>NW_019091366.1:2446452-2504902 GCF_001949145.1 Acanthaster planci
TATGGTATGGTATGGTGTGGTGTGGTGTGATATGATATGGTGTGGTGTGGTGTGGTGTGGTGTGGTGTGGTGTGATATGATATGGTGTGTTGTGGTGTGGTGTGGTATGGTGTGGTGGACTGCGCTTTGGTGTGCTGTGTTTTGTTTTGTTGAGTTTTGTTTTGTTTGGGGTTTTTGGGGGGGTTGTTTTGCTTTGTTTTTATTTTGTTTGTAAAATTTGATTTTACAAATTTACAACAGTAATGGCCTGTTTGTTTCTTTTTTAGTTCGCTCTTTTCCTGCTCATTTATCAGTTGTCTGTTTGTCGGTTGGTTGATCGGTTGGCTGGTTGTTCTTATACCAATCAGTAATTGACTGAATAGCTGAGTGGTATCTATTGACTCATAATGCAGATTGTGACAAACCGGCCCTGTTATAAATGATTCGACAACATCGCTCAACACTTCATTTACGTGTAACTACAATTAACCTGCCGCAGTGTAACTCGGAAACATCATCAAATTGTAAATTGTTCTGTGATATTACCCACAATACTATGACACCTAGTACGAAGTAAAGAAAAATTGTTTACATATTCTTGATAGTTTTTACTATCCACATGGCGCTAGTTTGACCAAGGAAATTGAGATCTGACAAATTGAGTTTGACGCAGGCGGTGTGCTGCCAAGAAACGTTTTACCTGAAATGTTATACGGTTCATGGTCGTAATTAAACGGTTAAACTGGTTCCACTGCTCTCGAAGACTTCGTTTTCGTTTACGAGATCATCATTCAATTGCAACAGTGTGTGGAGCCATGGATTTGGTCACGGGTTATAAGCCTAATGCAGTGGAAGCTATTTGCATCTGTAAATTGATTTCAAAGGTAAATGAAATGTGTGTCTCTTGGAGTGTGTGAATAGGAGACGGGCTGTTGCACTTTCCCAGACACGCTGTACTGCCATTACTACGCCTACGTTTGCGGTTGTTAATTGGTTGTGTTTGCGGGTATTTTGATGTTCCATGATTGGATGTGGAATAAAAATTGTATCTAGTGTGGAATTTTTTTTGGAAAACAGTGTTTGATTCAGAATTTGGCATGAAAACTACAAATATGAAATGAGTCGTTTCGTTAACACTGAACAATGATTGTATGCTGAGAAGTGTCAAGCTGTCCAGTTTGGGTAACCTTTTTGATTGGTCTTAAAGAAAACCCAAATAAGGACAAATTGTTTAAATTACTTCAGTCGAATTTGGTGACAATTAACAGTAAAACGTGTTTTGCGGTTAAGCCATTACTATGCCGAATACTTTAAATCTACCCGTTACTGTGTATTCTGCTTGTGATACCGGCCTTCTTTGCAAGCAACCCTTCATAACAATGTTTTTAACTCGACTTCGTCTAAACGAGGAAGTCTTTAAGTATGAGTTAGTACATGGTATAACTTGTACAGGACGGTTTTGAAATTATATAATTCTACTTACTCATCAATAACAAATCACAAATCAAGTCAATGAAATCTGTAATCTAAGATTACAGCTCCTTGATTACATGCACAAAATGAGCCAATGGGCATGCAGATTTTTGTGTGAGGAAATCATCGATTGAATACAATCCAACCTTGTGTGGTCGCTGCCTTCTGTACCGTACTGCACAAAATGAAACAACTTTCTCGGTAATTTGTACATGATGTTGGCCTTCAGTATCTCGTTTTGTCTGGAGGATTTTGGTATTATAAGACCTCTGCGTCCGAAACTATGAATGAATTATTTCTATGGTCAGGTGATCTATTTCCTGAGACTCAAGGTAAGTGTGCACTTCCGTATAGCCTTGTGGAATGGGCAGTACATATTGTCAACCATAATTATTGGTATCGTTTCCATTAGCATATTTTTCCTTTGAAACCATTCCCTACCAAATACATTGCGACCTTTCCTGCTTAAATTTGTTTCTGAGCAACCCGCACTGTCAGACCATTTAACATTTTGCCCCGGAGCAAGTCGAACAAACAGACTTACCAAGGGACTGGGTGTGTGAAGGAAAAGTGCGTTCCTCGCTTGATTATCAAATAAAACTGAAATTATACACGCCCTATGGGCACATGTCAAATTCTACGCGCACGACTATTCCAACGCAAGCGAACGATGATTGAAGGCAACTGCAAGACTGGTGTCCTGTATGGTGCATGACAGTGACGGGTTTTTCTTCCTCTCTTTCTCATTTATCCATTTCCTCACGTGTCCATCCGAAGAAGATCTGTCTGTGACAATTCGTGTATTAAAGGTAGTCATTGAAGCTATTTTGCCTCATTTTAAAACCAAATGGCCTGCTTTCCATGTGTAGATCAACGATAGACATTTTATGGTGTTTTTATAACTGTATCCTTATAATGCTTCATAGGAAAATTAAGCGAAGCTGTCTTTTAGGCTCGCAAACTCATTTTAGCTCATGAACTTGTCAGCTTTGTCAAGGAATAAACAGGGAAATAAATAAAGGCAATATAAAATTCCACGAGCTGGCTCGATCGATGCTTGTCTGTTCCGCGTAGCGACTTCGCAAACATGATTAAGAGCTTGCAGGAATATCCGCCGAATAGGCTGTGTATTTAACAACTTGACTCCCGGTGAATCGAAGTTGTAGCAAACTTCACACGCGTCATGGTGGGACACGTCTCGACCGGAGATTCACGGCCTTATACCGGGACCATGGATAGTCTCTGTGGGAGTGAGAAATGATCGATATTTATGGGTTTATATCCGCTGGATTACACACCACCGCGGACTTGACAGGTCTCGACGCCCGTGAGTGAAGAAGAAGAGGTAAAAGTCTCGAGGGAATTTCTTAAAAGTGACTAACATTTTGAAATATCCCAATGTCAAAACTAAAAGCGTGGGATATTTTATTTATTTGTCTGCCGGCTTTTGTCTAATGCGGTGTAAAAAACAGATGCATCTGAAAGCATTCGACTAGAAATCTTCCGTTGTGGGCTGAAGAAAATGCCTGTATGAAAAAGCTCGCTTTTTATGATTGGCTGTCACATTGTCAGAATGTTCTTTATTTCATTGATTGTGTGAAGATTCCTGCCAACAGGAATTTTAATATTGCCATTCTGCAAGAGTACCTGAAAAAGGCGTTGTTTTGGGCGCGGTCAATTATGGGGTGTACCTCTCTCTGTAAAATGCACCTGCTATTGAATAACCTTCTGGTGGTTGATCCCCCTTTGTAATTCAATTCCCCATTAGAATCCCATTAACACAGATCACAATTTTTTCCGACCAAAATGTCCTCGCCAAGAAAGCTAGTCACGTCCCGTCGGCTGATTAGGGGGCTTTGGTAACAGGTCTGAAGATTCGTATCAGTTGCCAGTAACACGAGGTAGATTGTCAATTCGTGCATCGAGTTACCTGACCTGAAGACACCCCGAGTTGTCATTTCTGATTGTGATGAAGAGAGGCTTTAATGGGTTAGACTATATATCACGGAATCCGACCAAAAAGATCATTATTCGGCAGGGAAAGTGAAATTGGGGCACGTGAGGATGAATATTGACCCAACAGAATGTGGACTAGTTCCCATGGTTGAGGCAAGTAACGCTTTTCTCTCTTTTTTTCCTAAGTAGACGTTGAAGACAGTGGCTACGGATGTTCGCTGTGGCGTTGTCTACTTCAAAAACCGAAAGCCTTCGACTATACAAACGGCTTATTCGGACATTTGTGCATTACTCATAGAATGTAAATATCAATCAGAACAATGAGGAAATATAAGCCAAAACGTGTATTGATGCTGGACGTCAGTCTATAGTTCGATAGCTTGGTGGTAACTTGCTGTTACCACCAAACCACAATGACGTCACAAAGAACGGATTTGATATGCATGGAGAATGGCTCGCGTTAACAGCCTCAGCAATAATTCAACATTTAATGTGTAGCGTCGCATTTATGAATTAATCCATCAGTAAAGCCTTTAAAAATTTCCGTTATGGGGCATTACATTACTGAGACATCGTGAATGAACGATGACAACACGTCTGCAACAGTTTCCACTTGCTTGAACAGCTGCTGATCACCCTTTGTGTACCGCCACAAAAAACCGCAAGGCGGAAAATAGACCCGCTTCTCTGTGAGTTTTGCCGCTGTGGCAGTGTTTTTCTCATGCCAAGCCGCGCCAGGACGTGCATGCTTCTAATTTGCTTTTTTCAAGATATAATCGAGCACGGAGATGTGTTGAATGATACCAGTCACCTGGCAGATGAAACTCATCACAAGGGGTCTTAGCTCGAAGGAATTCACATTTTACCGATTCTGTTTTTAAGGCATTCAAACGCGGAGATAGTCGAGTACCGATATCATTGTAAAAAGCCGCCGGGACCAACGTCATGGGTCTAAAGATAGGCCAGTGGCTCTGCCCACTCAGAAAAGCCTGACTGATACAGGGATATGGTCCTTGATAAAAACCCAGGGGACATGAAAGTCGTCTTGTCGCAGCCGGAACAAATAATCTGAATTGAAATGCTGGACGCACTCTTGGATCTGATGGGCGAATACGCCCTGGTGTGCTTGTCTAATGTCTGTCTTGGTTTTTTTTATTAGTTGGACCGACATTGGGACACCAACCTTTCGCTTTTATAAGCGACAACTAAAATGGACCAGAGTTAGCGCTTAACGACGATTCCATTTCCATTTTGAAAGCACAAATCCAAACCAAAATGGCTTCTACCGTGGTAGAAGCCATTTTGGTTTCACGCATGGTTACAGTTTTTGTTTCAAAATGTAATGATTTCATAGTCTCAAAACGAATCTTTGCTAGCCATACAGACTAACAAGTAGCCCATTTTGTCGCCAGTGTTTCAAAGATTTGGCACGGTTTGCATTATGCAGGAACTGTTTTATTGGATAGCTTGACAGTAGTTTACTCTATCGATTAAAAGGCGTTTCCAATAAGCATCCAAGAGCTAATGCACTCTGCCATCTCTGCCGACATATTTGTCACATCCCCGGTACACATGCCTCCTTGTCACTCGCTAGCCAACCCGTCATATGGCCTCACAACAACTAACCACGAAATGCAATAAACGATTTAATACGAGAGTGCATCACTTTATTAGACTCTTAATGTTGTGGCGGTAATACGTAATGTTATTAGAGACAACACTTCATGCACGTGCATGAGGTTGACAACCCTAGACAACAAGCAAATCGAAGTACACGGAAGCGTGAGACAAAACGTTAACATTTGAATACTGCGATTAGTGGAGGGGATGGAGATGTTGGGGATCATAGCTGATCGAACGGTAAAGCGTCATCTTTACGTCACACAAGACAGTCCTGACGGGATGGTGACTGTGTCATTTATGTTGTTGGCGCGTATAAGTTGTAAGATGAAATAAGTATGGAACGGATGGAGTTTAATTTGTACCGTCTGAGGGTGATGGGTGCGTTGGCCCGGCTGTACCATTTTATCAGTAAACTCCAAGGAGTAGTTTTGCTGACAGCTTACATTGTCAGCGAAGCACGCAGAAGCAGTTACCCACGTGTCAATGTACGTCTCCTATTGGCAGTTCAAAAACACTAGGCCTATTCATAGAAAAGACCCGACACTTAGTAAAACCAGGGGCCAATTTCATGGAGCTGCTTAAGCACAGAATTTGCTAAAGAACGAAAAAGCCTTGCTTAATAAAACAAAGGTTACCAGCTCAAACTCTATGTGATTGTCATGCTAACCAAAAGACAGGTAAATACCATTCCAAAACAATAGACATAACAAGAAGTTTAGGCTGGAAACCTAATTTGTCAAGCAAAGTTTTTCACACTTAAGCAACGTTTGTGCTTAAGCAGCTCTATGAAATTGGCCCCAGGTCTTTGCCTACTTGCTTAATATTTTGTACAACTTCTTTAATTGCAGTAAGCTCACTCCCTGTTCCTTACAATGGAGCGAAACTCCTTAGGTTTCAAGAAAGTCATGTCATGTTGTGGAGCTTCTTTTATTGTCTCTGTGTGTGTTCTGCCCTTTAGCAGTTGGCTCAAAAGCAAGAATCTTACCCCCTCGCGTTACTGCAAGACACATCTCAAAGATGGGCGTCAAATCGGATTAGTACAATGTTGCGTATATTTTTTACGCAGCGTAACGCGAGTATCGTCCCGTCACTTTCAATATTATTCGCCATTCGTTCGGAGAGGTTTCAGTGGCATTTTGGCGGGAACTCAATACGTTAATCAGGATGTTCGTCAATGTGTCAATGCGCGTGTTTAGATCATTGAACTTGCATGTCTGTGGTATAACTCCCGCTCAAATTGAATTATCACTCTTAATTCGTTTAGTTTTGCGTAGCTTACATTGTGTTTTGATCTAGATGGCTCATATTGACCGCTTACATATTGACCGCTCAGCAAAATGTTTCTTTTTTTTCGTCGAAGGTAGAATTATCTTCCCAAAGTGATACTTTATCTTTGGCATATTTTGGCATTGAAATGTGAATGATGTCGCTTCTTACACCGCGCGACGGGAGAATGGTTCGCACTTTTGAATGGTATATTCAGTTTTAGAAATGCACCCGAGGCTTGGTACAAATCGGCGTGGTGAACTTTGGTTGCTATTTTTGAAAAGTAAAAAAAAAAAGTTTTATTTTTCTTCTGAAGAAAATTATTCAGTGATAAAAAAAAGTTCGGTAACGACACTACAGAAAACCCTAAAGAGACTTCTATTAAACGACACTACAGAAAAACCTAAAGAGACTTCTATTAAACGACACTACAGAAAAACCTAAAGAGACTTCTATTAAACGACACTACAGAAAAACCTAAAGAGACTTCTATTAAACGACACGACAGAAAAACCTAAAGAGACTTGGGATCCATGGGAAGGAACAGATACCTAATATGCATGACTAATCACTAGCTAGTCACAGCCATACCATGCAGTAGCCACTATCACGCACCAGCCTATTGGCCATACACCTTCATTTAGTTCATTCTTGGATTTCACCTTTAATAGATTTTAGGTGACGACCCGGCTTTAATACATTACCACGATATTTCTTTCAAGACTGAAGCAGTCATTTATAAGACAACAGTTTTTGGTGTTGTTTCATAAATGACTGCTTCATTGTATTACCATTTTGATATCCTTTAACAGCTGTCTTAATATTGTTGATTTTGCATGACTAAGTTCCTACACGGCCTAGCCGCGTATCAAGAAGATCTGTCTCTTTCAATCTTGAAAGGGTTTTGTCAGTTCCCTGCAATTCAAAAGAAGGATTTCCCTGACAGCCAATTATCCTCCTATTTCAGGGACCCTCTGTGATTCCCGTCACTTCGGTAGAATGTGCTTGGATTTTCAATACCTCGTCTGCTTGAAGCCTTCAGACATCTCTAAAAATCATGCAGTTTCGGAGACTAATCCGTCGACGGGAGATGTGAAGAAATCAACGGGGGGATAGAGGAGTGATTGATACGATTGCTTTCCAAACAATGGCAAAATTTGTCAACTTCACATGAAAGTTTAATATTCATGACTTTTCATTTCATAATAAGCGTATAATTCCACACTATGAAGTTAATCTTCTTAATAAAAGAAAAAAAGGAAAAAGTACCAAAGTTTCAATAAAGACGTTTTCTATGGCCTTAGTAATGGCATTGAAGAACGTGCTCCGTCCTGTATTGCATGACTGTAAAGTTTGACCGATCAATTTTTCCCGCGCCGCACTAAAATGAAAACGAAATTTGTTCCAGAGCCTTTATAGAACCTCGCTAGGCTTAAGGCACCAGGTGTCTTTCCTTTATTTCTACAACACGCTTCTAGGCCTACTGGTTTACATCCCAGTTTCAAGGTGCAATATCGAATTGACTGAAGAGAAACTTTTGAAGTTCTGGACCATACTGAAAAACTGAGGGCCTTATCTTCAGAAGTAGCAAAACATGGATTTAAACTACCGTGGTACTGCTGGAAAATTTCCATCGCCAGCAGGTTCTGGTATAAATAAAGCAGTGTCTTAGCTTCATGCGGTTCGAAATGACACACTCCTTCGGTAAATTTAGCCTTGTCATGGACATTTGTTCCCAGGGTATGTCATTAAGTCCTTATAGGGACGAAAATCTGCCAGGTGCGTTTGTTTAACTCATGCGCTTCAACCTTGGCGTATGCATAATGCGTACAGAAATACGTCATGCACCGTACGCGCATATGGCTTTTAACCTTTGGCGCGTACTATACACCAAACGTAAAGGGACACTTCAGCAACGCTAATTAAAAGGACTCAGAGCGTTTGGGTTAAATTCCGGTAAATCTTGTGCGAAAACCAGACTAGACAGTCATGAAGTTATAGCTTTTCAGCGTGTTTTCATGTTTCCTTCAGGAACTCCCACCACTTTCCTCCTTAGATGATTGGATTAATAGGGCTGGGCGACACATTTGTGCCTGAGGAACCGTTTTTCGGTGACTGGCTAAATGCAATTGGTCCTATCGTAAGGGGAGATCATAGCGTAAAGCACGCCATATGTTAGTCTTTGTGTCGCTCGAGTCATTGCACTGTAACCCCTACTCTGTACTTTTAGCGCAGGCCCATCTTGGGGATTCTGCCTTGCTCCATGTTCGTCTCCCCTTAAGTCAGCGAAATGTAATGGCGACCGTTGCGTGATGATGCACGTGGCTTTTGAATTCGCTGGATTAACTGCCATTTGCTTCCAGTTGGTTCCCTGCATGACGACCATTCACATGGTTTTGGTGTAACACACTGGTGCACGCGGTTCAGTGATAATCTCCAAAGGCACGTAGCCTCATTAAGTCCGAAGCTGAGGTAGATCTCAAATATGTCGGTTTGTTAGCTGATATCTCGCTGGCTTTTGTCAGGTGTATCGCTGCTAATAACACATTGCCATAAAACTCGATAAGTGCCAGGTATTTTAATCGAATGTCGATGTACGGTGCTGAGATACCAATTCAGTTTTTGTACATCTTATCAAGGAATGTATCCATTTCAAACGAAATCATTTAGAGGGCCTGATTAGTCATTGCTGTGAATTTATGGGATTTGATTTCACCAGAGTGCCATCAAGGACACTTTTCGATCAAGACGAATGACTTTTCCTGATTTTGCTGCCAGTGGAACTCTTGCAGCAATACATGCATATGATTTCCAATATCCGTGCATTGTTACATATCGTTCTGGAAATATCTTGGGCCAATGCATTGCAGGCAGGTCCTTTTATTACTGATGAGGATGAGAGATTATCTCGTTGTGTGTGGTCATTTTGTTGTAGCAAATGGGATTAAACAACTTCATTCAGGAATTTAAAGTCATTGGGTGATTGGAATTTGTATTTCTTGAGACAGACAAGCCAACCCATTCGACCTTTTGTTACAATACACAGCCGTTTTGTGTTAGCTATTCTACAAGATATGGAAGTTGTCAGATCATATAGCCTTCGGCTAGAACTGGAACGAAATACGTGTCAGAACATTCGAGGCCAGTTGCCTTTTCGCTCCAGAATACCGCAGATATTTTATTCAAGCAATGAATAGAAAGACAATACCAATGTAGCATCAGGTGCTGTATGACCGCATTGAAACGAGACTCAAGTATTCCCGTGCAATAAGAGTTTCAATTCTCAGGTTGACCCAGTTATTGGTAATCGGTTTCTTTTCATCGTTTGTTCGATCCTGACTATTTGTAGGCCTATGTTCATCGCGATAGAAAAACACAGTTCTTGAATAGTGGGTGTGCAAATCACCGACGCGTATGCGTACCTACCTCCACTCTCTTTACCTTAGGCACTCAAGATCTGTCTCGATTCGAAGAGCTCTCCATGCAATGAACGCTGCTTAACTTCTATTGTAATTTCACCATCGTTTTGCACGGCCATGTTCGACTGGTTATATTTAATTTCTGTTCACCAATGTTATTTCATGATCAAATCACAAAGTCAACACGTAATTTAAGTGGTGCTCCGGCTGGCCCAAAGTGCGGGACGCCCCGCAGGCAGAATCTAGAGAACCTGCATGTACGGCGCAGGAGAATCCACGCTCCCTTTATCAAAGGTCGATTCAAGCCAGTTCTCTCCCCTGACTTCTCCGGTATAAACCAGCCCTCGGCCCCTCCCGCCTTGCAGTCTATACTTATGAACTTGGAGGAACTGGGGCAAGAGGTGATGAATATGTGCAAGTATAGTAGCGTTAAACTCATGTAGAATACGCTGTTGAACCAGTTTACGCAAGGTCTACTCAATCTCTGCGCACGGAGGTCAGCCTTACCAGGCATGGTGTATTAGCAGCTGGCATTGCAGCCAACCTACTGATCCCTATCCCTCCAGAGTTATCGCCCTTACATGTCCAATTATCAATTTCGAGGAAAATCCGGATTTCCTCTTCCCTCGAGGACCTCAGCAACCTTTCTATCATTCGCTCATATCTCCTGAGTCAGTCGGCTTTTTAAGCCTCGACGATCTTCTTAACATTATGATTAATAGGATGAAGATTTGGCCCAGTCTGGTAAATTAAAAGAAGGCATCAATGATTAATGTGGCTGCATAGGGGATTTTCTGCACGTAATATTAGTCTGGACCAGTGTAGAACCTTAACCCAAATACCACGCTTGGATACACGATGAAGATGTTAACAAGACCTTAAAATTGCCACAGCTGAAATATTAACCAAATGGGGTAATAGACGCAGCTTATTGCATTTTGTTATGTTTACACCATTTTAACCGTAACTCATGGTGCATAAGATAATTTCTTGGAAAGCAAAACGCACGCAAAATGTTTTCATCATATCCCATCAGTAGTTGTCAAAAATTTATCTCATTTTGCTATTTATAAGACACAGCTTCCAAAACAGAATAATTGAATGAGAAACGCGATAGAAAAATACTGCATATTTTGCATTATAATGATATAATTTACATTTCAAGATTGCCGTGTCAATGCACAAAGTGGGGTTCCTTCCATGGAATAGACGGCTGCATTGTCAGCGTAACAAGACTTGTCATTTTAACGCATACAGGGAAGGCAAAGTGAAATCGTTGACATGTTAATAAAGGGACTGACATCGGAAATATATTTGTATGATCTGGCTCTAATCACAGTACGTGTAATGGGCCTTTGCATCTTATGATGTATTCAAATTGGTCACCATAGCAACTAAAACGAAGTGATGCGTCATTAAGATTTACGAAGAAAATCAAGGTTGGGCATTCGGATGGAAGGGAGTTCTCAAGGATATTGTGAAACGCCATACCATAGCTGTCCGTCTCGAGTAAACCTGACGATCATATACCGATATTAGTTGAAGTCCTTGTTTGTGCGGAAATCCAAGTTACAGAGACACAACGTGAAGCACATTTCACTTTAGCAGTGTTGGCCGATTAAAATTACCTTGATGTAAATCATCGGTTGAAATCGTGATTGTTAAAAAAACTTTTTAAACAAATTGTGGAAATGACAAAAATTATTTTTAGACTGATTTATCAATGTTTCCAAAGTTTTTTGTATTCATAATTGGTAAAAGCTTCTTGAAGCCCTACCTGTGAAGTGTTGATAAGAATTATGGATGCATACGTATAACAAGCAGTCTTATAGCTTGAGAGAGAGTTTTGCTCATTTCAAGCCTCTTGTTTTAGGTTCGACAAAGGAGTTGAATTATTTATAATCGCGATTTAATTTACTTCATTTTAATCGTCCACCATCAATTTAAAGTAATAAAGTGCCAGTGTACAGCGATGCAATCAAATACAGGACAGGGGTCAGTCAATTGTTACGCCACATCTTAAAAAAGAAAATGATGTCATTATAA
Organism: Acanthaster planci; assembly: GCF_001949145.1. The sequence goes on from NW_019091366.1 coordinate 2,458,215, forward strand.
GCACAAAAAGAACTCTTATAGCAGGTTGATTCTTTAATGATGACATTAACATATTTCAGTGACCTTTATACCTGAACACTTTAATTATCCAAGTAATCGTACTTGATTCACCCCTGTAATGCATAATGGTTGATCTCGACTGATATTTCGTTGAAATTCCATTGTTTCAAATCTTCCTTCAGAAATTGAAAATTTAGCAAGATCTCAAATCCACGGAGAATATTCATGAGAGCTTGTTGGATCTGCAAGCGCCCTTCGCAAGGTGGGTATTTTTTGCCTCAAGTCAAAATAATATGTAAATCCTAGACAAGCAGAGACACAGTACACGACGGGTTGCCGGTGAGTATAGTAGTAGTAAAGGAGACATGAAATAAAATTGTGTGTGATTTGAATACTTGTAGAAAAGCTTCCTGCAATGTTACTATGACTTCCTATCTCTTTGGTGGCAGTATTAGGGATGAACTTCAATGTTATTCTATGACTTCCTATCTCTTTGGTGGCAGTATTAGGGATGAACTTCAATGTTATTCAAGCTAATGAACATGCCCATATTCATAAGCTGAAGCGTGATGTCATCCAAAGCAGAATAGTAGTGGCTCTATAGCGCTGTGTATATGAGATAACATAATCTACATTTTCTTGGAGTAAGTTCCACTGTTCACTTATTTGTTTATTGTATTGATTAGCTTGTTTGGAAAACAGTAATGGGGAATATTTCTTCATAACGTCGTTTGGGGATAATTGTGAAGGAAAAAGTTTTGTACTTAACAAGCTCCTTGTGTACCCCGGTAACAAAAGAAAGATCATGATAGCGCGCCCTCTAAAATGTATTACTGATAAAACGATTTCTAAGAATGACAAAACTACCAACCTCTTGTCACTATTTAAAAGAAGAAAAATATTTAGATCTCGTTTGTATGTATAACAATGTATAAATAAGTTGATCTGAATGTCCAAGGCATTGTCTCTTTAAAGCCAGCCCATGAGCGAAACAAAAATCGTACACAGTGGCAAACTTGAAGTTGAAGTCGATTCTGAATAATCTGCACAGCGAAAATCGGGAGCCAATTTCATGCAGCTGTTGATGCTTAGCGCGGCAAATAGTTGCTTAGCAGAAAAGATTACCATCGAAGTACATGTAGGTCATCTGTTACTCGTTGTGACTGGCCCCACTGATTTCTGCTTATGGCAGTTGTCATTTTTTCCCTGCTGAGCAAGCTTCATAATGTTGGTTCCAAACTAGGAAGAAATTGCTAGCACATTTTTGAATTCGATTGTTTTTTTTTCTCAACATCTGAACAATAAGAAGAATTTTACAACGCTTTTCTTCCAGTGGCATGAAGACATCAAAGTTCGACATGCGTGTCTTGAGAAAATGTGATTTGTTTCCTTGCGTAGATGCAAAATATGATCTGCTTCATGAGAATCCAAGATTCTTCGAGCTCAATGCTTATTTCATTAATACTGTACTTGACGTTTGGTTGCATATATTTTTAGCATTGGACTATCTCCCATGGTTCTGGTGCGGCCATCCATGTCATAATGTTCATCGCCGCAGCGATTCATCGATTCGACTGTGTGCGCTGTCCAGCGCGCTCGATCTTAATAGCGAATTCCTCTACCGACTTACACGATTCTACGGAAATTTTCGCTCGATTTGGCGGGAGTATTTTCCACATTATGGCAAAAGGGTGAAAGTCTACAATCTCAGCGGTGACGTCTTCGCCACGCTGTTGAAATTAAATGCTGCCGATGCAGCTGCATTTTCCCGCCATTTCCTGAAGCTATCAACATAATTCTATTTAACTGTTATCAAAGATATAAGGCAAAAACTTTGCGCCAGGCTGAATTGATAATTTTCGGGGGAAAAAAGATTCCTAGTTCAAATTCCTCTCCCCCACCCCTTCCACTTGACTTAATTTCCTTCTGTGTGCTCAGGCATTTGAAAGATTTCTGTGGTTTTTGCCTTTGCGAGAGACCGCAAGTCTCCGGCTTTCTTAAAGCCATTACCGTCGTGTCCAGATTCATTCAGTGCTCTGACCTTGCTCTATAATTCGGCTTTTCCGAACAATCTAATCAGTTGAATTTCCAGTTACGGCAATAATATCGTTCATGCTCTTGGTCTCTGGACTGAACTGCAGTCTTTGCTAAAGTCGTTGGCGATGTCTCCCCGTCACCGTCTCATGGCTAATTGATATCTGATGTCAGTTGGTCCATGTTGTGGAGAGTTCCTTTTGAATATTGAACGACTTTTCCTCTGAACGGAGATTGTGTTACATTGAGTGAAGCTGTAGCGTCGAGGAATTTTAAACAGAAGTCGAAACGCCCGTTCAAATTTCACTTTATCGAGAGGCGACTTTCATTTCCAATTCTGCTTAGATGCAGTCTTTAGATCAAGACTTGAATCAGTTCACAGCTACCCAATGAGTCTGACTTTGAGTCTCAGTGAGTCTTACAAAAATTGGATAAATACGTAATAAAATATGCTTTACAATCGGTGATTTAAAATCTAAATGTTTGAATACCCCCTCGTTATGAGAAACAATAAGACATTAAAAGGTGACTGTGCTACACAACTTTCCTATCTCTAAACATGGGCGTCGCCAGGATTTTTTTCTGGAGTGGGGATGGCAAAGCACTCATAAACTGTAACATTTCAAGAACTTCAGGGCTGGAGGGAGTTAGTTTTGTTAAAAAAATTGGTGCTTTTTTATCCACTTTCATCTCTTGTTTTTATTTCTTTTCGTTTTCTCCCTCTTTCCCCTGTTTATTTTTCGACTTTTTTTCTCTTTTTTTGGGGGGGGCACCCCCTGCCCCTCCCCAAGACTCTTCCGCGTCTTTAAATCAATACGTTGAGTGTTAGTACGGGAATCGGTCTTAGTGGCGACCCGTTTTAAGCCAGGCTTTGCGCTATCCATTTCTGTGCGATTGAATCTCGTAACAATTAGGGCTGGTTAATTTAACTTCAGAAAGCTGTTGGCCTCATTTCGGGTTGAAGTTATAACCTAACAAAATCCGTTTGCACGTTTGTCTGAAGAATGAATTTGGGACGGAAAAACAAGACGACCCAATTACTCCAGTATCTCTTGAAAATGAAGTCGCATTGGTTGGATTACGCACAATACAGCTGCGGCCACGCGGTCGATAGTTTGCACCTTTAGGGCCGTCCTACCTCTACTAGATTTGTTTTTCTTCCCTGGATACAGTAAGCTTGCGTCCCCTATCCTTTGTTAACCCTCTTCCGCCCGTTTATCTCTGTCTCGTCATCTAGGTTTTCACTGACCTCGTGGATTTTTCCTTGCAATCCCGTAACCTCAAATTGCTTCAGTTTTCTTCAGCCTGATTTCCATTTAAAATTGAAGTCAACTTCGTTGGTATATGTAAAGCCATCCTGTAAGAGCCCCCAGAATAGGGCCTGCGTAAAAAACGTTCTGGATTTGCCACTTGTTATTCCGCATTACGTGCAGTTGTCCTTTGCGATCTGCAACTCTCCATACCCTGAGTGGTTTTTTTTTATCCCGACTAGACAAATACAAAGTGCTCACTTCTCATTTTGAAGCTCTCAGAACCTAGATTTTCCAACTCGCCAAAAACCTTGTCAATTGACTTTTTCTCTTTCCCGCTTGAGTGTTCCTATAAACACCGTCTTGAAATTTAAACTTGAAGTCTGCACTTGAACACGAATGAGCTGCATTGCTCAACCGCGAAGGCATTCAGTGCGTTGGATCTGATATCACATTGTTTATCAAAGAGGTGAGGTAAAGGCAATGATATTAAGACGGTTATTTTCTTGATCTTGTCACATTATTGTCCACTCATTGCTTTTAGAAGCTCCTAGCAGTTAAACATATTATTTTCCTCATCTTTGAGATTATTTTATGGTCGTTATTACGCATATTGCATATACGATGAGCACTTGCTTTTTCTTGAATTATTTTTATCAAACGTTGAATAATAACACGAACCTCCCAATGTATAGCGAAAGTAACCTCATCCTGCAACGCGCACAGTATGATGTAAACTTCATAGGCATGTTGAAGGCATTATTATCGCGATAATAAGTCTTAAGCAAAAACCGGCTGGATACGTGTCTCAGGCCGTATATAATGCAGGGTGTTTTAGTCGGTAACCTGTTTTTTTTTTGCTAGGCAAGCATTGTCGAGACTATTGCAAGACTGTATAAAAGGAAATCAGTTCAGTGTTACACCCCTCTAGGGTAGAAACTCTTAAAAGGTTGTGTAAAAAGGATTGAAGTGACCAATTAAGAGCTAGTGTGTTTCACACAGGAGACTTTAATAATAGTCGGGTTGTGCTTGATGTATGAATATCATACTCTCTCTTGAAAGAAAGGCTTGACAAAGCATTTCAGGTCGTTTTAGTGTTAGGTTTCCACTGCCAAGCATTGCTGAGAAATGGGCGCGGCGCACGACACTTGCAACATTCAGGTGTAAATTGGACCGCTTATGTTTCCCACTCAACAGCCTAATATCGATATGTCACAGTCACTCGAGCCATTGCAGGTCTACAGGGTTTGTTCAAGATGCAAGCCGTCGGTAATCAAAAGGAAAGACTCTACCCCCCTTTCTATCTATACTTTAAATCGATCTTTGGCTTTGGGTAACATTAACCAAACAAGGCCCAGTGGAATGTACGGGCAAGTTTCATGTTTGCAGTTTATTCTGAGACGGATAGATTTTTTTTTTCATTTCCGATTTTGTCTTGAGCCAGGTGCGTCCAAGAGATAATCAATAGGAAAGATGGCATAGCGTGCATCAGCTTAGAGTGTTACATATTCTTTTTGTGAGCGTCACGATACGTAACCTGTTTCTGCTCTTGACTTAAGCAATTCTGGTCGGATGGAGAATTCTTCACTGTGTTTATATTGAAGTAAATTTGATTTTGCCTGAATCGAACAGACTAGACGATTTTAAAGGTGCTGGGAAAAAATCGAAACGGACCAAATTTTTCCTAATTAAATAACCTCCGTTGTCTCCATTTTCATAGGCCTACTGACTGAATGTTAGAGTCGATAGAGAATCTACAAGTCTCCAGTGGGAATGAATACCAGGTTTAAGACCGACGACTTTGACGATAAATGATTCAATTTGATCCTCCGTCCAGCAGCCCATTGGGTACGGAACTTGAGACTTTTTTAATTGAGACTGCTTAAAGGTATAACCTAATTGTTTAGTTGAAATAATAACGTAATTGCGAATTGAAATAAAGTACTCTTGTGATTCCAATCTCTTCTTGTTTGTAATCACGGTTCGAAACATTAAACAAGACCTTTTTTAGACCTGACTATAGCCCTTTCGCCGTTTCGTAGATCAATTAATGATTACAGCGGGACAACACGACAATATGCACTCTGTTGTCGGTGATCACTGATTGCCGTACCCAGGCATACCCGTACCCGTGAGATCACATTAGTGACTGGGCCTGAGCGACACAGGTCGGGCACTGTACTGTCTCTGCCAACCCCTTTCAAACTATTGATAACTTGCTCCAGGCTTTTCCGAGTTAAAAAATCCCCCAGCATCCCAGCAATGCCCGGTCCTCAATCATTACCGTCAGCATGTGGTTTGTTTTTCTCCCCGGCGACCAACGCCAGTCAGCAATTTTCTTTGGATTAGTCTTTTGCGGTGCGGGTGTCTGATAAAAGATTTTTTTTTTCAATCTAAGCGAATGCAGGTTTGTCCCTCTTGTACCATTCCAGCTTTGTGATTGTCGTTGCAAAGCTAACCCGTTATATCAATGTCTTGATGTCATCTTTCCGTTCACAGTGTATAGGACAATGAAGTTTCTTAATGCAAGGTGCCTAGTGCGCAGGCGAACGTCAGTGACAGAGTACGCTTAAATTGAACACGAACGAAATTGTTTGTCAAAATTTTGTCATAAAAAACATCTATGCAAGAGGCTTCTGTCAATTTTGTGGATGGGAAAATAATAGAAAAGGGTAAAAATGTGACAAACAGATTTACATTCCGCGTAGCAGCCTAGCATTCCAGATGATTTCATACTAAGCTTTAACCATTTTATTTACATTACCTTACCCATTTCAGAAGTCAACTTACTGTCTGAGCAAAACACGTCCAAAACAAATAATGTTCAGGAGCAACAAATCATCTGTCGGCTTTACTATATACGTCCGACTAGCCAGTCACATTGGTACAAAAATTGAAGAATTTTTTGGGAGGGGATTTCAAAATTAGCAATTTGCAATTCGTATAATATTTTTCATTTAGGAGGTATACCAACGTCATACTTTCTCGGTCAAAGAGTGCTTTTTTCATCTCTGATCGTCAAGGCCATTCCAAACAGCTCCTCGGTGAAAATTGGAATTCTTGTCGAGGCGGGTTTTTTTCCCTCGAAAGTAATAAAAAAATAAGGATTCCAGCTTGTTCCCAAATCCTCTGAAATTGATTGTCTTCGGGGCGTAATTCTTTCGCATTTTTCCTCAGGATTATGTGGATTTCGGCAACATCTTACGACTAAATTATACATATCTCAGTCCAACCTGAAAGGCCATAGTACTGGATGCACGTGTGATGACAGAGCCCCAGCACTGAAATTTTACCGCGATTGGTGGATTTCTCGAGGTATGCGTGAATGAAACTTTCTACGTAGTATTAAACTGCCTTTCATCGTTGATCTTAATTACAAGATGCAGGTGGAAAACTTAGCAGCAAAACTGGGCTTATTGAAAGCAAAATTGATCGCGAACGAAGTCGGAAATGTTCATAATTGAGAGCTCGACATTATGAAGGCCCTGGCAAAATGATTTGCTCCAAGGTAAAGAGTTCACATTCATGCAAACTAAAAAAGACATTGATCATGTTTATAACATGAAACCTGCGTGTGGGCGTTTTGTAATTGGTCCAAAATACTAAAAGCTATGCCGTATGGCGTGTTTTCCGGTGAATCAATCTTGTTGGTCATATAGTTTGCCCTGGCACCCGGCGTGACTTTCAGACTAGCATTCAGTCAGAAAAACAGGGACGACAGAAACAACAATAAAAAAAATATAAATTTAAAAAAACCACGGCATATTGAAGAAAAGTCTCTTGTGATTTGAAATCGAGCTAATTCAAACAGGGGAATTCGTTGCTCCCATTTCCCTCAGAATAGAATTCGAAATAGTTGCATGGTATAATTTCACTCAGGAAGTTGTTCGTCTTTTTCATTTTGAATCGCTAAAGAGGTTGATGAGCTCACTGAATTATAAAGCGCGTTCTATTTCACGTCAGTAGTCGCGAAACTGCATGACTTTACCTTATACTTTATTTTAAAAAAGGTGGAGCAAAAGCGTAACAATGTTGGCTTCCTTTCAACATAAGTGAACCAAAAAAGAGTATTTTGTGGGTGCATAAGGAAGCGGCACTGTGCTGGTATAGGGACCTGTTCCGTTTTTCATAGTTGATAGTAGACTTCTGTGAAGTGATTAGCCATGAAATAAAGCGGACGCAACTGCAATTCCCAAACTTGCTCACAAACCAAGATCATATTTATAAGATGAACTTTTGCTTCGGGGGTAGTATTTTACTTTAGGTGTTTTGCCCTTCACCTTCGGACGACACTGAGTATTTGGTTATAAATAAACGTCTGTTAAGTGCAAAACAACAACAACAATAATAACAACCAAACGAGAACAAGAAACGACAACAATGAAGTAGGAACACAATTTAAATTGTCCATATGATTACGGAATGCAGTTCTGATAGGAAATATGCTACATTTGGGGTAACCGTCGAAGGGGAACTGTAAGCTTGCATAACACTGGCAACCTTCCAAATAAAACGTAAATACATGTTCTTCATTGTTTTAGGAAGTGATTCAAATGAGTGTTTGAATAACTCCCCAAACAGCAACGAACCGTCAAATCATCTTAATAAGAAAGCACTGCGTAGCAGATCTTTGAGAAAGACGAGAGCATTTGCATGGAGTTTGTCCAGGGTCAGTCTGGGTCGTCGGTGCTGGCTATCGAACTTCTAGCCTGGTACGTACGGAAAAACTTGAAACGAGTCAAGCGAAAATCGTGTGTGCGTTTCGAGTGTTTGAAAGAGGCAAGCCTCAGTCGGGATGTCTCCAGTTTCGACGTGGAAGGTTTTTTTTTAAGTTTCTATTGAGTCCCGTTTCCTAAGCTTGACTTGACAAGCAATGTCATTAAATTTCGAGAAGTTTCGTCAAATAACTCAATTGAAATGAGAGCGGTGCAAATTAAGATGCACGTTGAAATTGTTTTCACGGATTTCAGGAAAATAACCTTATAAGACTATGTTAAAAATAGGTCGAATCGAGCAACCTAAATTAAATAAGGTAAAAAAAAGTGGGAAGAATATCAATACAGAACGCTTTCGATAGCAGTCAGTCTTGCAATCTTGTAAAAAATGACGGAAAAGGGCTTCAAGAAATGTAATTTTTCAACCAAAACTGCAGCTAGGCCTATAAGCTGCTTAACTAATATTCTCTCGCCCACGAAATCACAGAAGAATTAAAAGTGGTTTAAAATCGAATTATTTCAAAATTCAGTTATGTCAAAATTGAATATTTCAATTCTTTCAAAATTCAAAAATATGGAATGAATGAAACTTGGGAATGGAAGTGTTTTTCTAATTGACAATTGCGTGTCCATAACTAACGTAACAATACAGTCATTTCCTAAAAAGAGGAAATGAAGAATAGACAATATTAAATTTGACGTCACATTCTCAACTCGACACAAAGTCCTCTTGAAATATACGTAGATCTCCGGTCCGACGTGGTGTAGCAATTCTGTTAATTTTAACTCGCAAATGGAACAATTGAACTTTCCAACAGCATAAAACGACATTGCTTACCGTTATTTATTGTATTCACGTCTGCTTTATTTCCCAGCTGAAAGCTTGCGTTACCTTCGTCGATCCGATCAAAGAGAAGAGACAAGTCCTACAAATCCTTAAACGATCAAATTATTCCAAGTTCATCTTACTGTCCAATCCTCGGCCGACAGTTTTTGCTTTAGCGGGAAGCTGGACCATGTAGCACGAGACTCACCGGGCCAAGTGAACGGACCGCCCATTGCTCTGGCGCTTTAGAACAAGGCTAGGGGCGGCTGACAAAACAGTCCATAATGCGCCACAGACATGTCTGTGATGTGAGAGGTGAATGAGGGCGCACTGCGTCGTCGATGCTCACAGCACAGCTGTTTTCCATTCTATCACCCACGTCGTGTTATATGTAGCAACTTACCCAGTTCATTCGTTCATGGAGGATGATTCGTTTCAATCTTTCATTTTAATCTCAAATATGAATATTAACTTACGGGGTCAGTTTTATTAAACTTGGCGATATTTACACTAGGTGCTTACTGAACTCGGTGTGTGATTTCAAAAAATCTATTATCAAGCAAAGAAAGCTAAGGAATTAATGAACAAGTACACTATCATTTCCATACACAAGTACTTCAAATACACCAACGAACGCGTTCGCTCGAACGTTTGAACGTCTGCACGTGTAGCTCGTGTCAAATTTGCAGAAATTGACAAGGAGTTGACCCATGATCGACTCTGGCGAGGAATTCATGCAGAGGCGCCTTGGTATCAACTTGGATTGAAAAGACTTGGGCTATAACGTGATGATATACTCCATCTTAGAAGTCTAAATTATGTCATTAATTTGTTCACCTGTTTCATTTTTGTTCATCTCTTCAGTTTGAGCTCAGTGCTCATTTTTAAAAATGACTTGTGTCCAGTTTGAATAACTTTAAACAGTGCCATAAAAAAACTTGAGTATAAGACTTTTCGTCAATATACTTTTTCATAGCAAGCTGTCATTTCTGTTGTTCCGCACTCGCGGCTAGTCGACGATGCATAATGACTTCAGTGGCAGTCCCGGTGAGTAAATAGTAGAATCGATGGATCTCTACTGGATTTCAGCTTATCCTGTTCAAATTGAAAAGGTATAAAATTTCATTTCTTTTCGTGATGACTTTAAATACGCTCGACATTTTTGGGAGAAATTTTGAAAAGTTCCAAAAATATCAAATCTATTACTGATGGAAATTGTCCACTTCAAATCGTTTAGAGATTTGGCTACATGCTAGGAACTTCACTTTTAGGAGTCGTATTACAAGACGAAATTTCTTTGAGCAATTGGTAAATACGGTTACAGAGGTAGGTCGTATTGCAGACAAAATACTCGACGCACGGTTGACGGACCAATAAAACGCACGCACTATTTTTACAAGACATGGAACTAGGCAAAAAGTAGTCAGTGAGCTGTGCACAATGACTTCATCAAATGTGCTTGCAGAGATCGCGGAAGTTGAAACATTGAAAATGTCAGGCCAAATGCTACAGGCTACTGTAATCCAAGCGTAATTTGACTTTTTCTTTCGCTCATCGAATAAAAGACATTGCTTAAAGGATGAAGTATCCTTTGCTTTTCCTGGCACGCGCCAGATGAAGTTCAGGAGATGTTGTTCATCGTGCTCATGGGATCCCTTACCAAGTCTCCAAAGACGACATCCCCACGTCAACTATCACCTCTTTACTTGATTTGGCACGATCTTAATTAAACCCAACATTCAGTGTCCAATTTATACTTGCTTGGGGCACACAAACGAAACAGGCAACGAGTTGACCAAACTCCACAGTATAATGATGAAGTCACGTCTCGGAGCTGGTTCAGTGATTCAAATTGTACATTTAAATTATTTCTGAGCTAAAATCTTGATAATGGAAGGCGTTCTTCCATTCTTAAATACTCGCTAAGCCTTGTCTTCAGTGACTGGAATTGGTTTAAGTGTCGTTTGTCTTGATGATGGAAATTGAATTGTAGAATATTCATCATCGTATCTACAATAATGTGCGTCATCGTTCAAGTAAAAAGAAAGTTGATCTTGTACCTTAAAATAAAATTTTAAATTTGCACATTTGAAAAAGACAGCGTAAAAAAATGCGTACTGTTTGAAGTACGGGATAAAAGCTAAACATGGACAATAAAGTCGTACTCAAATTACCCATTACCAGATTGCCTGGTTTGTTTGTACTATTATTTTTTCATCGAAGTAATTGATGATCTTATGTGTAATTATCTTCCCATTGTGTAAGATCCAAGTTGATCGCTCCACAAATCATTGAGACCGAAATATAATATTTGCTTGGTGTCCATGATTAGCATCTCTTCCGCCTCGAGCCTCTGTGAGACGAAACGCCAACGATAAAACAAGCTGTTGTGCGTGTTTAAGACTTGTCATTCAGTAAGTGTTATTCATGCTCCAGTTCACACTCATTAAAAAAACAACGGGAGAGGAAAAAGATGTCTTGCCAGCGACACAGAGGAGTTACCGCATTGTCAACTGACAGTAGCTTTGCCTCTCGAAGGGAGCAGAAAGTCGGAATAAATTATTTGAAATTGGATTGCCACGTTAAGCATGTTTACCTCATCTTCACCTATTTGACTCAAACATTTCAAAGAATTTGAGTATAACTTTGATTTAAAATAAAAGAATTGATTATATATGTTGGAGTTACATCCAAAGCTAGTATCACATGAATTGTTTGAAAACTGTTGTGGGTAAAGTTAATCTTATTAAAGCAGGGAACTGAGCTTTTAATAAAGTGGATGACTTCGAGGCTTAACCTTTATTCTCTGCATTCACTGCATTTGGCAGAATTCAGCTGACTTGTACTTTAAAAACTGCCGCGTCTTTATTAAACTGCTTTAGGGGAGTCCGTGCAGAGGATATAAACTGTTGACTACGAGGAGAAATCCGAAGACCTCCTGAAGAGCTGCGCTTCATCTTACATGATGAGAGGATTCTTGACAGGTCGTGTGGCCAGTTGGTCTGGGAGGGACTGAAAAACACTTCGGTCATTGGAACAAAAGGGTTATCAGTTGACCGTTGTTTATTAATGTTTTCTGATTAGTTTCAAGAGGAATGGAGACCTCTCTAGCCACAGGAGCATAAAATGTTAATTTAATGCGTTGTTAGTTCTGTGCGGAGTTGTTCCCCAATTACGTCCCGTTTTCTTCAACCTATCCTTGTTCAAAGCCCTCCTGGGCATCTTTGTTTCCGTTAAGTCTTGAATAATGTAACTTGAATTTTTCTAACAATTTTAATCTATATCTGAAACAAGCAATGAGATTTCGACCAGTGGTGTGGAGGAATGTGGAGATAAATGTGGCTTTATTTCAATTAACTTGAATTTAAAAACTCTGAATCTAAACACTTCTGCATAGTTATTTAGACATCACAGGCAGAGCACGGTAAATTGAAAATAAATTGCATAAAAAAGTCATATAAATATGCTGATTTCGAAAGATAAGCCGATATCCAATAAATCTTCATTAAGACAGAGAAAAGGAGAAACTGGAAATATTGTCAAGGACAGTTTGGAGGAGAAAAAAAATGAAAGCACCAGCGAAGACAAGGGAAGACAGTTTAATCTAATATCCACGTGTCAGTTGGCTCACCATTAATTTCATACTTTTGTTTCCATTTTATTTAATTGCAAGCATAATGGAAGGGGGAGATGTATAAGAACACGTGACAAGTTTCCATCCCTTCTATTCTAGTTGGCGGTTTGTCCCGACAAGCTTTTGAACGGTGGACAGCTTTGCACAATCCATTTCTGCCTTTGGCTGAGATTTACAGGCTACTCGCTGTTTGTTCCTGGCTGTATCAATTCGGCGCCCGGGGCGAAATACAGCGCTGTATTCCGCTTTTTGTCCAAACCCCGTATAAGTCTGCCTGCGTGACTAATGATCTTGGCGCAAATTGTCGCCTTGCTGTATCCTCGCTTGATTTCTGTGGGGAAATGACGGCACGATCTTTAAGGTCAAAGTTATTTTAGCCAGGCTTTCTGGAATTAACCAGAGTGAAAGTGAATTTTACCTTGATCTCCTTTAAAAAAAATAAATAAATAAACATCGACAGTTTGATATCGAGGCTTTGACAGAGATACTCAAGCTTGTCCAATAATACAACCTGCATATTTCCCAGGTTCGGCATTCATTGCATCTGTGCGGTGGACTGTACATGTACATATACTTTCTACGTTCAGCGTTTTGATCCCATTACAAGCAACTGGCGACCTTTCCGCGAGGTCCTTTTCACCGACATCAAAGGTCCAGGTTAACATGCATGTGACCCGAATCTCAATCAGTTGTTAGCAATTACACAAACAGACAAAATGACCACATCAAGCGGCCGTGTACCTGACTCAGTGACACGGACTGCATATCTGTGAACTTCAACAGTAACAATCTTGCAAAAGGCCATAAATTGGAATATTTGAACACAAAATAGCATTTTCTGAGGGATGAGGCTACATTTTAGAGCCTTTTACACACTTTTACATCACCTTTTCAAAAGAATATTTGGACCCCTTTTTTCAGCTTTTGTTACATTGTATTCATAAATTTCTGAAAGCGATTTTCTCATTTGAATGTTAAGGAGTTCCTGTCGAATATGCTGCCGTCTTTGACTGTCTATCATCAGCAAGAGCGCCCTCTGCACACCGTATGAGGTACTCGAATATTATTCCACCATCGTTCACCTGTCTGCATAGACCTTTTTCCCCCACCCCCGACTGATCCTTTGATTTATTTCCAATTTTCATCCTCCGGATCGTTTATCCTTCCATAATTTTTTTTAATTTCAGCATCCTCAATCTATTAGCGGGGTACTCTTTTTGTAATACCCCTCATCGACTGAGATGTGACGTCAAGATAAGCATGCAGTATATCACTGACTCAATGAATTTCAGAAGACATCAAAATTCCAGTTTAATATCAACGTTCAAACTTCAACTGGGTAACAAGATTTAGGACAGAAACTTTAGACGAGTTCACTAACTCAGGCCAAGACTTCATATTCGACTAGAGAGAAAGACAGTTATCTATGTAAAAACCACTTTCCTGAATTAAAAGGAAACGGCCCGGAATACGAGATTTAGGGGCCTGTTTTATCAGGTAAGACCAAATTTGACGTAAACTTGCACAGCTCTTCGAAAGATGGTTGCTTCTTAAAACTTCTTTACAAACCAATCCTCATGAGGTTTCTCTTGGATTCCAGAATAAGTTTCTCTCAGTGTTGTAGTCGAGACCATCACAAGACCAGTCGCAAGTAACAGTGTGAATAATAACAAAGGAATGCTTTTGTTGAAGTTCATTTGAATAGCTTTTGGCTTGAATTCAGACTGGAAGTCTTGGGCTGGTCTTGTGTGGTCTTGTGAAGGGCTTAAGTGGTCTTGACTACAACACTGGTTTCTCTTTGCAAGAAGGATTCCAGTTTTTTATGATTGCCCCAAACGCCAAATCTTAAACTCATAATTCAAATACAGTAAGACTCCTGAATCTGTTACTATTTGAAGTCCATAACTACACCAAACATATCTTATTGCCAACCATAATCGATCGCATTGCTAGCACGATTCCTAATGCTTACAATCCGCTCTGCATAAAAAATATAAAATATCTGTTTACAATATGTACATTTCTGCACTTCATGCTTTACATATATACATATCAAACTAGCCTATCAGATAGACCCCTTTACTTGTAAACATACATGTCATTTCATCTCTCGTCAATATCTGAAATTAAATCTAATATCAGTTCAAATTTACTGCGTAACTAAAAGCAAAGCTAACATAGCAAAGGCAGTCTCTGTGCATTAAGTTTAACTTTCTTAATTTTGTTGAAATCTGTTCTACATGAGCATCAACTGAAAAGACTGTGATTGAAAAAGGAAAGACGGTTTACAACGGAAGTGAAAGCGCTGATATTTTCTCAAAGTTCAGGCAGAAATACCTCCTTCTCAAAAGAATTCATCCATTTATCTCATTGACAGACAGCTTTATAACAACTCTACCATTCTGAAAGGACAGTCTCCAATATGGGCGATTCACAAATAAAGTGCCTCCAAAAGTCTGCAACGCATTGGCCAATCACAACGCGCAAAATCTGTCAACCCTTTCTAAATGCGCATTGGGTCGACAGATTTCGCTCAGCGTGATTGGTCAGTGCGTTGCAAACTCTTGGGGGCGCACTATTTTGAAACGCCTGTATTACTTCAAGAAACAAGTTCAATGTTCCATGCTCTTGAACTGCATGCAAAGACTAGGACAGGTGAAAATGTGGATTACAGATTATACTGTGTGATACAGTGCATGCATTTATGTACATCGTATTTCCTGTGTCAACCAACTCTGCTGTATCTGAGGAGTACTCACACGGTATTCTTACTGACATGCAATATTACCTCCAGCTCAGATCAGCCCTACAGCTTGGGTCGTACCACGCCAAAATATTCTTAAGATCAAAATGAACTGGGTGCATGAAGTTTGGGGCAGTTATAAGAGATTGCACACGCACAAGACATCGAGGGAATGACTACTATAAATTCATTGTTGGCAACTGGGGAGGATGGCCTTAGAACATGTCACAATTCACTTGGACAATTGAAGGAAAGGTGTTCTGCATCACTGTTTACATGAACACTGATAGAAGACAGTGTAGAAAGTTCACTTCTTGTGATAAACAGCAGCCTAGTGTTGACTCTAGACATGACCAAGGACCACCGGTCCAATCCAGCATAAGACAAGTAGGAGATTTTCAGAATAGAACTTGGGTTTCAGAATGAGCATCAAGCCAATTGTGTCATGGCCTCATTTACCTTACCAGAAAGCATCACTGTGTTGACATTTCAGAACCCACAATGCATTTTGATATGCAGCAAGACAACACAAGCTGATGCTCGGTGGAAAGACTTATGTGATTGGCCGGGTATATCACTCTGTCCAATGGCAAGTGCATCATACGAGCAGCAGGCACATCAAAGGTTCAGCGGTGACCTCAGACTTGCCCAATCTCTTAGTCTTTGTTGTTACGTGGCTCCCTTCACTGTCAATGTTTTTGTTGTAGCTGGATAACTTGAGCGACACTGCCATGTCAAAGGTCAAGCAGTACCTATGGGCTTCAGTCCCTCAATGTTTGGCATAGGTCCTACCCTCCAGTTGCATTGCCCCATCAGGTGAGGGCGACATTGCAACACTGCACAATGGGTTATGAACCATTCTCTGTTTGAGCATGGTCCAATCAAAGACACAGTCATATTGGTGGTTCAGTTTACGGAACAGGACACGAAACAGCTGGCGTAAGTACATGTAGTTAGGTGCCTCATCAAAGCCGAGATCTCTGCAGTAGCGAAGGTAGTGAGCGAACTCCTCGGGAAAACCCTGGCAGAGAAAAAAGTTATGGGAACCTGTGATTAGTGACTTCAAGTACAGTAGAAAAGACTTACTGCTTGAAATAAGGGTAACATGACACTGCTGGTCAACGATTTGGAATCCTGTCATTGAGACAGGCTGACAGCATACTCTCAATTTCACCTTGTCTTTGGCTAATGTGTGAAGCAGATCAAAAATGCTGCCAGGAAAGCAACTATTGGAATAACAGCTAACCTGAACTAGAGAAAAGCTCAGAGGGGATTGAATTGAGGGGAGAAGTTTGCTTTGGAGAGAGGGAGGTACTTGGAGAGTGACAAAGTTAAGGAACACGGATAGGAGATGGCTTTGTGCTTATGGAGGATGGGGTATTCCAGAGATGGAAGGAGGCTCCTACCTGACACAGAACCTCTGGTGGTGTCGCTAGTTTCTTCTCACTGATCTTCTCATACTTCTGTTTCTTGTTGACAGCGTGAAGACCCTGCCAAGGAAGCTGAGCTCGATTCAAATACATCAAGACGTAGCCTAGAGATTCCAAGTCATCTCGACGACTTGAGAACAGAGGGAAGAAAACAAGTTTATATCATAAATAACAACACAAATATGCTGTCAACACGCCAAGGTAATGTAACACAGCTGTCACAGATTCTTGATTCTGATTGGCTAAAACATCGTTTTGAGATTCAATAACTGAGACAGGTGCATAACTTGCACATTATTTTTGGAGTTCACTATGGATTGTACCAGTTATTTGACCATTTTCAATTGCTTGGAGAGTTGTCAATTTTAATCACTCATAGAAGGATGGTTCCTGGTCGAAGAAATTGCAATGTGTCATGAAACACGCCAACCAGCCTAAGTGGAAGATTCGTGCTGTTGTATCGTGTATTCATTAGGTCTGTGCCAAGCTTAGATGCTACAAGAAGGCCTCTCTACCCATCAGTTCTGAATGCCTGGGGAATAATGAGCATTTCTTGATTACCTCTGCTCGATTCCTAGATGGGCATTGATGCTGGCATATCTTGCTGTCCCTGTCAGATTCTTTTTTTCTCTGTAAGGTATGTGCTGCCTCGTTTTACTGTCACGGTACTTCTTGGCAAGACCATAATCAATTAAAAACACCTGTCGACCCAAAGAATGAACAAGACAGTGCAAGCAGATTATCAAGTCAGAAAAACGACTTAAATATTGCCCTTAATTGCTGATACATACAGCTACTACTGAATACTTGGCAACTCTGTGACACTAACATTCCATGAGTGGTCAACGACAAAGGCAAGGTTCACAATTAATTACCTGATTGCAACGTTTCCCAACGCCCATTAAGAAATTATCCGGCTTGATGTCACGGTGGATGAAGTTTCTGTTGTGAACGTACTCAATTCGACTGATTGTCTACGAAAGCAAACAAGGAAAAGAAACCGAAATACGTATGAGTGGAGTAAAATAAATGTAGACAATCCTAAAATGACATTTTGATCAAAATAATGCCAAGTTGAGATCCCTCTCATTTAACTTCTTACCCAGAATTTGTGACTCAAAAGGTATTTATGAACGGGAAAAATATATGCTTGGTCAAACCACTCTTGAAGGCAAGGGACATTATCAGCGTCCATTCTTCTGGGTCAGTCTTAAATGAATGTTTAAGACCGGCCAAGCATATACTTATTCCCTTATTCGTAAATACCTCAGACAGTCTCCCTATTCAACAATAATGCCTGCTGCATAATCATGCACTGGCACCCGGATATGACAGAGTTTAATGGATTCTAATTGATCAAGAGTCTGTGTGCATGCGGCTCACCATGCGTGCACCAAGTCCATAAAACAAGATTCTTTTGATCAACTATAAAATAAAATAGACTTCTAGAAAAAAATCATTGGAAATCCATCATATATTGACTTTGACTTTCTGACTAAAAATTGTATTTATGAATGGGAATGACTATGCTTGGCTGATCTTAAACTAACATCTAAGACCGGCTCAAGAGTGTGAATGCTGCTGATGTCTTTGCCTGCAGCTCGGGCATTAGTCACGTCCATTAGCAGCCTTCTGATTCTACACCTTTACTACTAACCTGATCTGCAAGCATCAGGACCGTCTTCATGGTGAATCTCCGACTACAGAACATGAATAGATCCTCAATGCTTGGTCCAAGCAGCTCCATGACCAGAACATTGTAAGCCTTCTCCTGACCAAACCATCTGAATCCATTGACAAAAAAAACAGACACATTTATGAATCAGATTGATCAGCGTAGACTGAAATAGACCTCTGTACGGAGTCATGACACCACACTGGACAATTGCCCTCCTTTGACTTCATAGGAACGTGTATAGGTAAACAATGTGTGACGTTATCAGTAGACAGGCTTAATCACCACAGTGTTACTCACCCTGCCACCCCTCCATTCAGAAGAATAATTAGGAGGATGGTGATAATTCAACAGACTCTACACCCCCCTTCCCCCAACCACCTCAAAATCAGGAAGGGAAACAAGATCTTGGAATAGTTTGCCTCCTTCAAGAAATGAGGTCTCACCAATTACGCTTCAGTTATGTGCACAGTATTACCCATCCAACCCCCCTCCCCAACACCCCACCCTTAGCAGACCTCATTCTAGGGATTCCTGCACCTCCTTGGAGTATCTTGTAGAGTTTGCTCTCATAAAGCAGCTGGGGATGTCTGGCATTCTTGGGTTCTAGCTTGACAGCCACTTCCTGTGTATCAAAGAAACTCCGACTTTGTAACATCCACTTCTCATATCTATCATCCCCAGTAATGCCATTAACAATTACCACTTAAGGCGTATTCTATGACTGTGAAATCCATTTTGTGCTAGTAAATTAAATTGCTGAATTTGTATGATTCATAAAAAGAGGTTTGATGGTGTCGGAAACATGTTCACAAGATGCACTGTGCACACTTGCAACTAACAGCCATATTGGATTCTAAATGTCAAATACTGGTTTGATATAGTGGACCACAGTAGTTAGCATTATGTTGAAAATTTGAATGAAGGCCTCCAACCAACAATGCTCTAAATTTCAGCCTTGACTTATGTGGGTCAAAGGTGTAAGGTGCCACCAGTCAGTCCTCATTTCAACGTTTGATTTGAAACAAATCCTGACTACAGGGTAACTTTTCCATAAATGTCAATGGTAAAATATACTTGAACAACAGAAAAAACACCAATCTCAGGCTTAAAAGTCCTGAATAAACCCTGACATTGCACTAGGATAGTGGAAAGAATGTGGGGAGGAGAAGGTCAGCAGGCTTTGTACATAGGCCTATCAGGAGGTAGGAAAAGCAGTTGACCATTAGTTTGTCAGCAGGTCTGAATTATTTTTAGCAACCGCAGAAACACAGTAAGACAGACATGGATATACTGGGGGGTAGGGGTATCTTAGGGGTTGGGCAGAGTATGGTAGACATGGTGGCTGCATGGATGTGGATGCTAACTTAATGTAGATCATGGGGAAGGGGAACTTTATCAGTCATCAGTCGGCGGGTGGGTGGGGCATTCCAACCTAACCAGTTTGGTCGGGGAAACAATAATAAAGGCCTAGTAGTAGGCCGCCTACCCTATATTTGATCCTAGGACCAGTTACCACATGGGAATATGTATACGACTTAATTGGTATTACTACCAATCGTCATCCGGCGAGAAAAAGGATCGCTAGAATTACCTCCCCCGTTGTCAGATCGACACCAAGATAGATATCGCCGAAGGATCCACTGCCTATCTTCTTCACCAAACTGTACGTTCCAGACGCAACTGTGTATTCATATTTCTGGCCTCTGCTGCTAGACATGGTTCGTGAAAGACGGAATACAGTTTCTCCCACATCCAACAAACATCATCAAGCCGAGCAGTGCTATTTCAAAGCCCAACTGTCGATCATTTGCGCCGATTTTCTGCGAAATTATCCGACATGACTGTACAGTCGTTTTCCATTTCTGTAGTTGCTGGTACTCGGCTGTGGGGAGCTTTCAGTACAATAACGTACCGTAAACCAACGATGCAATTTGACATGAATGACTGATCACCGCACTGTGCGGTGTTTCATCGCTCAACAACACGTCATAAAAAATAAAATGTACTGGCACACGACCTAGACATCTATAGCCATAACCATAACAATCCGTCGGAAAAACGGCTGCTATTGTATTGATCAAGTGTGCTCAAGCAAAACAAGGTAACAGTTGCGGACGCACCCACTATTCATGCTAGCAGAACATGCATGTTCTTCATTGTTTGTTGAAAAAACAACAGTTGGTCGAAATACGGCAATTTGCTGAATCAGTATTATCAATCAATGTCCACACTGCCACCACAAGTCGACTTCAAGTTAATTACGCTGACTAATTTAATGTTCAGCTTAAAATTCATTTAATATTCAATTAAAATTCTTCCATTTTAAGGCCAATGTACAAGTACACGTGTACAAAATTATAGTCACATTTTTACAGCATCTAATAATATAACACCCAAAGTAAACTGTCACAGATAAGTAAAACCTACTGCTTTACAATACACTACTCAAAAAGTTAAGGACCACTTTTTTTCTTAAGTTGCATTTTTTTCCAAGCGATGAGTGGGTCTAGTTCTTTCTTTTTTGTTTGTCTAGATGGTGTTCTCATTGGAATAAGAAGTAAAAAAAAAGTTTCAAAACATCAAATACACATTTGCAGCAGTAAAATATCTCATATATAAAAATACACACAAAATAAAAAATGGTCCTTAACTTTTTTGAGTAGTGTATTTCATTACTGCCAATGTTATCGTTTGTATAGGATAAAAATCAATGATTTCATATGAATTTTCTTTGAGTTGTCTCGGATTTCCACTGCATAATTTATAGTGGCCCATTCACCGATGATATTTGGCACGAGACGTCAGTCTCACGTAATTTGATAACCGGTAAAACTGCACAAAAAGAAGACCAATGGTGCGATTCCACGAGAATTTCACTGAAAAACACCTTGGCACAAATGACAGCGACGAATTAACTAGGATTCTATCCTGCGTGAAGCTGCCAAGGTCGTTACTTTCATCGACAATCACCACAAGGTGGCGCTGTTCAGAAGCGCTGGGAAAAGTATCAACAGACGTCGGCAGCGTGCAGCTGTAAGCTTGTGAGCGACAAAAGTTTAACGAAGACTTTTAAAAAGTTAGGCAGATCCCAAGTAACAAATAGCGACGCAGAGGCCGGTTGATTACTTTGGTTGGGTGTTTACAATTTCAATTGGCTATTTGCATAAGTTATGTAACATGCCACGTAACACAAAGTTACTCAAATTCCAGTATAGTCCACCATTTAACCAGCGTGAGTACAGTACATCGCTTACAAAATTAATGAGTGGGCCATGCACAAAGTACGTACGTGCGGGTATTACTGGTTTACGCCCTAATAACATGAAAAAAAAGGGATTTTTAATAAGTTCATTCTGCTTCATTTTAGATAAAAGATTTGAAAATGAGTTAATTCATGTTCAGATGAAACATCTGATTAATCGAAACACATTTCTGAAGTTAAGAAATTAGTTCCCGAAACTGTGTTGGAATCTTAGAAAGGGGCACATATTTATAAATAACATCCCACAATGTATAACTAAAGAATTTGACTTTTTTCCCCGTTTCAATAATCTCGTTCCTCTGGCTCTCTGTACTCCAGACCAAGATGTCTGAATATGTCCTCCTCACACGTGACCGGAAGGGGCGTACCGTCGTGAACTTTGACCTGTCCATGTCGGATGACACCTGTCCGAAGTGCATGCTCAGACAAAGACATTCCCTGGTTGTGAAGAAACAAATATGGACAGGAAAAGGTTAGTGAGGACAGGGAAACAGATTAATAGAAACACGAATCTGTTTAATATTACCAATTACCAAGAAGAGTGACCAATATTGGTACAATACCTTTCTTGGCCAAGTTTCTTACTAAACACAGAAAAGATGCTGTGTTTAGCTGTTTCATGGCTATACGACTCCAAGTGGCTACGGAGTCTTTGAAGCTGACCATCTCATTTTGATTCTTACAAACTTTCACGAAAGAAAAAACCCAATCTTGTATTGAAAGGTCTGGGTTCCTGTAGATTCGTATATACAGTACATCTACATCAGTTCCGTAGTAATGAGGCAAGGCCATAGGTTTACAGCAGGCTGTATCAACAGCATTCTTGAATCAGAAAGTAGGATTTTTCTCTCGGAGATTGAGTTTTCCTAACCTTTTTCTTGGCCAGTAGTCGGATGGATCGATTGAAATGACCGGAACCGGTGAAGTGCATAAGAGCACAGTAGTACTGACTATAAGGAGCAACAATGATATCCAACCGCCGGTACTGTACGATAAAACAAGGGAAATCCTCTCCAAATTGCTGAAAGTGATACATGGATATTACAATTCTGGATCAAATCGCTAACAAAATGGGCATCAAAATGCTCAGGAACTGGAGTGCAAAGAGATAGAACAAAACCACAACCACAGGACTCTTGATAGCAGAAAGTGAAACAGGTTCTCATCCTTTAATTCGATTCTTCACTTCATGACTTTTAAGGTTTCCCTCAGGAAAAGTCTTTCAGATGCAAGATTCCAGACCTTTTTATTATCTCCTGGGAGTTTGCAGACGCCCATGTATTTCTTCTGCTCATCGTCTTCCTCTCCTTGCCTCACCAGGTCATCAGTTATAAAACCTACAAACAAATAGCAAAAGTGTGCGGCAGCTATGCACATTTACAAACATGGATAAAACGAGATCAAACCATAGCTCTGTAAAACTGAAAATTGAGATTTAGTGGGGAAATTGGCGTTTTCAACGATGATTTAAAAAGAAAGATTTTGATTTCGTTACGTGGAAAGTAATAAGTTTACATTTTTAACGAAAAAAAAATTACACCCCTGTTCTCCAGTGTAACTGTAACCACGCCCTCAAACGAATATCGTGACATCATCCAGATGAGAACAATTATTTCATATAACACCTGTTGTTGAACATTCTTCAGAACAATAGATCTGGCACATTTTATTGTTATTGTTGGCGGACGTACGTAACTGGCTTCCGTTAGTGTGAACGGACGTGAAGGTGGCAGTGTTTGCGTGCAAGTGGTGTGAATTCAGGTTGGTTGCCAATAATTTGGGGGGCATTGAAAGAGTTTTTGTTGGAAAAGAACTCATGATTTAATATCCATATCGAATTTCGGAGGATAGATTATGCTGCAATAAACTGAACAAACAAGCAATTTCTTACTTCAAGCAGCGTGATAAGTCTTACTTTGGGCTACTTTTTATTTTGATAAATCACTTTAAATAATCTGTTACTTTTTATTAGAGAACACGGCTGAAACTATGCATGTGTGTCTTCCCCATGCAGTCTTTCACACAAAATTACATGGGTCTAGGCGACCGTCTGAAGTTTTATTTAGTGAGACTCACTTTGGCTCCGATCCAAAACTTTGTTTTACACCTTTATGCAAACCCACGTCATCATTATTAATATTAACCTTGGGCCATGAACGGATGATCAACAAAATCGTGAGTTCTCTCGATAAACATGGTGATTTCGCGCGTATCGCCGCATCCGCTTTCCGCCGGGACTTACAAAATACGAAGTTAAAATCGTGATTCTGCATTCCATTCAAGGCTTGTTGGATTGACAATAGCCTGACGTGTGACGCGAAGAGTGGCAATAGTCCGCGGAACGGATGTTCTTATCACAGAATCTGTACCCAAAAGCTTGCGTTGTTCAAACGGAAGTGTGAAGGACGTATCACTGTTTTCCCCAGCGTATGCAAGTAAACATTTTGTGAAGAGTACACATCAGTATTTCCTTGATTGTAAAGTTCCTGAGACATATTTTATTGTTCAGAGGAACGTCAAGCGAGATCAATTCGAATGCCGAGTTCGATGAGAAGGAATTAAAATTATTTTTGATGTAATATATGTGACTATGATCTCGTTTTAATTGAAAGATGATACGATTTATCTGTTATTTTTGTCTCTTAATGAAGCCACTTAAAATAAGATATAACGCCAATTTCAAAGTTCGCAGTAAAAGTACTAAAACATTAAAATAAAAAAGAATAATATCAATTTAGTCTCAAAAGCACAAAAACTGAAATTGTTAGTTCAAGAGTTACTTTCAAACACGATCTCCAAGGTTATAATGACGTAGCTTTACGAGTTGAATCGGATGATATAGGCCTACCCATTATTAACACCACATCAATTTAGCAGTTGAGAACCTTCTCGTATCTAATGATATCGTTGATGCTGCAAGCACTTGCACACATCGATGCACATATCAATTACAAGCAGTGAATGACTCCTTGGGGAAATTATGATCGTCGTTTTCATGTTTCTATGGTTTCAATATATTGTGAATTATTTCTCAAGCGCACTAAAGTGTGTCTGCAGGTGATAGAAACATCGAGACAGAAAGTGTTGACGCACGGTAAATGACATCGCAAAAAACGTGCCCCAAAATATTACCGATAGGTATAAACATGGACATTAATTTGTATTGTTTGCAAAGACCGGCGCTTATTTTCTACACACAGCTTAATATGTACAAATCAAAAGCAACTATGGGTAGACAACCTGTTATACATACAGTGAGCTCGTATGTTGTTGGAAAAGGCGTAACTTGCAGAAAAGGCGTGTTGCTTCTCATCATCAATTTCGTTTTGTGTGCATAGACAAAATAAATAAACCGGCTAATAACTTTTGTATTCTGTGCAAGCTGTTTAGTCTTTTTAATTTTATATTTATTCTTGAAGGAAAAAAACCATAATTTTATACAATACACACATTGACATAAATCTGTACATGCATGGTGTAACAGATGCTACGGTATTAACTTCAATGAGTGGACTTATTGTTTTGTTTTAATGTGATATCAACTAATATTTCAGTTGGTACACAACATTTACATTTCACTGTTTCATTTAATTGGAACGATGTAAGATTTGAAAGTGGAAGCATCTATGGAAGTCTATTCAATTCGGATGCAGCCATGTTGACGAAATTGTACAAAACCCAATCAACATAGCAATCACCTCAAAATGGAGGTGGGAAAACCATAACAAATATAACTCTTCCCAGTGAAATTGTCAGCAATTTAAGCAGTAAAAACACAGGCTTGCTGCTCTATGAGCGCTTTGGAAGATTCGATCCGTTGCTGATTACAAAACCATACAGAAATCAACAAGACAGTTTCAGGTAATTAAAGGAAAACACCGACTGTGTTTTTACCCTTGTTAAGGTGATTAGTTTCTTAAGGGAAACCGTGAGACATGGGCAAGTTCCTCGAGGCTATTGTGTCTCATGAAGACACGAAGGACGCCTGGCCTTACTGGCAGCCTTTCACAAGATTTTTGTCATTATTGTCGAGACACGTATGTGTGTAGGGCTGTGTCAACAAATGCAAAACCTATGGTTCTTAATGTCACGTACAGTGGCAATCATGGACTTCCACACGAACGGAGACTTAAATTTCTTTGCTAGAAGCGCGGACTAACAAAAGACAAAATATTTCTTCCACAAAACAAAAAATGCGGGTTCTTTTGCGTCAATGGGTAGATGTAGTGGTTGACAGGACATGTACCTTGCGTGTGAGGGTAGTTTGATATACAGTCGTTCCTTGTGTTGTTCGGCTGCCGACTTGTTTACATCTCTAGCGTGTTTGCACGTGGGTAGTCTATTTGAGTAGGCGGGGGTGAGTAACAGCATGAAGGGAGTTTCAATTCTCATTTCTGGTGATCGTCTCGATGAGAAACCACAAAAAGAACCAACCTACCTTGAAAAATAACCGTATACTACTTTGGCTATGATTCCAAGGATTATTCAAGTTTCGTTCATTCTTTGGTAAGCCACAACATTCCGTTCTACATGTAGGGGGAGCCACCTGATTGTTTGGACGTAAATGTCACTGAAGTGGTTCCTTAAAAAAGGCAAAGGATTCCTCCAATTTCCTCCAATTTCTACTTGTTGCTCAAACTGCATGACCTGTCCAACTTCATATGAATTCATTTATTTTGATGATTTAAGAAAGGACAATAACTCACAAATATAATTTAAACGTGAGGCGACATTTATTAAAACCTTTAATTAACCTATGGTCCAGCCATAAGCTTGAATACATCGTAATGCTTCCGATAACCGTCACAATAAAGCATGAAGTATCAAATATGTGAATGAAAACACCTTGATCAAAAATGCGTAAATATGCATTTCAGTACAAAAACTAGAGTTAAGCCTATCACTTTCCTTTCTGGTAAAAGTAAAGGACGGTGTGCAGGAAACAAAATGCAGAATACCAAATCAGCACAGTGATTTCGGAAAAGTGCTTTGATCATTGAAACTTACTTTCGGACACGTCCAGCACAATTAGGAAACTCGTATTCAGTACAATTTTAACAAGAGTGCACATAAATCATGAAAGTTTGCATACCCAAGTATCGAGGCAAATCAGAAAGGCCACAGCAAGAGCATTCTGAAGCAAGCAGATTTTACGACCAAATTTGGAAAAAAACTTGTATTGAATGTTGAAGTATTACTCATGATATTGTAGTTTTTTGGGCGTGCAAAACATGGTTCTTAAATTGGGTCTAAACTTGAATAACTCAATGGCGAAGAATGACGGTTAGTTTTGTAAAGTCACTGTGCCGACGTCATCAATTACTGTGGTAACGGAAATCAGTCATTCTTGGCGGGATAAAGGCGCCGGTGAGGCGTGACATGATCTAGATCAAGTCCAGGGTTGCACTGACAGCCGTTCATGAAGGGTTACAGGGCGTCTGAACTGCAGGGAACAGTTTTGTCCAGTTGACGGCTTTTGTCCATAAACTTTTAGGCAAAACTTTAGATGAAGGAGGACTGCGCCATGTTGCTGTTGCTCCATGCTTGAAGGCACTATCTCATTCTAAAGTTCTATAATGCATGTCAGAGTCGTGTGATTCGTACGTTACCATGACGACAGTCATTGCTGGTGATTTCTTTTTAGATTCTGCCCAGATTCGACGATCTGTGTCTGCAATTATGAAGGGACCGGATCCGGCGGATTGTCTCCTCGTCTAAGTTGGCCAGCGGATTGGCAAGGGCGTTGCGGCGGCGCTCGTAATATGCTGGACAGGGACCGTTAGGAGAGCAAGCGTCCTCGCCATCACCCGATGACGAGTCATCGTCGTTGTCATCAGTGTGGTGACGAGTTGTCATCTCGGGATGGTAGGTTCGTACCATGTGTTCTAGGTGATGTAGATCGTTCTGGGTCAGTTCTGCAACCACGTTAGCCACTGCATTTCGCCGGTGACTTCCTCTGTTTCCGATTGCAGCTTCTGCGTCGAAGAAGTCTGGGACGTAGGTCTGTACCATTTCTTCCAAAGCGTGTCGCTGGTCTGCCGTGATACCGACCGTCACGTCGGCCATGGCATTGCGCCGGCCACGACGGGCCGGGGAATGTGCTGGGCTCTCCTGGCTCTTCAAACGAGCTCCCATCATCACTGTTGGAGGTGCCATCATGATTTGACGCTGAAGATTGACTGACTCAGACAGTTCAAGTTTTTTGGGATCGCTGAAGTAAACTTCAAACGTTTCAATTGCAAGATGAGTACGGTTCTGCTGGAGTGTTCGTGCTGCGTGGTTTTTATACTGAACTGTCGGCGGCCAGCCACGCGTCTCCAGCTATCAGTCATAACTGGCACCCGGCAAAGACTCGCAAACGGCATTATCCAGTCCAAAGGACACAGTCAGTTACCAGTTAATGGCTGACGTCATTGGTTGGTGACTCACCACGCATTCTCTCAATGACATGACGTATCGTCTGTTCACGCCTGGACTTGCATTGTAGCCAGTGACAACTCACTGACAAACGCCCGATCTTTGCAAAGTGCACACAGGGGATTTCTAACAGGATATTACAAGGGCTGTCTGAGACCTCTCGAAAGTTGAAAAGTTCTCTATCAAGAGGCTGAAAGGAAACAAAATTCAAGGCCAAGGTTGAAAGGCTGGATTGTGACCCGAAAAACCTATGCGTCTGTTTTTAGTTGACTGGCACCTTGTTGCCGTGACTTCAGGACAGTGCAATGTTTTTGCGAGCGTTTAAAGAACTGAAAGAAAAAACTGTTCACGAATAAGCTGGCTTACAACCACACCGCAGCGGTCGTCGGTGTAGCTAAGATAAAAGGAGCAAATTTTTGGCAAAATAACAAATTACCGGTACACAACTTTCCACAAACATTGCACATATACGTTTTTATTTATTTCTTTTATACGAGATTCTTTCTCCCGCCCGACATATCAATTAAACTGTTCAGCCATTACCAGTGGAGCGTGCAATATGATTCAAGCTTGCGCAACAAAGTGAAAGATTGGGAAAGGCAGTTGGCAAGCCTTGCATCGATGTTGCAAAGATTAACACTTTGGAACAGGCAAACTTCCACGCTTGAATTCGTATGACATCATTGTGCTAAAAAGACTTTTAGTTTTTTTTTACTCTATATTTATTGATGGATGCATATTGACAAATGGAGCCAACTAGCAATGAAAGACCAAATGAGTGCACAACTTGGATGGGATAAATATCATTCACGACAAAGGGAATAATCCTCACTTCGCACCGAATGCCTTAGGCCTATACGCCAAAAACAATTCCAAATTCATCACACTATTAAGCTGTATGTACATCCAGTGTCCTTAGAATGTTGATTACAGGCACATGTATTCAACATTCTGTTTTTTCCTCAAAGTAATCGTAAATATCTTGCGTGTTATTTTACTCTACACACACCGACTTCGAGGGCTTATGGAAAAATTGTCTTGGCGTTTGCTAATTTAAATCAAATTTAAGAGCTCTTCTTCAAAGAGGAAGCATAGAGCAATGCTCATTCCACCTGTTAAACGTTGTGAACTCACTAACGACAGCTAGAAAACCATTGCATCTACGCACTTGGGTTAACCTTACGTTAGCGTAAATAAACAATTTTATAATGGGTCAAAAGTCATTCTGAGAGTGAACCAACAAATTGATTTGTGTCATGCACAGCTGAGTACACCAGGGGCAAGTGAACTCGGCCAATGGGAAAACCCTTCTGGTGGTATGATTCCCAACCACCTATCTACGCGACCATACGACCCGCAACTCCCTGCTAGTCGACCCTTGACATCAAGCGCCATAACAATCCTATCATTACTATGTCAATGTTATCAA
This sequence comes from Acanthaster planci, assembly GCF_001949145.1. The sequence continues at coordinate 2,487,633 of NW_019091366.1, forward strand.
TACGCTCGCCTGCCGCTTCTGTTGACGTCAATTTGTTATGATTCAAATCTTGATAAATAAAGGGTGAGATGGCACGGGGTTAGCCTGCAGTGGAAAGACCGGTAGCGAGTTCCCATCAAAATGCGGAGTATAACTCATTGCCACCAAGAGACCATAATTTTTCGATATTTTATCATGCAGTATCAATCATTGACTACTCCATTGGTGACGGGTCTTCCCATGCCTCTCATCGTAAAACTGTTCATGAAATAAAATTTCGGACTTTAGTATGAGAAGTATACTTTCAGACTTTTCATACCTCAGATACGTAATAACTCACGTTTGCAGTATACCTCCATGTTTATATTCGAAATAATTGATAAAAGGATATATGGGGAACCTTACCAAAAAACGAGATGTACGCACAATCATAAAGATTCCTTCTTGTGGTTTCATTTTTATCCTTTGGGAATTACTGGGTAAAATTTGCTCAGTAAGAATAGCATATATTCTATACAATGCCATTTCCAAGATTTTGTCTTTTTAAGACAAAAACAAAGTGAAAAGAAGTTTTACCAAGAAAGGACTGCAAATGTCTGCTTGAACTGTGCAAACTTATTGAGAATTTTGAGTCTGGTGCAAACACTCTCTGTAACTGACCGCGCAATCTGGAGAGTTTCTCCGTTGTCGTTCGTTTCCAGTTCACGAAAAAAAGGTTTTCGCCAACCGAGAAAAACCTCTTTCTCCTGTCTGCACAATTCTTTTGCGATGGATAGCTTCTTGTAACTCAGAAGTTGACAAGGCACTCCGAAAGCCATTTTCTCTGCAGAAGCGAGTTTACGTCAGCCGGCCTTTAAAAGCTTGAGCTATACTATGTGACGTGTACGACCTCGGCAACGCCGTACGCTTTAGTCGGCGCGTGCTTTTTTGTAGACTTGTCGGGTTTCCCGCCAATTACATGTATCCAGCTGGCCAGAAAGTAAACCGGATGAAAGGTGCGTTAATTATGAACTGCTTGAATTCCGAGTTTTCCAGCTACAGATCACTTCGAATTCTTGGAAGCAAAACAGAAGCACTTCCGATTGGTTGTCGTCTTGTGCGTGAAAGCAAAGATTTGGAATATTCTTGGTACTAAGCACAGAGCGAGGAAACGTTGTTTGATAGGATGATTACCTGCCTGGGGCGAAGGGAAGGCACTGTGTCCGTTGAGTTATTTTATTTTCCCATTCCTTAATGTCTTCTTCATTCAAAGTGGCACGTGGTTTCGAGTTTCTCAGGTTCCCAGCCCTGGACAAATTATTTCAAAGACCTAGGTTATACGAAGCCAGTCGTATTATGAGCAGTATATTGGGTTTCACACAAAACTCCCATAGATCAGAATGGCTTTCCGTTGAAACCACAAATTCAAAGACTTAAGTGTAGTGTAGGTCACAACATAGGTCTTTGCTCTTGGTCACAGCTTTGACCATAGATGCTTTGACGAAGGAAGTACGCACATACTCAACCCCAATTTCCTATGGTCTTTTCTGCTGCCTCAGAAACCTGTCAGAGCATCGGGTATAATAACCATTAAGTCTACAGTCCAATTTCAATGCTTTTAACGTCCAGCACGGAAATTGCAGATCTGAGGTCGTGCAGCATATTGAGTCTATGTTGTGGGTGCGTGCGTGCGCGCGCGCCAACGCATCTCGCCCCTGGGCTATCTTATTTGGCGAAAATTAAATACCTTGCCCGATAGGGTTGTAACAATAATGCTCGACAAGCATCGAGTATGGAGGGGGGGAATTGATGCAACCACTGACGGTTTCATCAAGGGGAGAATGACGGGTGATCGAATTGACGTTAACTCAGCCAATTTGCCTACCTGTGCAAGGATATGCACGCACGTAGCCTGTCACAGGGTAAATTAGTTTGTATAGAAACACACACAAAAAAATCGAAATTCAAAGCGGTCAAGGAATATCATCAGTGCTATTAGAAATGAAGAGTAAGATCCGTACATTCACTTCCCCAAAATGACAAACAAAACAACCCATATGTTCCTTCGTGAATCTGCAAGCCGTCCCAGACAATCAGGAACTTGTCTATTTCTCTGCAACATCGCGCACAGATTTTTACGCGGGCATACACTGTAAATCATCTTCGTTGACGCCATTTAAAGCTGAGTTTCCAAGATATATGTAAGCGATGCAAAAGGACTGAATTCGTCTGCTATGTGATATCCTTTTTCAGGTCTCCACTGGGTTGGCCGAAATTGAAAACTGTGAAATTGCTGAGGGTGAACTCAAAACAGTGTTGTGTGTGATGTGCCGTTAACAGAGGCTTTTGGTCTTTGAATTATCATAATGAATTTGATTTAACCAAGTATAATAACGAAAGCCCTTCCTGGTAGATTTACAAATATGACAGTCTCCAAATTTATCTCAAACATTTATCAATTCTTTCTCGCTGTCAATCTATCACGTAAGGTGCATTAATTTCTCATTACCGTTGGTAAATTCATTAACAGACTGATCAGTGACTGATCAGTGACTGCCTGCCTCCAATCGACTAACAAATTGATCATTTTTACCATTACTAATCCACACAACCATCGACAAACAAGCAACTATCCTATCTGCTGCTACAAATCCTGATCAAAAAAACGTGCAATAATTTCCTCTGACATTGTTTTCTTGCATTGTGACAACTTCCTCTCATTCTCGCCAGTTGCTGCCATGACAACCAATGATCACCATGTGACTTCACCAGATGTACGAAGAAGGGTGATTAATCATTCTCCTTGTGTCTATACAGCTCTCCAGGGGACTGTAAACTAAGACAATGTTCCAACAGTCTCTGACAGTTTTGCCTTGATTCATTTGTATTTGTTCATTTCGCACTGACGTCACAGTTTCCATTGTTGATGATACTATAGAGTAGAAAGGAGAGGTAATTAAATAGTCAAACAAGATAATATTTCTGAACCTCATTAGACTGTCTATTGTTCAGCTGATCCTAGATGGGGAAGAGGCAGTGACAAATATCACCAAGCAACAGTTTTGATGGGAATCATTTTCCTTATGTTATAGCAAATTCGTTTCAAACACATTACCTGAGCATTTTTCTGTGCGTCTGAATGTTAAACAGCTTGTTGAGGCATTTCTTTCAAGCTTGTACTTTGCTCTTTAAAGTGAAACACACGATCTGATAAATATGGATGTATTATCTGCTTTGTAAGACTTAGAAAATGTACATTTATTTCATGAAGCAATGTTAAGACCAATAAAAACAACGCAACATTAAAAGTGAGGTGAAAACTTACTACAAAATGTTCTTTCTGAAACATAACTGTACTTATATCCAGTTAGCCATATCAGTTGATTTGTTCCGAAAAATAATTTTAACCTAAACCACCCCCACAAAGTTTGCTGATCACAGACCAAATTTCTGCAAGTTAAAAGTGGTATTCAAATTCTAATGTCAAAATGTAGTAGCAAGAAATAAAACTGATTGCTGTGTACCAGGTGTTTATAAATACACACACACCCTTTGGCTCCCAAACAAACAAATATCTCCACACCTACAGTACAACTGAGTTCCTGGTAATTTACTTGGTTGACCAACTATGTAAACTTTATTATTCTAATAATAATAGAAGACCAACAAGTAAGTCAGGATTATTCAAAAACAAAACAAGAACTTAAACCACAGTTCCCTCTTTTTATGAAAAATGTTAAGGCACAGTTGTCAAACAGAAAAAATCTGGAACTATTTTTGTGTTTTATCCTTATGGGCAATCCTTTGGCAAAAATTGCCAAGCAGACTTCCTATTTTACAGTGAGGACTACTCCTATTTGCCAATTCTCTTGGAAATGATCCGAGTCAGCTGTTTGTTAAGCATCATCAAAACAAGACACGACATCATCCTCTGACGTAAAGACACTCAAACATAAACATCATTTGTTTGCTTTTTGCGATCTGAATTCCACAGAATTTACACAGTACAGTCCCAGTGACTTCCAACAGTCTGATCCCGACAGTATTAAGGTTGTTCACATAGGAATCATCTTTTAGCTGATTTACTTTGCATGATGTTTATGGGGTCTTGATATGGAAAATTACATTCCCTTGTTGTTTTGAATGGTGATGAATGGGGAGGGGTGCATATTTACAAATAGATACATTATACACATACATTTGTACTGCACAAACTACTGGAATATCAATAAATGTAAAATTACTCACATCACTAAATCTAGAACCCTGGTTTCAAGAAAGTATCATGTCAATAATAATGTTTTGGAAGTTGTTAAATCTTATAAATATTTGGGATTCGTAATGTCATCAGACCTCTCATGGTCGAAATGTATTGGTATGATTACTGCTAGCTTCTAAAGTACTAGACCTTGTAAGACTATCTGGGGGGGGTCATTATCTCAGTCACAACGAAGGGAAGTTTTGTTATGATGTCTACCTCTCCTTGAATACGGTGTTCCAATGTGGCAGCCCTATCAAACCAATTATATTTGTTCATTTGAAAGTATACAACATAAATTAATTAGGATTATTTTCAATGGACGCGCTGCTCCATAAAGTAATCGCCAAGTTAGTTTAGGTATTTCCTCATTTCATTCCAAAATGTGGTATCTCTCTTGTCTATTTGTTTGTAAGTGTTTGTATGGGCTATACGATTACCAGTTGTCAATTACATGTACTTATCCGTCAAAAGTCGTAGAAATTACACAGTTCATTTTACTCATCCATTTGCCAGAAGTGATGCTTTTAAACACTCAGGTTTTTCTCAGAATTTCCCACACATGGAGTTTGCTCCCCCCAAAATTAGAGATGAATCTCCTTTTTAATTCTAACAGTTTTAAAACGCTGCGTATGCCGATTTTAGACAGTTTAGTGGTTGTATACTACTTGTCATTCTGTGGATGGACCACGCAGTCGCTACAGGAGCTGGGGTTCCTTGGCTTGCTTTTCTGCATTGGCTTTGGGTTATTCATGGTTTAGACAACAGACAATAGACAAACAAGTCTTACCTTTTGCTCGTAGTCCATCGAGAATCTTGCCCAGTGCTCCGCGGTGTGATTTACCATCTGGATGAGTGATAAGCACATCAACATCTCCACAAGTTGCCTTGCCTCGCCGATAAGATCCACAAACAACTGCCAGCATACCTGGGGTAGCACTTTCTGCCATTTCCCGAACCTATAGGGTTCAATAAAAGAAGGTTGAATGAACTGAGATCACAATGTACAATTTTGTTAAAAGACACTTCTCCACATTTTGGGAGGGGTTTGCAATTAGGCATATTTCAACACGACAATCTGTGAATCATGACGAGCAAAACATTAAAACTGTTAAGGTTTTTCCAATTCAAACGCATTTGGATGTATGATTTAACGAATATTTGACAGATTGTGAAACAGAATTTTACCCTTTTTTCCTAACTTTTTTAAAAATGAATTTTAAAATTCCATTCTGAAATTCAGCCAGTTACAGAAGAACATGCCTTCCATGCAAGAGCTAGCACACATACACAACATGTTTGCTGCCCTCTATTGACATAAAATAAACTATTGCTTTTTCTCCATAGCTAAAATAAAGTACTTAAGTCCTGGCTTTGTCTGTTTCTCTCATAAAAATATCAAGAGCAGTGTATTGGTGTGCGTAAACCTTTCAACGTTTGTGAAGTAGTTTCCTCTTCTCACCGTTCTCTCAATTTCTCCTGCTTCCTGTCTAGGCATCCTTTCTAAGAAATCCTCATAGTGTTTCAAGCCAATCTTTTGCTGCCTGGTTAACTTGGCCTTCTCTCTCACGTCATCCAGTGTCCTGAATCCCTAAAATTATCATTAAGAAAAATGATATTAACAAGCATTATGGGAAGGATACTACCATTATATGATCAAGAACAGCTCAAGGCCTAAAAGTTGTGGCTGTGTCTACAAATAACACATGGGCTTATGGAAGCCAGTGGCTAGCAGCCACTTCCTATAGACACATGTAACTCCCAGCCCAAGCCAGTTGATTTGGACATGGCCTAAAGGACACAAGATGTTGCTGTAAAAATTACATAGGAGACATTACTTACTGCAGTCAGGATCATAGTCTTCCAACAGGACATGACAGTTTGATTTCAACTTCCGAGATATGTTTATGTCTTTTCACCCCTGCACTCTCAAGAACTGCCAATTCAGCACCCCCCCACCAGTACTTCCCCACATCCCTTACCAGTTGAACCCATTCTTGTGCCACCGTAGGTCCCACTCCCCAGATTTGGTTGAAGATGTCCAGAGCCTTCATGTCCTCTCCACCACAGACATGGTCGATCTTCCTCAGATGTCCACTCTCTAAAATCTCACTGATCTTGTCTGCCAAGCGAGTTCCAATGCCTGGGATTTTATTGGCTTCCTTTACAACCAAGACAAAAAACATCAAACACATTCATAAGAGTTTTGCAACTGATCCTTCTTTTGAATTCTACTTTTGGTTAAAAATTACTCGAAAGCCGGGACAGTGTCATTCTGAAATATAACAGGGGAAGTTTTGAGGGTATATAACAAACACATACCAATGAATTTTGTTTTCCCCAAAAGGACTACTGCCCAAATGTTGCAAATTCCTTGTTTCCTTGATGTAACGTTTGTAGAGACTTATTTGTGTAACAGGTTTTCTGCCCTTACCCAACATATATTTATAAACACTGTATGCTCGGTGCTTGTCCGAGAGCTTGCAAAAAAAAGTCACAAGCTTACTCGGGTGGGACTCGAACCCATGACCTCCTGCTTACTAGTGCAGACGTCTTAACCACTCGACCACCAAGCTTGCCGGGGTCGGCTGGCCAGTCCAAGTCAGGTGAAGCAGTGGGTACCGCGAACTATTTTCAAGATACAAGCCCAGCCGTCCTTTCTGACTCTGTCGCCCCTTACCTCCCAGCTAGTGACTTCCTTAGGGTATTGCTTCAGAGCAGTGATAGCTTTCCGATATCCCATGGCCCTCCAGTGATCTTTGGTGTTAGCATAGGTCTTCATCAAAACCTGCCAATAGATACCAACCAAATAGTTATCATTAAATGCCCAAACCTTTACCAATCCATTTCAGAAAACAGATTTTAGCCACACAAATTATACCAAATTCAGTTTTATTTTCTGGTTGGTAGGTCTTGAGATTTTAACACTTTGGAGTGCTCATCCTTACTGTCTGATACATCCCTACTACAATATCTGATGGTTCAGTTGTCTGAGACTGAGATGGTTCAGTTGTCTGAGACTGAGATGGTTCAGTTGTCTGAGACTGAGATGGTTCAGTTGGATAGAGAACGAAATCAGATTACCTCCAGCTTTTCAGTGATGTGGTCATTAAGGTTTTTCTGCTGAGAGGTTGATGGCTTGGAACACACCCAGTTACCTTTCTAGAAAATAAAAAAATGCAAAGCTGAGATGAATCACACTTTTCCACCTGAAGTTTTTGTGCATATTTTAAAGACCTTACCTTGCATCTGTGTCAATTAATTAAAGAGATGACAAGTGGTTGATCAACATTTTGACCTGATAGAACAATGATGTTTTTACTAAGAATTCCTTCTGCAGTATGATCTTGAATACTGAATTCTCTACTAACTGGAAGCTTTTGTGGGGAGGATGCTGGTGTTGATACATTGGATGATGGGCCAGTAGCATCAGATACTGTGGTTATCATCAGAGATTCCTGCCCGTCATCATCATCACTGGGTACATAGTTACTATCATCACTATCATATCCCCGGTCTGAACCTGCTGCTTTCACTGGACTTGTCCACTTAGTTCCTTGAACATTGGACATTGGGGCATTGGACGTAGATGGCACGTCAGAAGCTTTTGGTCCATCAGTTTTCTTCTCAAGGGTTTTATTCTTAATATCACAAGACTCAGCAGTTTCAGATTTCTGACTTGTATTGGAAACTGGTTTGGAAGAAGCATCTGGTTTTCTTGACATATCCTCTTTTTGAATCATTGGAAACCTTAGTTTATGGTTGTCAGTTGGCAAAAGTTGCTTCTCTGTCAGACAAAAACTCAGCCAGCTTGCTCTTAGTACAAGACTGTTTGATGGTGCCTTTTCAATCTTCATGATTCTTTTGAGGCGTTCCACATCCATCCCTTCATCAACAATCAGATGAGTGCATATTGCTTCGTCCCAAACATTAAGTACTTCGGCGCCAAATTTAGACATTTGTTTTTTGAAGATGTCGGTGCGTGCTTTTCCAATTCCCGCTGGAAGGATGTAGGCGACCACACTACTAAAAAACTGCTGACCATTGTCTGCATCGTTACTAGATTCCGGCTTTAACTTTACTGATGACGATCCCGACGGGTCAATCACGGTTGAGGTTTTGAATTTCTTCGCCGTTCCACCACCCGATTCTTCATTTGGTAAAAAGGGGTTTATTGTTGGTTGTTTCCTCTTAAGATTAGATGATTTCGATCCCTTGACTTTTGAAGGCGATGCCATTATTGACAAAGTTTTTTATAAGTCACTAAACTGGCAGTATTGATGCAACACGCAACCTCTATTCGTCATGTTTTTTTCATGAAGTTACAACACTATAGTGGGCTGCCATTCTAGTTTAAATGTTATAAAATAGGGCTTCCTAATTTATGAATAGATTTTTTAATTAACTTACTAGGATAACCTTAAATTAATAAACATACCTCTTTTTTATTTTTATTTTGTGTGTTTTATTTTAAAATATAAAAGAATGAATTTTACAAGTCTTATTGCAGCAACACACAGCATCCGATTCTATTCGTTCTGATTTCTTTACTCCACTCATGTATGTACCACATTGGAAGCAGACGATACGAAAATGATGGTGAGACATGCGATTTTTATCTGGATAATCCTCCTTAATCAGACAACTCAATTCATTGTTATACTTCCTACAGAATTTTGTAGTCTTCCAAAGTTATAACTTTTCTGAAATTTGCATCAGGTATTTGTCCTATATATCGGTCTTTCCGATTTATATTACAGTGCTACAACGTGGTATTCTAGAAACTTCTTTACGCATGACTATGAATGGTGCATAAATTTCTTGCTGTTTCTGTGCAAAATTTCGCCGTTTGGTTTTGCTGGGCCAAAAAAAGAGAGATACATACACTCAGTATCGGTTTGAAAATGCTGGATTAGGACGGTATAAATTCGTTTTTTCTCTTTAATTTAAAAATAAGGGGGCTTTTGGCATGTTGGGGGGTAGCCCCACTACAACTTGCACTAGTCTAGCCCCACTAGTGTGGCACGGACTCTCACTCCCGATCCATCCTTAGCCACACATCCGTATGTGAATTTCGTGTCGGCGTACTGAACATTTTCAGCGCACCCACTTATCAACGTGGGCTCAATTTCTTTTGCACACGAACATGATCTTTGACCTTTCCGTTTTCTAAAAACCGTTTATTAAATGATTTCACTCACGTTATTCATGTATTTTCCAGTCTTTTTGCCTTTATCCATTCAATCTAACGGGCTCGCTCTCACAGTCGCGATCTTTAAAATAAGATCACTGAACAATAGGTCACTTGACCCCTCATCGTCTCGACGGCTGTTCCATGTTGGAGCGATAAGATACTACATGTGCCAATGGGCTCTTCCAAAACTTTGACAGCAGTTCAGATTCTTGACATGGAACAGCCGCCGAGATGATGAGGGGTCAAGTGACATTATATTCAACGACCTTATTTTAAAGATGGCGACTGTTAGAGCGAGTCGGTGAGATTGAATGGGTGAAGGCAAAAAGACTGGAAAATACCAGAACAACGTGAGTGAAATCATTCAATAAATGGCACTAAGAAAGCGGAGAGGCTAAGGATGATCTCTGTGTGCAAAAGAAATTGCGCCCACAAAGATAAGTAGGTGCGCCAAAAATTTTCAGTATGCCGACACGAAATTTCGTGTACGGATGTGTGGCTAAGGATGGAGCGGGAGTGAGAGGCCGTGCCACACTAGCGGGGCTATGTTGAGGGATGCACGGTCATGACATGCATGACTAGACCCGTAAACAGGTACCGTTAAATGGAGCCTGTCTAGTTTGCACCCAGACTTTAACAACTACGTATCTTGTTCAGATCTGTGAGAGTATCTGTCGATCTAAGTACACGTAGAAAATTACGACTGTTTTGTGTCACAACTAATATGCAACGCCCTTGGCTGGTTCCCTGTCCAGTCACACACTGTTTGCAGCAAATCATTGGTAGCGTGGCTCGCTCTCTGTAACGTGACACGAAAGTGACAAAACAGCCGTTGCTTTTGTGCAAGTGGGGCAAACTTCGTCTGGGGTGGTAAAACGGTAAAAAAGGCAACATTTTTTCCTCCAAACGAGGAAAAGGCGAGTTTTCTACAATTAGCAACCTAGTGAATTTTTTACAGCATAAGTAGTGAACACACCGGTGCAATTTCAGCTCATAAAATTAAGTGGATGTTTAGTTATGCCCCGGATGTCCCTGATAAAGTTTTTGAAAGAAATCCCTATTAATCGGGACAGGGCCCAGTACATGACAAAAGAGTATTCGTTGGGCCCTGTTTACTGGTCTAGGTCATGACCAATGACGGTACGGGGATGCCTAGCGCTGCTGAGTGGAGCATTAGTATTCCTCTTTTTTGATTTTGGACGGGATTGTCATACTAACGCTCAACGCCTGTACAAAGAGTTAGGTTGAAACGGTTCTCAAAAATTACAAAGACTCACCAAAACTACCTCTATCACCACTTACTGGCTTCCGTAAATTCCTACGTCAAATGATTGGGACTTCAGTGATATTTCTGACCTCAAAATCTGTCAAAATCCGACCTTTTTTGCTCGACACACGCACAGCACTTAAACTTTTTGCCCCCTCCTCTCATTCAAATTCAGGCGTGTAGAGTTTTCTGGCACAATAAGTCTATGGGCAAGCATGGTCCTCTAATGAAACTGCAGGAGAGGCCCATATGTAGTCGGGGCACAAGACGTATTGACCAGGAAACAGTCGTTGGCAGCACTCCCGAATGTCACGATCAACAAGTCTTGTGTCCAAACCACGTAAAGCCTACTCATGCGTATGTCTTGGAGGACCATGCTCGTGGTGGGACTTTGAGATTCCAATGATGATGGTAAGGTTTACTCACATATGGGAAGAGAAAAATTTCCTGTTAAAATCAGAAATGCTCTTGTTCAGTTGTTGGCCAAACTCAAAGGCGCCATCTTTTTCATATAGTGATTCAAACTGTACGGTATACTAATGTACCTGGTGGAGATGACGTCACAACATGCTGGCTGAGCTGGTGGACCATTCATAATAAACATGCGTGTCTGCATGCGTGTGGCGATGACCGTTTCCTAAACAGTGTAATGTTAAGTATCTGTGACTACATCGAGCTGTACACCAGACATAGCGCTGCTAAAAAAGACTTGTCGGCAATACTGGGTGCAATCATCCTGATTTTTCAAAAATCTTAACAAATTCTTCCCTCTTTCTCCTAAATGACATGGACGTAGGGCTCAGTTTGTTGATGTCCATGTGCATTGAGTTTGCCCACAAGGCAGTCAGAGAGCTCGTAATTATTTAAGACGTTTGCAAGAATGACAAGTAACAGGCATAGTTTCAGTATTTCTGGCTTAAGCTGCCTTATTTATACAGCAATACTGAACATGATGGAGGCTGAGAGTTGGGCTGGAGCTGGGATGTGTCCAGTGGCATGGGATCGTTATCATTCTCATTAATGCTGGAATGCCAAATTTCACTTCAATTTGCTTTCACTATTTTGAAAAGAATTTGGCACCACTGAACTGTTCACATTGCAACTTGAATATTTGATCATTTGTGTCCACAGCAACCACAAATCATCCTCCTGAAGGAGGGGACGGAAGCCTCTCAAGGGCGATCCCAGGTCATCAGTAATATCAATGCTTGTCAGGTGGTAGCCGATGCAGTTCGTACCACCCTGGGCCCAAGAGGCATGGACAAGCTTATGGTAGACCCAAGAGGTAGAATCTGAAAAGATTTCATTCTTTGAAATAAGGAGTCTATCAGTTTTTATGATCATGACAATGAAGAGAAAATAGATGACCCTTTAAACCCTTTGTCTTTATTTCTTGATTCACTTGAGTGTGAGTTCAAATGCAGTTGAAAATTGTTATTTGATTGACAAGGTTCGAGTGTAGAGTAGAAGTTTCTTATTTCTGTGACATCTCTTTTCAAATCTGATTATTTCTTTCATTCTTTTGTTGCTTATTTTAATTGTACAGGTTTCTCACACGTTCATAACTTTTTGTTTTGTGACAGGTTTCAGGTTTTCTTGATATCTTTCCTTATTTTTGATATTTTCCTTATTTTCACCATCTGATGAGATTCTGCTTTAGTCATACTTTTGTAAACCCTAACTGCCTGGGCCCTTTTGGCTTGAATACACTTTTAATCCTCCAACATCTTCCAAAACCACCCAGAGGATTTGGAAGATTGAGGATGGTTAGCAGGCTAGGGTTAAATTTTGAACAGGTTAATATTTTGTTTATTCTTTTTCTTTCTATGTTTTATTGATCAGAAAACACCAAACAAACAAACCTACATTAGAAGTAAAAGCATGAATCATTCAAAATAAAGGAAATCGGGGGCCATGAAGAGATGCAGAAAAATGGTCATTGTACATGTACTAAGATTTATTGTTATTGTTGATACCTCAGATCTTGTCGAAAATATTTGTCTTGCATAAGTAGTACCGATCATTTGTTGTATTTCAGGTAATGTAACCATCTCCAATGATGGCGCTACAATAGTCAAATTACTGGATGTCATTCACCCAGCTGCAAAGACACTGGTTGAGATTGCCAAGTCACAAGATGCTGAGGTGAGACACATGTACTATCACACATCCCTGAAGTTCTCAAAGGAAATTTTGTCACTTTTTAAATGAATCTGAGTACCACAGGTCTGTTTGTGATGAAACTGATTCATCACAGCAGGGTTTCCTATGGTGGAAATGGCAGATTTGCTGAGAACTAAACGTTTTCTTCTGCTGAACAAGTCATCTGCTAAAATGTCAACTCTGTATTACAGTGTGCTATTTCTGAATTTTTTTCTGTCAAAAATATATTACCTTTAAATGTTTTCTGTTGAACCAGAAGTGTGAGTAGTTTACTTTCTAAACCTCATACCAAATTTAGACTTTCCCAGGTCATTTATGTCAGAAGCAGATTTCCATCAGGTGATTGTAGACACTCTTAAAATATAGAAACGTCTTAAGTAGTCTTTAAATCACCTATTTTTCCTTCATCTGATAGATTGGAGCTCCCCATTTCCAAATTCTAAAAGTGAAAGAAAGCATGTTATTTCTAAAACTCTTAATGACGTATTGGTGTTCTAGGAGGCGCTTATAGGGTTTTGATTTTTGTAATAACATTCACATTGAAGTCAGTCATTGCTTCTTCCTGTGTTATAGTCGCAGTAGAGAAATGCAATTGTGGGCTAGGTCGGACCTAATGATCGACTAATGTTTTGATGGACGGTCACTGCCGTCATAGCCATTGGATTCTGTTTGTAAGAGTTGATTTGCTTTGATGCCCTTGTGCTCGTGAAATAAGTCATTTTTTACAGAACAGACATTGTTCATGTAACACTGAACCCTGTCTTCACCTCCAGGTAAATATAATGCAGGAATACTTTGAGAGGTGCATTCAAATTGCTCTTTTTCCATGCATGTTTTATGAGCAAGCTCAGATCAAAGCCTGTCAACGACAAAAAATGCCCAAGTCTTTTTCAAGGAAATGATGACTACATGTCGCTCATAATTGATACATCAGTGTCAGTTATTACAAACTCCTTGTGACACCAACGGCATGGTGTTGGATAGGTGCTAATTGAAAGCAGGGCCCTGGGATTGGTAACACGCCCCCTTCTACAAGCACTGACACCCCTTCCTGTAACATTGAATGTTCAGCGTGTCTAGCTCTCAAGGCAAACGCATGAAGTGTCAATTCAAACCTAGTCATACACCATGTCTAAGTAATGAGTTCCACGGATTTAGTGACAGTTTTCCTCCAAATGCTTGAAACTTTAGTCGCATGAATGGGAACATCAAAGCAGTGTGATGTTTAGAAGTTGGATTATTCAAGCCCACCTAAACTTGCTGAATCATGCAGACTACAGAATTGGATCTTAGAAGAGGAATTTGTTCTTTTCATAACCCCTTATATATTTTTTTTTTTTATTTTTCTAAAGAATGAAAGGTGGTACATAATATTTGAACCATAATTGAATACTTTTAGCTATCATGTATAAATTACTTGTGGCTTTTATTTCACCTCATTTGCATAACAGAGAGAATGCTACATTGTTTAAATTCTGACATGTTCAGAACTATTCCTACCCTTTACCTATGTGTAGAAGAGTTAATATTACAGTTACTAATCTATCGCAAAGCCCTCGTTCTTGATTGCTGCATCTAGGCAGTTTGTGTAGCTGTTCACGAGTGTTTGGCACAGCTCCACAGGAATTTTGGCCCAATCTTCCTTGGGCATGTTGGGGAAGACCTTTAGCTCTTTCAGGTTGGAGGGCCTGTGAGCATGCACCTTGGTCTTGAGGGTTTTCCACAGGTTTTTCCGTGGGATTCAGGTCTAGGCTTTGGCTTGGCCGTAGTATTACATGTACCTCCACATTGTGAATCCTGGAACAATTTCTTGACTGCCTTTGCTGTATGATTAGGATCATTGTCCTGTTGGTACCAGTACATGTAATGGTCCAGTTGGGGCTGAGGTGGAGATTTTCTGCAGACTGCTTGACATTGTCCTGCAGAATCTGGATATACTACTGCTACTCCTTCATAATTCCTTCTACTTTTACGAGATTGCTACACCCACTTGCAGAGAAACAACCCCACAACATGATGCTCCTACCTTCAAACTTTAAGGTCGACACAGTGTTCTTTGGGTTGGATGTTTCATCCTACTTGCACTAAATGAAGGAAACAGCCCTGTGGCCAAATAGCTCAATTTTTGTCTCGTCTGACCATAGAACTCTTTGATCTTTGTCTCGGTGCCCTCTGGCAAATGCCAGTCAAGTTTTTTGATGCCTGTGAGTGAGGAGAAGGGTCTTTCTTCGACGATGCCCATGTAGCCCTTCCTTGTGCAGTGTACAAAGGATTGTCTGTATGAGACCTTGGTGCCCATCTCACCCAGGTTGTCTTGAAATGCATTGATTGTTGTTCTAGGGTTGGAATGGGCCACGCGGCACACTTTCCTAACCAGACACCTTTGGCTTCTGTCCACGCTTGCAGATGTTGTACTTCTTGACAATGCACAGTACGGTGATATATTCAAAACGACATGCAGAATCTTAGGAATGTCTGGAGCAGGTGCATTTCAGAGGATTGTGGCCAAATACCATGACGTGCAGAAGCGTATGAATATAATTCTGAGCATATCAAAATTTAAACAATGTAGCATTCTCTTTGTTATGCAAATGAAGTAACCAATGCCATAAGTCATTTAAACCTGACGGCTACAAGTATTCTACTATGTCCCAAATATTATGTGGCCACCTTTCATTCTTTCCAAAAACACAAAAAGCCTCAAATTGATAAACGGGTATGAATAATTTGGTTGTTAACTGAACTTTGTTTTGACGTGCAGTAGATTTGAAACAAAATTTTAGCCCATCACCAGTGTCATAAGACCCAGAAAATTATTGCCAAAAGCTTGCACTTGTCAGAAACAAGCTCATTCCTGTGGAAATTTGTGTGTAACAATTTTCTTTGTGGCCCTATTTTAACCCTAACACTCCTCAACCTTTCACCTGTTGGAGGACTGAGGAGTGTTGGGGTTAAAGAAGCACAAAATAAACCAATTTCATGAATGTTCTTAAACTGAAAACCAGTGAATTAACCCTAGCCCCCCAGGCCCTTTTTGCTAGGGACCTTCCTCAATCCTCCAGAATCCTCCAATTTGGGCATGAAAAAATTGGACTCTTCCTCAATCCTCCAAAATCCTTCAAAATTTCTTGAAAATGTTACTTGGAGGTGTGCCAGCTGCCTCAATCCTTCAAAATCCTCCGGCAATTCCTGTCATTATGTTGAGGCAGTGCGGTTGATTCAAAAGAAATATCGGGCTGGATTTATGCATGACTGAGTAGGAACAACACAAGGTCTACTCCACGACCTTCACTCATGGCATCCTTTGCAATCAGCCATGCACTTTTGCCATTCACTCTCAATCCTCCAAAATCCTCCAAAACCACCTGAAGGATTTTGGAGGATTGAGGAGGGTTAGGGTTAAAACTGTTGTCTGAACAAATGACCACAAGGATCTCATCTAAGCCAGCCTTGCCACTTGAGGGGGTGCTTCATGTTGTCCAGTCTCACTCATACTGGGCGGGCTTTGTATGATTGACTCATGGCATCACTATTTCCTCCGGGATTATTTCTTTTGTATTGGCACAGTGATTCTGACGCCCTCTTGATTGTTTGTGCAGGGGGATTCCCCCATGCAGGCAGCATGTGTAGAGAAGTGATAAGACTTGGGTAGATCTGTAATTCCTAAACAGCACTGCTATAGCTCCCCAGATTTTGGAAATGATTTGTTGAGTTTCAGAGTTTTGCTCAAAATATTGTAGTTTACATCGATTTGAAAGTTAAGATTTCATTGCTCCGATCCCCCTACCCCCGGAACTACTGTATAATGGATTAGGCTTACAGGCAATATTCTGATCTATTGAGCCATATCCAATAATGTTTTGGACAGCCACAACCAGGATTTGCATGCATGTAACTGCATCGGGCTTCACATGTCTGGAGCATGCCGTTCAGCTTTCAGAAGGACATGTTTTATTGGACTGAATTGTTTGGTCAATCAACCCACAAGGTCAAAGGTCAACTTCACAAAAACTTTGCACATAAAGTCAGTTAACTGTGACACTGAGAATGCCAGAATTGTGTGACGTCACTTGTACCACGGCAGTGGGTCAGGTAGAAGGTCAGGAAAGGTCAGCAATGACTAGAATGATGTCCAAGTTACAGCCTATCTTGCTGGGTCATGGTTCGTTGCTTTGTGATTCACTATATAAGACGTAATCGGTGATTACCAGACTAACGAGTATGATTCCATCAATCAGAGCTTGCCTTTTGACCACAGCAGTAGGCAAGGTTAATTAGGTTATCATTCTAATTGTTATGGTGGCGGCGTCAGGAAGGCAAGGTTAAGGAGGAAAAATAGAAGATGTCATCTACATTTCCCCCCAAGTTGTTCACGATCTTTTCTCGTAGAATAAGAGAGAAAAAACTATGCATGCTAATTTGCTAAACCT
>NW_019091366.1:2505770-2657846 GCF_001949145.1 Acanthaster planci
GGAATGTGATACCAGCTGTGTAACTGGAGTACAATTCCCAACTTTCATTGTCAAGCTGTGATTCACTTTTTCTTCTAGGTTTAATTGATTTCCTCTTTTTTTTAAATTGGACTGGTATATATTACTCAGTCATATCAATTGCTAAAGGTCAAAAGTGAAACTTCCAAAAAACTGTAAGGTTATGCTGAAACAGGAAATTTGTATCATTTAAAGATGTGTTTATCATTTTTTAGTTTTCAAGTGGGATGTTTCATAGAAATGACATTTGTGGTCACCTTTGTTATTCCTTGCCTTTGTTCCGTGTTGTTTTGTGGAAGTTCTTGCATCTAAAAATTAGCCAAGCTGGTCAGTTGTTAAAAAGTTGATTTTTCTTTGTTTACATTAGGTTGGTGATGGAACCACAACTGTTACCATGCTAGCCGCAGAGTTCCTGAAACAAGTCAAGTCGTTTGTTGATGAGAATGTGCATCCACAGGTCATTGTCCGAGCGTTCCGCAAGGCTACTCAACTTGCTCTGGACAAGATCCGTGATATCGCTGTCAAAATAGAGAGCGACAACCCAGAGTGAGTAGCCCCGGACGCCCACGATTGACTCCCTGGTTGACTTCAATCTACCTATCCCCCTAATACACCCCCTACTCTCCCCTCCCCTCCCCTAGGGGTCCTCATCACCGCTTATCTGCACTCTTGCCTTGCCGTAATTTCACTAAGAAATGCATTGTGGCAGATAAGGCAGTGAAATCCTAGCATTTAATCAAGCCGTTGATTGATGCATGATGCATATCAACTGTGCTGTACACTGTCAACGGCCGGCTAATTGATGGTAGGGGAACCCGAAAATTACAACGTCAGCTGGTGAGTTCTTTGACTCCCCTGATGCAGTTGGACAGATGTGACTGTAGCGATGACATATCAAACTGAATGCCGCGTTAATAACATCAAGAGAAAGTCAACTCACTGATATTTCAACCAACGCCTTCTTTCTCCAACCACAAAAATCTGGAACTTAAATATCACTTCCGTGAGGTCTCATCCTGTCAGAAAATCATGGACATTATTTTTCACACTTATTCACTAATTAAATAATATTTATACTAAAAATCATCAGTTATGTGTCTCCAAAACAGTATCCAGACCTGCTGTGAACGTTGTCTGGTACATTGACTATTACAAACCATTTCCTCGCATGTTGTTGGATTAGACTGGTGTATTGTTATCTAGAATCTCAAGCTGTGTTTGATACTGTTGGCTACAGCATAAAACCGTGGTGTGCTGATGCCAGAAACAAAGCCCCAACCATGAAGCATCTAATTCGCTTACAGCTTAAGTCATCTTTTGAAATGCCAAAGAGCACCGTGGTTGATTTACTCTCACAAATCCCTTTGTTATACTGATTTGCGGTCAGCATGCCTGCTGAAATCTACACCTCATGGTTTAGTTTGTAATATAAGCAAGAATTTATGCTCCCTTTGCTATTTATTTTTAGTAATCTCATTTCAAGTCCCATCACTTGCATCATGGACATACGGGTTACCACCTTTCATTCATGACTATTGTCGAATAGCAAATATTTACAGATTTGGTTATAATTATTAACTGTTTGTGTGAAAAATACTGTACCAACTTGCACATTTAGCTAATACTGGCTTTTTTGTATTGAATATACCATTTTGGTTCTGTCCTTGGATTTTGTTGGAATTTGTCTGGTATATCCTCAGCTTCTTTATTCAAGTGGTTTTCCTACCAAGTAACGTTGACATTTCCTTTTGCCTTTGTTCAATATCTTTATTGGAGTTTCTCAGCCACAGGTGAAAGAAAGGCAGGTCACGTCTCCTGCATTGAACTTAACATACATGGGGAACGTAGTTTGAAGTCGTCTGTCAATCACAGTGCAACTATGTTGGCTTGAGTCATTTACATGTCGTTTTATGGAATTGGAGATGTGACAGCCTTTTAAGACATATCCTATGATTCTTAGTTACTTGGCAGGTTGAGGCATACATATATCACATGGCATCAGTCCTAATTTGTAATCATGAAGGGACATCATAAGGAGCGATCGTCCCTCGAGTATTGCTAGGGCTCCCTCTGGAGTCAGCTATATGTACAGGTGGCTCATATTATGGCTTCAGGGGTTCGTCAGTGGTGAAGTTTTCTCTACACCACAAAAGTCCACTTGCTTTTCTTTCTGGATGATGACTGAATCTTCAAGCATTTGTGAATGTGTGTTTGAATGTATTGTGCCCACTGTCTTCCCTTACCGCATTTGTTTGGATCCTGACATTGTTTTTGAAACCCCCCGATTGACGTGAAAAATGTGTCAAGTCAGAGTGTTACGTTTCATTTACTTTGCTTTCTGATCTCAACTCTCCAGAGACTTCTCATTCCACCAGATTTTGAAGTGTGTTTGCAAGATTTAGAAAGCTACGCCTCTCAACCAAATCTTCCCACATCCTTCTAAATCCATCAGGTTCTATTAGGATTTGCAGGATTGAGAAAGGAGGAGCCCAACCCTTGGTTTCACACACAGTAATGGATTTTTGAAGATTCAAGAAGGTTTTTTAGGGGAAAATAAGCCTTGAGAGTTGGGTTAATGTTTAACTTTGTGCATCACCATTGTATTAACTGCTTCAACTAAAGAATTTAATTTCCTGAGATTGTTTTTAAAATACTGCTGCATTCTCGTAAATGTCTGTTAGGATGTTTGCTCTAATTTTTCCCACTTATTGCCTTCTTTCTGTCTTAATTTTTCGCTCATACAGTTTAATCTTTTTGTATACATTTTCCCTGAGAAATACATGTACATGTATGTAGTAGATGAGATTTGAAGCTTTTCATGGTGGAGGTAGCAAGTAAACTAGATAGGTTTGTGGTAGTACCATGGATATATCTCTTTTTTTTTTAGTATGTAGGGTTCTGAAAAGAACCAGTGGTACTCAATGTTTCAGACAGTATGCTTTGTCCGTCAATAGGAGACTGAAATATATTGTACCAATGCAGGTCACTCATATTGATGAAACTTTCTTGGAGAATGAAGCCCTCTTGAGTTTGAAAAAGGGCACTGGATTAGGTGACTGTTTGTGAATACTGGAAAACGGGGGATGTAAAGCAGGGTCATGAATTACCAAAATATGACAAGATCAGAATTGACATGGAACCATATGCCAAGTCAGTCCAAAAGCTAAGAGAAAATTTGAATCATCTGAGTATGTTAGTCTGGACGCTGCTTGTTTGCTGCCCCCTCCCCCAAGGGGAAGAAGGGTCATTAATCATATTTTCCCTGCCCTACTTAAGTCAGTGCCATTTAACCATTGATGTTTAATGAAACAATGTGTGTTTGGTGATGGAGAGAGCCTTTGGTTCCACATGACCGAGTACCCTTTAGCGTTCCTCAGATGTTCAGCCCTTTTTCTCTCTCTTTCTCTCTTCAACTTTTTTCTTCATCCGTAACTTAAGAAACTGGTTTGCAGAGCAGAGCGAAAAATGTCTCCTTTTTTTTTCTTCCTGTCGTTGGTCAGGTCGTAAATCACTAGGCATTCTTGTATGTGTGTAATTTTTGGAGAGTCAGAGTTGGGAGATTTCATGGTAGAATGCAGGATCCGTCTCTAGCCCCGGAGGCAAGCTTAGATGATTGAGAAGGGATAAGACTGAGTAATGTGACATAGAATAGAGAAATCCGTCTGCTGAGTAACTTGTCTGCTGTCCTGTGTTCAGTTAAAGGGTCAACATCGAAGGGGAAAGGGGAAGGGAAGGAGGGTAAGGAAAAGGTTGCCATGATGTCAGCATTGTATTCTGGCACATTCCTTGTTCTTGTTTGTTTGGATTTAAAGTTCACAATCTGCACTTTTTTGCCGGTGCTCTTTCCTGAGGATAGTATCTGGGCGGGAGCTTTGTGGTTTTTGTTTTTCATGTATTCCCTCTTCTGGAGAGAGCCAGTATCTTGACTTGATTCCAATACACCCTTCCGTCTTCACTGGAAATCTTACCAGCGAAAGTAGTTCCCTTGACACTACCAACTTGGCCAAGAACTATGTCACGAAGAATTGTGGGGTGGATTTTGTGCCAAATTGAATGAATGTCTACATCCAGTCTGATGATGGTGCACTTTGAAATCTCTCTTTAGACCATTTCAGACACCTTTTTTTCCCCTCATGAGTAACATTGTTTGCAGTATTGTATTTTTATGTTTAATCAACCTCTTGTGGCTAAATAATCTTTGACAAATAATTTCAAGGGCAGCTTTCACTTGTAGCTAAGACAAGTAGTTAGTAAAGATATGCAAATGAATTGAAAGCATTGACCCTGAAGTGTTTACAAGGCACCTGCAGTGTGCTCTAGGCAGCACAATTGGAAATGTGATAAAACTGGTAATGTGTCACATAGTCTGTTTAATGTCAAAGACACAACAGCAAAAATGACTCAAAATCACATACAGAAAGCAGTGTATGTATTTTTGATAGTGCACCTATCACCTGTGGAAGTAGACTTGACAATCACAATGTTACAATGAGTTGTGAGTACTTGTCAGGTGCAGGATTGCGCAAGATATTAACCGCAAAGTGTCCACAGATTTCACCTTAGTCAACTGACCTAGCAATGATTAGTAGGACAAGACACCCCCCCCCCTTTCCTGTATCACCACAGGTATCCCTCTCTGTGTAATCCCCCTCCCCTACTTCATTTTTGGTCGGAGGGGCCCATGAGTCAGTTGGTTATGTCTCACCAAGCTGTCAGTTAGACCAAATGAAGAGCAGCTGTGGACCATTTCCATATGATATGGAGTAGTGGGAGCTGACATAAGTAGGGGTCTGTTGTGGGTTTATGATGAGAGCCGTTTTCATCTGTATGGGAACACGTCGGGGGGATTGGCCCAGAATTTGTCATCGGATGTCATTTTTTATACGACTTTTTGCATTTTAATTTTTCATATATGAGCCCGTTCAAACAAATTTCATTGCTTTTGCCAAAGCAATATTTAGGAATTCTCGCACTGCTTTACTTTCAATCTTCCAAAATTGAATAACATTGAGGAGGAAATTTCTGTTGTTGTGCTTAGTACATTCACAATATCGTGTGCTCGTTTGAGGCAGCTGCAGGTGTTCAACTTTAGCGTCATGGAGACCTCAGATGAATCAGTTGGCCAAATGCTGAGAATAACCATTTTTAGTTGACTATCCTGACCAGAAGCACAGTACCTAGACCATCGCAGAGAGCAGTTCTTAAGAGTACTTCAGATTGATTAATCTGTTGAGTTCCTTTGGATCAACAACTTTCAAATCTTAATCTTCCCAGTTCCATCAACATCTATGAAGTAGTTTGGGAGGATTTGGAAGGATTGAGGATGATAGAATCCAGCCAATGTTGCTTTACATGGGACTTAATGCTCCTTTGGAATGAAGGTACAAAGAATGTGCCATTGGTTTCTGGCATAGTTGAGTATTAGTCAAGACTGTTTTGCAGAATGCCAAGAGAGTTCTAAAGGTTGGTAGTTTAAGATACATGTATGTTGTTTCTACATTGGTCATTAAAATCTGGGTTTGTCCTAGAATATTGTCAGATTTAATTTGGAGTTGAAGGGCGACCATATGACTTGCCCTGTCCACTTTCTTACCTTTCCCCAGTGCCCTATTCACCAGCTGTAACCTCCCTCGTATTAGTGTGTGTAAACTGATGCATCGTAACATGTGTTTGTTATCAAGTGTGATGTAAGATATCAATGAGAAAGTGGATTCTGGTTTCTTGGAGTCATCTCCAAGGACCGCCCCTAAATGACAGATGGGGGCTGCTGACCTATGCTTAGGATGATGGCGCGATTTATACGACACGTTCGCCATCATCGCGGCACTACACCTGGTGCCTGTCATGCCGAGATTGGCTGAAATATCCTCGGAAAACTATTTATTGAATACACTCACAATAAATTTACTTTGATTGGCGTTGTGAGACAACTACAGGAGTGAAGATTTTGATTACATCCTGATTCTGTCAATAACACTTTTGTGACACCGTTGAGCTTAAAAGTGAAAAGCTTCAGCATACTGGCAGGGCTGTTTTACTCACTTCCCAAGAAGATCAGTTGACTGTCAATGTTAAAAATTTTTACCAAGTTAAAGGTATCTATCTGGAACAAACACTTGAAGAAAGCATTCACGGCATATGTGACTTCAGTAGAAATTTGTGTACCAGTGACAGTTTTTACCTTGTGTTGGGCTTGGGCAGTTGTTTTAAGGAATTTTTAAAGGACTCTCACTTTTAAAAAGAAATGCTAGAGGTAAGGGATGATTCCGTTGTCATTTCAATCTGAGTTGCAGACTGAATTTTGCTTATGTGCCTGGAATGTTCTGAATCCTAAACTTTGGATGTTTGTATTCCACAGCTACCTTTCTTGTCTTTGTCCAGATTTGTTGAAGCAGAACTAGTTGAATCATCTATTGACTTGCACTTCGGCTAAATACAAGGACCCCCTCTTTTTGTAATCTCTCTAGTGAACATAGAAAACTACTAGAGAAGTGTGCAGCTACAACTCTAAGCTCCAAGCTAGTGGCTGCCCAGAAAGACTTCTTTGCAAACATGGTGGTTAGTGCAGTCAGTCTACTGGGTGAGAATCTACCCATGGAAATGATTGGTATCAAGAAGGTTCAAGGAGGAGCCCTAGAGGTATGTCATCATTCCAGGATGTGGTCCAATGTAAGCCCCAATTCCTTGGCCATCTTGGCTGGGAACCTTCCACTTCAAAATGACTGAGATCATTCTCTGCACTGTTCATCATTAGTTTGAACCTAAAATCGACAAAAGTTGCATGTCAGGTAACAGTGGCAAAGTTCTTAATCCTTCAACATGCTGTTGGACTTGATGTATGATGATCCCACTCTGGCACTGCATTAAGTAGAACTTAGGAGAAAATTGATTGGACCACATAGACGCAATCATTACAGAGTCCAACCCACAAGTACTAGGAAAGACAGCTTTAAATATGATACTGATTTAGAATAGAAGACTTAGTTGATTTGTGTTAATCCACAACACAGTCAACAGGGAAGTATTTTATGTCATTGCTTCATTCTGTGTTACTGTTGTGGTAGAACAATGCATCATGGTCCAGGTAATGATCACCTGTCGTTCTGATGGATGGTCTTTGCCGACACGGTCGTGAGAATCTGTTTCTGAGAGTTGATCTTTTTTATGTTGCACTTCGGTGTGTCAGTTGAGTAGATCATAGTGATTGAAACAGACATTATTCCAATGCTTGACATTGGTTTTCCTAACATTCTGTACATACTTTGTGTGGTAAGAGTTCTCCATCCAGTGGCTTGTGACCGCTGAGGTAAGTAATATCCTTGATCTACAAGTTTGCTGTCGAAAATTGTCACCAGTTATTGCCTCTGTTGCAGGAATCCAGGCTAGTTGCAGGTGTTGCCTTTAAGAAGACATTCAGCTATGCTGGCTTTGAGATGCAACCCAAATCTTACAAGAATCCCAAGATTGCTCTCTTGAATGTAGAGTTGGAACTCAAATCAGAGAAGGAGAATGCTGAAGTAAGGGTGGATAATGTTGAGGTAAGCTATCAAGAAAACCTGTTGGCTGGTACACATCGCCCAATAATTTCTGGCAATTGTTCTCTGAGTCAAGGTAAAATAAAGCTGAACAATACCTAAACAACGTCCTATCTTCAAATTTGATCCTTCCCATTCAGGGCTCCAGTTTTATCTGTAATTAATATTTTAAACAATATAAATTTTACATTCGCAATACCACTTAAAATTGTATAAAGAACAAGAAACATTTTTGGTCTCTCTGTTTCTGTGTTGAGATTTAGTTAGAATCATCAGGGATGTCCTAAGACAACACAACAAAGTTTGGAGAGATTTTTTTGGAGAGACAAACAAGGAAGAGGAAATCTGATAGTATGCTCATCAAACCGCACTATAGATCTGTATCCCTTCCTAGTTGCCTGTCTAGTCATCTCTAACTTTAGAAACCCCCTTTTCCTACCAAAGGAAGTGAATCATCAATGTTATGACACTGAGACCCCAATATGAAGGGGACGGAGGACCCATGCTCTGTGCATGTCCGCTTCAAGAAACTCACCTAGTTTGTATCAAAGTTTATTTTATGAGAGCTTTACAGAAAAGTATTTTGCGTCAACACTGAACGAGAGCAGGTACCTCAGAATGAGGGTTATCTTGTAGATGATAATTGGAACTCATTCGCTGCATAGACTTTACTCTCTAAAATTCTCTGACTTTTTTCTAATACATCTGAGTTCCTACAAGTTGTAGTTGACGCGTATCCAAACATTAGAGTCTCAACTTGTTACTTGAAATTTCCATCCAGTATTACAGAAAACAAGGTGGTCCTAAATTATACTGCAACTTAAAGGTTAGCCCTAACCCCCTAGACCCTTTTTGCAAGGGAACCTCTTGAATCTTCCACGTTCGGGGAGGTGAAAACTTGGATTCTCCCTCAATCCTTCGAAATCCTCCAAAATTTCTTGGAAATGTTACTTGGAGGTGTGCCTACTGCCTCAATCCTTCAAAATCCTCTGGCAATGCCTGTCGTCATGTTGAGGCAGTGCAAATGACTTCTTGAGCAGTGCGGTTGATTCAAAAGAAATATCGGGCGGAATTTATTCATGACTAAGCAAAAAGCAACACAAGGTCTAACCCACGACATTCATGCATAGCATCCTTTGCAAGAAGCCATGCATTTTTTGTCATTCACACTCAATCCTTAGTTTGCATTTTATATTTCATTCAGGAATACCAAAACATCGTGGACGCTGAATGGTCCATCCTTTATGATAAACTTGAGAAGATTCATCAAAGTGGAGCCAAGGTTGTCCTGTCAAAGCTACCCATCGGCGACGTTGCTACTCAGTATTTCGCTGACAGGTGAATAAGATCGTCCCATCAGACAAAACAACTAATGCAAGGCTGTTAGAAAAAACAACTTGTCATTGTCTCCTTGCGGCAGGTTTCTTCAGGCTAATTATCTATAATGGCAAGGGCCCTTTTGAGGAATCCATGCTTTCATTACCAGAAATATTTAATCATGTTGTTGTTCCTTTGAAGGTACTCAACCCCCGCAGGGTTTTCAGACATTTTTTGCTGAATCAAAACCAAGCTCAATTTAATCCCACCAGAGCAAGAAATCAAAAGCTGGTATGACAGGTCGTCTGTTGAATGCGCAGATTGCCAAACCCCACAAAGAATGTGTGATGGTGGCAGAGATAGGGTCAAGTCGGATTCCAGCATAAGTGGAATCAGATTCTGTGATGTTGTAAAAGTCGGGCGTGAATGGGGTTCATGCCACGCAGTGCCTTCCCAAGTTGTGCGATTGGCCACCTTGGGTGCAGAGCTTGAAGAACAGGGCCTGCTTGCTGTGACAGGCTTTGGCACTTTCATGTTGTCAGTAGATTTCTGGGTGTAGCTAAATACCAAGATGGCCTGAATTTATTTTAACGATATTAGTTACTGACCCTGTGCAATGGGATTTGTTTGGCACTAGGGAAATTCTGATTTCAAAGGAGATATTCACTGTTTATGTTTTGAGAGAGTGTCTACAAGACTTTGACGTGTTTTCCAGGGATGTCTCTGTCAGGATTGGTTTTATTTTTCATGCATCTCTGAGGAAAGAACTACTGACGTGCCGTGGAGATAAACCAGGATTCTGTGAATCATATTTGATTGTGTAACTTGTTTGCTCTGTTGGCCCACCGGGCAAAACTAAGCTCTAGGATTTGACAAGATCCACACTCTCAGTGTCTCTTCAGTTCACTGGAGCCAGACATATGGTCAGCAGCTTTGTTTTTAGGCCAAGGTTGTTTTGTCTACTCCCTGGGAGACTAAATTTGACCAAAAAATGTCCAATGATGTTCTTTTCTGTGGGCATGATAAATGCAAAGTGTCGGTGTTGTGGATCACATCAATTTGTCTCAGTCATAAAAGTAAGGGTTTTGACAGGTATCTTATCTGTTAGGATAGCACCTTGGGTCTACTGCATTCACTGGTAGCAAGGACAAGTCAGGTTCATGAAGCATCTGGGTCAGATGTGACAGAAGCCATCCCGTCTGGGCCTATCTGCTTCAAATGGCCTAGACATTATTCATACCACTTGGGGAGGGGGAGCCATCCATTAGACGCAAACCATGGAGTGCCTGAGTAATGAAACTGACACTATCCCAGGGATTCCTAGCTACAGTCTTGGGGTTTTTGTCAGACAGATCAATCTGGGGGAAGAAGTGGAATCATTGTGCCTTCATATGAATTCCAACGCTTAATTAAAAACTACTTTAACAGTGGAGTGGTGGTGTTTTTTTGGACTCAACATGTATTTCCATATTGCAGTGTATGCATCAAATTATCAAGAAATGAAAGATTTTTGACTACAAGAGTGACAATTGAATAAGACCATAAGACGTTAAAGCAGGGGCGAATACAGAGGCATATTCAGAAGACAAAGTCTTGTTCAGAAATGCCTTATTTAGACAAGAAAAAGAGAACCAGACAAGGAAGACTGACAACAGATTATACATGAAAGAAAGACAATTGCAGGACCGTGCAGTCAAAATAAAACAAAGACGAACCAACACTGAACAGACTTGAGGTGTAACAAAAACCAGAATTACCAAACACAAGAAATGTTAGAAGAACAAAAGGACGATTAGAATGATAACAGAGAAGGAGCTACCTCAGGTAATCAGAAACTGGGTGTTTTTGTAGTTGCTCTTAAAGCATCCCAAAGATGACTGGGACTTCATATTACCATCAATACTATTCCAAAGACGGGGTCCTGAGAATCTCGGTGTATTCAGGGAATAGGATGTACGTACAAAAGGCAAAAACAGATTGAGAAGTGCTCTAGTGCCGTGGCTATGCACGGAATAAACTGCGGTAAAGTAAGAAGAAAAAAACGAAGGAAGTAGGTTGTTAACATGCTTAAACATGAAAATCCCTGTGTGAAGTTTGCTTATCTCAGATAAAGTTAATGTATGAAGAGAAACAGAGAGGTGCTGTAGGATCCCAAGGGCGTGAAAGGGTGGAGATTGTAATGACCCATTTGTGAATAATTGTGAGTGAATGAAGTTTGTCGTTACTGGAACGTGCCCAAACAATATTGCAGTAGTTAAAGTAAGGCAAAAGAAGTGTGCAAGCTGGGAGAAAGGAACAAAGTTTGGAAAGAACGCCAATGTTACGGGAAACAATCTTGCAGATGAAAGAAGTCACTCCAGCTAAGCTTATCATCAACAATGACTCCCAAGAATTTTGTTGAATGAACAATAGAAATGGGGGGATATTGTTGATGCTGTAGAAATTAAAAGATGCTGAACAGCCAGATTTATTGGAGAAGATGCATTTAGTTTGAAAAGTTTTAGTCAGCATTTGAAAACTTGGTGTCCAAATTCCCCATCAACTGGAAATTACAGTGTCCATATTGCCTCGTGTGTGCATGCGATGCGTGTAAGAAATTTCAGGGATGTGAGAATCCATCTTTTTCACTGATTTTTGTGTGTAGATGTTGACTGTGAGTTTCAGCTTTTGGTCTGCACAAAAGTATGGGAACTTTTTACATTGCAGCTTTTTGCCAGCTGTGTTCAGCATTAATTTTAAGGAGCCACTCACACCCCTGAAATTGTCAGATTTAATATCTTTCCCAAAATGCTGATAAAGGTTGTATTTGTGGATAGGGGCAATTGATGCAAAGAGAAGTAAATCAAGAGATGGAAGGAATAACAAGTTTGTTTGATTTCACACACAGGGACATGTTTTGTGCAGGCCGTGTAGTAGAGGAGGATCTCAAGCGTACTTTACAGGCCTGTGGGGGCGCTATACAGACGTCAGTTCAGAGTCTAACAGAAGATGTCCTGGGAACATGTGAAGCATTCAATGAGGAACAAATCGGAGGAGAGAGGTTGGTAGACTGTCATTAATGGTTAACTGGTTTCTTGTTCCTAAAGTGACCATGAAACTGAAGCCAAGGATTAAATCCTTAAAACAAGAAAAAGTTGTTTTCATCTTGGTCGTCATTGTTTTCATTTGGTGCCTCTTTCATTATGCCAGTGCTTCAAAATAAGGGAGAACACTCCTTAGTTGCAATGTTCAATTCAGTATATTTGAAGTGAACTCTTTTTAAATCAGTGCTCATGGTTAAACGATGCTAGAAAGTTAGAAATTTTATTTTAAAATGTATTTTTGGGTTGCTTTACTCCACATTAAGGAGAATTTAAATTACATAATAAAAGTCGATGTTTTTACAATGTAGATTTGGCCAACCTGTTCGCAATTCACTTTCATCAGTGGGCCCTAGTACTTACGATTTCTTGTCATGGTTGGGTTACAGGTATAACTTCTTCACAGGATGCCCACAGGCCAAGACTTGTACCCTGGTGTTAAGGGGAGGGGCAGAACAGTTTATTGAGGAGACGGAGCGTTCTCTCCACGATGCCATCATGATCGTTAGACGAGCCATCAAGAATGATGCTGTAGTTGCAGGTCAGGTGGCCTCTCTCAAATCTGCAACATCTGTTGGAAGAGTTTCATAGTGATTACAAGATAATTTGTCTCCTCGCTCCTCTGAGTTATGGGAACCTTGGCATCTCAGAGCTTCTTACGTCTGGAGGAATGGGCTCTCTGTTGTTCACTTTTATTTTTGCTCAAGGAAAATGCCTGGTTTACATTTCATTCAACTTTCTTTGACGGTGCAGTAGATTTATTTCCAACTATTTTCAATTTTGGGGGAGAGATGAAGACCATTTGGGTCATGAGCCGTATGAGATTATGCTGCTGTTACAGAAAATCAAAACTCCTAAATTGACTACTGTCTCTTTTCCCTGTACTTTTGGAATATTTTTTAAAGTTTGAGTGTCAGAATTATACCCTTAAAAATGCGTTAGCTTTGCCGCACATTTACATAGCAATTTGTGTATGCGTATTATCTTTTCTTGAGTAGGTGGGGGCGCTATTGAGATGGAGCTGAGTAAGTACCTACGTGACTACTCACGCACCATCGCCGGCAAACAGCAGATTCTGATTGGTGCATTTGCTAAGGCATTGGAGATTATACCCAGACAGCTGTGTGATAATGCCGGATTTGATGCCACCAATATTCTCAACAAACTCCGACAGAAACATGCACAAGGTTAGTTTAAGTACTAACTATACGTTTGTTGTTACATTCGTTCATGATTCTTAGACTTTGAATGTGAAGTTCATAAGTCTTAAGTCTTCGTTTGCTCTTTCCAGCTTTTAGTGTGTGACTGAGCTGCAGTATATTTCCCTGTTGTTACTTTTCATCAGTATTGGTCATCACTCAGAATGCCTCCTGAATATGGTGCACATTTTATCTCCACAAAGCTGGAATAATTTGGATCCAAACACCAGAACTCTTTAGAGAGAAACACAGTAATCAATACACTTGTAAAAATCCAGATTTTCGTGGTCAAATCAGAACCACGCTAACCTAACTCCAACCCTACCTTCTTGCAGTTATTGGCATAGTTGAACAATTAAGGACAGGTGTATTCTAGCCATTCCCTATAGAGTGTAATACTTGGACCTGACATCAAGTAGTCATCACAGTAGCATGGCAAGAACCCTACATCATCAATATCCCCCCATCATGACTCTCCCCCCCCCTTCATCAGTTGGACATGTTCACATGTTCGTCTTTCTGCCTCAAATGGTTTCACGTACCCTGAAAATTGAGGCATTTCCTGACCTGCAAATTGGATCCAATTGGCTGTTTTTGGTGGTTGGGTCGAGTCCACCTCTGCAAATCCAATTTCCTGCCTGGCACTTTCAAGGAGTACGTGAGCTACCTTGCTCATTTCTTTTTTTTTTTTTTTGGATAGTACGCCTTTCTAGCAGTACATGTTGGTCCACATTTTGTGTGTCATCCAACAGACCCATAGGTTGTGGAATGCAGTGGAGTAGAGGGAATGGGAAGGGGGTATGTTAGGGCATTTCACCCCCGGCGATATCTAAGGAGGTCCTGGAGTAGCCCATTGATATTGGCATCAATCTGTCACGTACTGTGCCACCAAAATGGGCAGATTGGCAACACAATCTGGTTGTCGGTGATTGTATATTTTCCAGAGGCTGTAATCATGGAATCTGCTGGCTTCCATGTTGTGTCAGCTGTGTGTAAAGTTATATCCTGGAAGCGAGTGGGTATAGATACATCCGCAGCTGGCTGACGTGACTGACAGATTCCTTGTGACTAAGGGAAGATCAGATCAGTTTATTGCACCCTGCTGGATTCCTCGTTAAAAAAGATCAGGGGGTGGACAAAAGATATTAGAGGGTAAGGGAGGGTCAGGTTAAAGGGGATTACATTTAGTCAGCCTGGGCAAAACCACATTTTTGTCGGACTCATTTTCCTTTTTACGGGGGGGATGGTTGATAATTTTACATTCAGTTTACATGTATATTTTAAATGCACTGTGACTGTCATCTTCAGTTTCCTCCATCAAAAAAGCCCAGTAATTCATGACCATTTCAATGGATGTACACCCCCCCTATAGGTCATACATGGTACGGCGTGGACATTCTGAATGAGGGCGTGGCAGACAACTTTGCTGCTTGTGTGTGGGAGCCAGCCATTGTTAAGATTAACGCCATCACGGCCGCCTCTGAGGCTGCATGTTTGATACTGTCCGTAGATGAGACGGTCAAGAATCCCAAGTCAACTAACGCCGATGATCGACCAGTCAAACCACCAATGGGTAGGGGAAGAGGAAGAGGTAGACCTCGTTGATGTGTAAACAGAAACAAATCTAGAATCCTGACTTGTCACTCTATCATTATGTAATGTGCTGAAGGGAGATTTGGAAGCTTGAAGATGATGTAAAATTTTCTCCTTTGTTACACACCTTTTGTTTACGAGTCATTAGGTTTTTTGGTCAGTAATGTAATTTGCTGAAGTTACATTTGATCTTGCAATACACCTGGTTTATTTGGGAGTTGATCTTTTGAGATTTTTTATGGATGAGGTAACAGATGCTAGACAAATTTTGGGGTGTCATCTTGACATCGTTTTTTTGTGCAGAAATTATAATTATTTGGTCACTACTTGTGAATGAACACAACAAGACAAAGTGTTACAAAAGAAGCCTGTTGAAGCTTGTTGAACACAATTTTCTGTAAGTCTCTGTTCAGGTTTTGTGAAAACACAATTACGCTTGAAGTATTATTTTACATCATTTCATAACGTTAAAATCGCCTGAACTCGTAGAAAGCTTAAAATGTGTTGGTATATGTACAAGGAATGATTGAAGTCATTGCGTCCAGTAACCTATTCACCTGTACTTGCTTCCTTTCCCAATTTATCCAAGGTTCCGATTAACTCTTGCTGTAGCACCTGTTCATTTTCTAGAATACCTCAAAAGCCAGACTGTTTTTGTTACATGTAGGGTAGGTGGTATTCCTTGTATTTAGGAGGCGACTTCAGCGTAAAAAATTGTCTTTGTATGCAAAGTGGTCAAAATGCATCTGAACAGTGTTTAAACATCAATCTGCTACGTGAATTTTGTGAACTATGTGTTTCAGTATTACACCAAAGCGATGTCAGCTACTTTTGAAGGCTGTGAACACCGTCAAAAGACTTTTTAGAGAATGTTGTTTGGGGGATATTGTGGTTAAGTTTGCAATTTAGGTAGAGCTTCAAGTTGTTCTGTGTACATTGACAAAAGAATCAAGGGATTAACATGTGAAGAACTCGTCTTTTGCACCTGCTGTGATATCAGCATTTTAGTGAACACCTGTCAAAGTGTAAGGTTTTGAAGGATATAGTCTCACTTATAATCTTTAAGTGTAATTGGAACCATGCCGTAAATCGTAGAAATTGTGTGATGTGAAAATGACGCATTGTTCTGTTTGTGAATGCTGCTAATAAATCTGATATGTTTGGAGTTGAAGCACAAGTTGAAAATCAATGTACTAAAGATTTTGGAATGTTTTACTGCGTGGTCAGTTACTTCCCTTGTGGTTACTTGTATACTTGACTGCATTTGATTTGATACTCGTGTGATATCTTGCTCTTGTTTGGGTTTGGTGAGGAAGTAGCCCATAATGCAGTGCAAAAACCTGGCAGCATATTTGAACGATTTGCAGAGGAATGCTGATGCTTGTAGGTAGTTCAGAAAAAATCGTTGCATGTACTGGATAGATTAAAACTAGCTCAAGTCAAGTTGAGCGAACTAAAGGCCAGGTAGGTACACGTGGATATCCAGTGCTTTTGGCATTCTGAATTCCTGTTGCAAATTCAATCTCTGCCTGGCCTCTTACCCCAGCTAGCGAATATCAAGTAATCGAGATGGTTTGTTTATTAACCTTAACACTCCTCAGTCCTCCAACAGGTGAAGGATTGAGGAGGGTTAGGGTTAATACATTTGCACCTATGACAGCATCAAGGGTAAGCACAAGGGAGGTAATCAAACTTACTAGTATCACCTCTGAGCTGCTGTTGTAGTGGTAGCTCTTGTACATGGTCAGGGGCCAATTGTACTAAGCGCAGAAATATTTGCTTACCAGAAGGCTGGTAACTGGCCAAAAGACATACAGAGTATGTTGCATGTGATTGGTTATCTGTTGATTGTTGCTTGATATGGTAATGTGCTAACTTACTGCAGTGCTAAACAATCTTGTAGCGCTGTTAAGTTGGCCCTGGGACCATAAATGATGAGTAGAAAATGATACCAAATTCACATTTTGAGTAGAAACTGACAAAGACTAGTCATATACGATTAATTTTTGGGGCAGAGCAAACTTTGTCTTTACTTGATTAATTTGTGTGTTTTTTACTTGCACTGAATGATTGCCCTTGGCATTGTGTGGAATTTGATACATGTGTTCCTCCAAAGGCTTGTTCCCTCTGGGTGTGGCTTGACCTTCTTTTTTTCCCAATGCAAGATTTCATTGGCAGGTTGTGAAATTCCTTAGAGGAAGGTCATCAATCCTGAAGTTTTGCAAAGAAAGTCTAAAAGCAATTCCTAGGGTTAGAAAAAAAATGTTCTGCCTGTGAATGCCAAGTTCCCAGTCAGTATCTGTTGGTTCTTTGAATACACAAAGACAGATTGTCAGCTTCAAGGGTTGGTCACTTGACACCAATGACAGTAACCTTCCCCGCACATTGGCCAGTGGCCAGTAAGGTCCTCTGTGACTCCTGGCCAGTAAACCCTGGCTAGTGGCGCACCTGCTGCATCACTTGACCCTTATAATTGATGGGAAGACTCACTCTGTCCACCCTGACCATTAACATGCAAAACCTGAAGGTATTGGACCACTCAACGTTCCTTTAAGCTCCTTGTCCCCCATCAGTGATCAGCTTTCACCCCTAAATCTACAAACTAGCCAAATCCACAACCACCTTCAAGTCACCATGAATCAAGTAGAGAACAAAGTATCACTTCACTGGAGTTGGAGTGAAGTCCTAAATGGACATAATTGGCCGGGGAAAAAAAGAACACCTTTGACGTAATTCTTGAGGAGAAATGCACTGACATCCTGTCTGCCCTTAGTGTTGCACTAGGCCGTCGTAAGGGGGTTTGGTTATAGTGCATTTCCTGCCTCCAGCACTCCTTGGCTTGATTGCTGGTCCTCCCAGCCATCTTGTCAAGCCCAACATTCTTATTTCACGTCTCTTTGGAGCTAGTCCTTGATGATTTTCTGCTACAGGTGAAATCCGGGATGTGGACAAGTGAGGTATTAGAGGAAAAAAAAAAAATTCAGGCAAACTCGTCTGAGAACAAGTCCTGGACAAAAAGAATCTATTTCCTGTGGGAGATCTGACCCATTTATCAAAGGAAGATTCTCCAGAATAGATGTCTTGTTTTAATCCCTGTCCACCAGAGACATGAACTTCTCTTACGGAGTCCAGAGTAAAACCTAAGTGGTCTTTTAGTCCTCAGAGTTTGACCAAAACCTGTTGCAAGTTATGGATATTTGCATTTTCACATTTACTATGGTTTTGCCTTCCATGAAGACAAATTTCTCGTTATGTCAATTTTTCAAAGAATTGTACCAGTAGCTTGTGGGTTTAGTTTGATTCTTTCCCCAGATTATTATCAGAAAAGTTCATACCAGTTACACATCAAATATAGAGTTCATTATAATTGATTATTGGTTCAGTTAAAGGAAATGATAACCAAACACCAGCAAAACAGATTTTTAAAAAAAGAGGCTTGTGTTTTTTATTTGTCTCATTTAAAAGCAGTATTGTGTAGCATCTAGACCTGTCTGGTGAAGAACCTCAAGGGTAGATGATGGCCTTCAGTTTTACCAAAGACATTTGGACAGCTAATATCGATCAATGATAGTCAACCATTGGTCAATTTTACCTGGTACCCTAGATGTATTTTGTGCACTGATTACCAGGGAGGATCTGCCAGTGGTCGATACAGTGGGAGTCAGGTAAGTACAGTGGCTCTTTCCTCGCTTGCCACCTCTGTGACCTGGGTTTGAATTCCACCTTGGTCAACATGTGGATTGGGTTTTCAGTCCCTACATGATTCCGTGGGTTTTCCCAGGAATAGTTGGGGTTTCTCTTGCACCTCTAAAACCGAACATTTCTTCGTTGTCATCTTAGTTGTCACTTCATCCTGTAATTGGTACCAAATGCGTTGTTGGATGAACAGATAGAAATAAATGAATTGTCAAATTGGCCAATAGAGGCCATTTTGGCTGCCATTTTGCAGGCCAATGCTTCTGTGTCACAGTATATGCTGCAAGGAGATTTTCCTGTGAAAAAAAGCTACCCGGCAAGATGGCTACCATGCAAAGCCTCTATAAATTTAATTCCCTTTGGATGAACTGATTTCATCATTTATAGTTGCTTTTTTTCCATCTCATGCATACTTTTACAAACTTACTGCTGTACATCTTGTTCAATTTCAATGTCTTTTCTTCCACACCCTTTGTCTTTTTTGCTGACTCCCGCTATACCTCGTGATAGAGCTGTAGTTCTTCAAAGGATGTTCGTCAATCAAGAGGGGTGTCTTGAGCAGTATTCACTCCATAAGTAATTTCTGGAGGCCAGATCCGCCTTGAGCAAGAAGCACCCGCTCATCAGTTAAAAAAGTCATGTCAGACAGGAATTCTCATTTTGTTGGTAGGAGTGTGTCCGTAACATGTGCATTTCATAGTCATTTGTGAACCAGCAAAGTGCAGTGCCGACCTAAGGAGCCTGCAATGCTAGGAAAATGGGTCCAGCTTGGGGCTCATAGTCTTGTGGTTCAGGGTTCAAATCCTTGGGCCAGATTGTGGCAAAGGAACTTACTCCTTGCCCAGTTTTTATAGTTTTATCAGACACCTAGTCTTGATTTCCTATCCACCTGGAAGAAATCAGTAGATTATTCAGGCTTTTCCTGTAACTCTGTTCAGACCTTGAAGCTTTGGAGTGACTTGAAAACATACGTAGTTATGATTGTAGTTTTCTACTGATAATTTTTTGTAGATTAAGATGTTTCTTCATTTTTAAGCCTTTTATTTGATGAATGTTGGTATGAACCATCTGATTGTTTGAATTGACCTTTTGATAGGTGTTCATCAGAGGGAAAGAACAAACCAAGTTGGAAGTATTCAAGTCTCTGCATTCTGGTATGTAGTCATAGGATTTTTATTCTGCCGATATCCAGGCTTTTGCATTGTTCTGTTACACGTTCTCCAAAAAAAAATCTCAAGTACTATTCTCAGGGTTTCCCTCTTTTCTTTTCCAATCTAGGTCATCCCCAGGTAATGAGGCAAAGATTAATAGTGGTTTGCACTCAACTTGTCCAATCGGCCCCAAGCAAACCAATCCAACACTCAAACGGGGACAGACACAGTGTCTGGTGATGGAAAGTAGCCCAGTGTTCATGACAGAAATCGAGATTATTCAACCAGGCGAAGTGCTTGGAGGTTTGAGGTAGGGACTTCAGTTGATTTTGAAACTGTTGCTACTGGGGAGCGTAAGTCCCTGGTGTTCATTTCTGTGTCAATCCGCTTGGAAGGGAATTGAAAGAGTTGGCCAGATATCCCTCGGCTTACACAATGCATACAAACCTCTATTTTGAAGCATACAGCAAAAAACCTCCCCATCAAAGATGCAGTGAGACCTTTTCAAGACTTGCTTATGGGAATCTTACATGAAGGATGATGGTAAGATGTAAGACCCTTCCAGCCTGTGGGGCTAATGCCCCTAGAATTAGGGTGCGTACTAATTGCAGTGCCACTCGAGATTCGAGGGGGGGAGCGATTTAAGAGTTTCATAGCTGAAGTGGCTAGTATTGTAAAGACACTGGATTTGTCAATAACCTAATCTTCACCTCTTCTGCACTTTTCTGAAATGTAGTTTCACCCGTCTAACAATTTTTGCATGTTTTGAACAGAAAATGTCCTTAATTTCAATAGCAAGACCACATATCCAAGCCACTGATAGAAGTGTTTAAATTAGCCCTGTCCATTTGCTGATTTTTCAGTTGTTCAAAACTCAATTTTTGTGATTTTGAAAAATACAAACTGAATTTTTTTTCTCATCTGTTATAAAATTCCACCTTTATATATATCAGATTTTGACGGAAATTTAAAAGCGTGAGTCTCTTAGCGTTATCAGTGGAATTTTACTTATTAAAAACCAAAATTTGAAACACTTTCCTAAGACTGGCTTTTCTTTTTGGGGGGCAACTTTGTAGGCTTTGACTTTATTGAATTGCTGTAAGGTCTTTTAAGACAAAACCAAATACCAAAGGCTATAGATGCATGTGTATAGCCTTACCATACACGTATTTATAATTCGGGGCGTGGAAAATTTAGTGTTTTCATGGAAACTTGTCGAGAAGTTGCTTATTCACTGGGTCATTCATGAAGTGAAAATATATCATTGGCCAGAAATTGAAAACCACAGGACATGACATATTAATAAT
The DNA here is from genome assembly GCF_001949145.1 of Acanthaster planci. The sequence goes on from NW_019091366.1 coordinate 2,526,667, forward strand.
TTTTGGACATGCAAAAAATAAAACAAAACCATTACAAATATACCACCAAAACCAACTTTGCTATATACTTACCGGTTTTGTTCAAGTTGAGGACATGAAAAAAGCTAGCCAGATGAAATGCTCGTCCATAAAAATTTCAGTAAAATCACAAGGCTATATAACCTTGCCCACAGTTTATTACAGTTTGTTTATGAAATGCATTTTTGAAGTTATCAGGCGTCACTTTCATTTTATGGCTATTTCAACACAATTTTGATCATATACAATAACAGGTAACAGACTTGACAAATTTTCATGAATTTCATTTTCACAGACTCATTTTTTAAAAATCCCAATAGAAAAAAAATCGGACTGAAAAATTCAGAAGTATATTTCCATGAAAAGCTTTCAGAAATAATCATCTTTGATGATTAGTTTCAGAGAAATCACTGAAAACACTTTGTGACAAAAAAACTGGTAAATCAGCAACACTTGGGCTTTCTTAATTTTGGCAAATTGCCTCGGAAAACATTTGCCTCATTTTCTGAATTGCAACTTTTAAATTATGTTCATAATATGTCAATGATTTTTTATCAGAACAGAACAAAAAGACGAGGCTTGTGGTATAGGCTAGAAGCCTCGTAATTCTGTAAATTAACAATTTGCTTAAGTACCTTTAAGAAAGCACTCCTGAAGGCATGAATATTCTCACGTATGTATATTTCCGTTTTTTATTAATATGTTCATCTTTTAAGAGCAATCAAGACAATATAGTCACATTGAACAACAAAAACAGTCAACCACAACGGCAATATGCTACCTACACGTCAACAAGATCTAGCCACAAACCTTGGTGGATGTTAGTTAAAGCGTACCCACCTTAAACAGGGGTCCGAGTCATTGATACCATGAGCAAAATAAGGTTTAATAGAAACAATTGCTCACAGCATGAGAAAACTGATAAGTGTGTCAAAATGCCATATGATGCATGTCTTGGAATTAGTTCAAGTATATTGTAGATGATTTCTTTGCCCAAGTAAATAAATCACTTACCGGCAACTTAAAACCATGGCCCTGAAAACCATTTTAAAGGAATCATTCCCGAGCTCAGAAGAATACAGTCCCATATAATTTAAAATGAATGCCTAAGACTTCTTAAGTACACATTGCAGCATTACCAATTATCTACATATTCCCAAACATCAGTACAAAGCATCTTGGTCTGGTAATCCCTTTGAAAATTGGAAACAAAGTTTACATAAAACTAACCGTTTTATCTCATAAATCTAGCGACCTCATTTTCTCAAGTCGCCATCACTATTGTGGTTTGTATTGAATCTTTAAACATTATTCTGTAAACATTAGTATTTGGCATATACATTCCTGTTTGCTCATTCCGTCATTCAACCAGACATGCTTCTGTGTACAAGGAGAAACAAACTACTACTTTGTATAACTCTGCGAATTTAAAATGGCATGAATGCAGACATATTTCCCCCAAACAGGGAATGTGAAAGCCCGTTACATTTGAAACATACATAACAATTGAATACGTAGTATGGCACGATCTTGTGTAGTCATGGATTGTTAACGGTTGACTGTCTTTCACGGTTATACAGTAATAAAGCAAATGTCACATGCAGAACTAACACCGGGTATTTTTCTTTCGTGCTTTTTCACCCAGGAATCTTTTACTGTGCTTATTCCACTTAATTCAAAACCTTTTTAAATGCAGAATTGCTAAGTCCTTATGCCTTTTTAAGAAGAAAAAATCATTCCCAAAAAACTTACAATAATATTTTTAAGATTTTATAAAATCTTATAAAATACTGAATCTGGTTTGTCACGATTTAAAATTTTTTCTTCAAAAGAAATTCTGCTATATACATTTTTTCGGAACAAAACACCTTTTTTTATTTTTAGCCCATTCCACAGCGCTAGAGACACGTTGCTTACTGTGTCTTTGTACAAAACAAAAACCGAAAATCACTTACATATAAATTTCCTTGTTTTATATACAAGAATAATAACGTGTTGAGAGTGTACACTTTGTACATGGGCTGCAACAATTTATCGTTAAGAGAAGACTTGCTTATGGGAACCTTACATGAAGAATGACGGTAAGATGTAAGCTGGGTTGTGTATCCAGAACAAAGCTTTTCAACAAAATGAATCATTTCAGATTTTGTTCAACCTTCTCCCATAGTTTGTTTCAACACTGGCTAACAGCACATATTGAGCTGTGTAGAGGCTTTACGTGGCAGCCATCTTGTAGGGCACTTCTTTTGTTCTACAGGGAAAGCTTGGTGCATACCTTGTGGAACAAAAACATTGGCCTGCAAGATGGCAGCATGCAAACCCTCTATACCCTTAGAGATACCCTGTTGAGATATGTGTGAAAGCCAATAATTCTTTTGAAAATTTAAAATAAAAGAATAACAAGCTACTTTAGCAATTACTAAAGAAAATGTGTGTGAATAGTAGGTATTTCAATTTGCTCTCAATACCAGAATAATGCCAGAAATAGCTTTTGAAGCACTATTTTCTATCAGCAACGTTGGATGCTCGTCAAAAGAATTCAAACGTCCGAAACCTTTCGTTAAAAAAAAAATGCATTTTTGACTGCTTCCAATTTTTGGGGAGGTTTAAGGTAGCATGGAATCTTGAGAGATTAGCCACACAAATTTCAAATTGAGCTACTTAAACACGTATTGATATGCCGGGTTTTCCTTTTTAACACTTTTTGTAAAATAGACATTTGGTCATTAATGAGGCCTTTAAATTCTACTGCTGGGAATATTTCCTCATCAACCAGATGGGCAGACATATTACACAGCTGTGAAAGTAACAAATGCAATGTTGCTCAAGTTACGGGACAGCAAGCCTTCTGGAACTAAATGCTTCAGCATTTTGCAGGCAAGACAATGTAAAAAGCAAGATCAAGGTAAAAAAAAATTCACTCTTTTTTTCATTTCTGAACTGAATGACTAACTGGGGCTTGATACACAGTTTAAGGTTACTTCTACATGTACATACTCAACAGTGACTCTGAATTAGCCTAACCATCACATCAGCATAATTACAAAACATTAAATCACTTAGAAAAATTGTTTTGAGGTAAAATGGTGAAAATAACTCCACAATTCAAGGTATATTCCTTTGCAACAATTCAACGACACTGAGCTTAGTATGGACATTTTTTTCTTTTCATACTTTCCACTCTTTCGGAGTCATGATGGATAATGGACCCTCTTTGAAACCAAGGTTTATTTTCTGGAATATGAATAGCCCTATCAAATACAAATCTCCAGATTGGTATTCTTAATGTGTTCTCTCCTTCACTGAGGGCAATTGTGATAGTTAACAGTTTTCACAGTCTGGTTGAAAAATGAAGTGCATTTTTAAAGTTCCCTCTGCCACCAAGACTTGGTGTGACAAGTGCCAAATGTTAGCCTAACATTTCTTAACCTGGTCTCAAAAAGCTAAGATAACCTCACATCACGTTACAGAGCAATACACCCACATGGGTGCTCTTTGTTTTTTAAACTCCACCTAAAACAGGCTTACATGATCACCATAAAGTCGTCTTTATACTACGCCAGTATAAAAATAACAGTGTTGGGTCTTCCCCTAGCCTGAAACTTAACAAGCAAATATGTACAGAAGCAGCAAAAACTTGATGGTAAAAACCAGTACTAGGCTCACACTGAAGCCCTTCTCTTTGTTAACAAATTAAGATCTTGGCACCATACTTTATATATGTCATCTTCGTCATCATTACTTTTTATGTCTTAAAAAAGCTTCCCTGTATAACATGTTCAAGATGATAAAAGCTCCTCTCATTAAAAAGGACAAGGTTACCTAAATGAAGGTCTATGTTCTCAATAACTGGAACAAAATATCCTGATTACTGGACACAGACAGAGATTGGTTACAATTTAATAGGACATCTACAAGTTTGTAAACTACTTTTAGAGTTCAACTGTTGACCAGATCTTCGCTTTTCAGGATTTTCTTTATCCCGTCCATCTTCTAAGAATTGTTAATTCTTACAAGAGCAAATCATTCCAGAAATGTAGCTGAAAACAGGTTTTTTTACAGTTCAATGTATCACATCCGTGCATGAGAGCCACACACAGATGTTACCAGTAGCTCTTTAACATCTGCTGGTTCCCCGCCCCTCCCCAACCAATCCACTGGTGATTTAGGCTGGAATGGAACCCTTGAGTTCCTGTTTATGACTGCTGCTGGTGAGGTTGCATATCAAATTGCAATATGAATGAGGTGGAAACAGGATCAAGGTATTATCAAATTGTCTCAGGATGTTGGGGGTAAAGATGATGACGTAGCAATTGTCCAGTGGTTACCAGCTGGATTTTAAGGATGTATTCAAAAACCCCCATGTGAACGGCTCGTTGTAGCAAAAGAGTTAAAAGATGTCACCTGTCATCCAACAGACAGACAGCGCGAGTGAGAGACAGATTACTTGCTGGGACTTTCTATGTGTGTGCCATAGGTGTGTGCACCGCAGGTGGGCAGGGCAAAGGGTCCCCCTACTCCGCAGAAAGACGGAGACATCATGGTTGTAGACCCTGTGGGTAAGGGACGGGGGTAACAGATAGGATGTCAGATGGAGAGAGAAAAGTGGAGAGAGACAAGACCTAGGGTCAGCACTATCTGCTTGGCAAGTTTGTTTCAGTAGAGCAGTCAAGCCTGTATCAAGCGTTAATTTACACAGGTGACCAGTATGGACAGGTGACTAGAGTGGACAGGTGACTAGAGTGAACAAGTGGTGGTAACAAATGGGATGTAACAATGCACAAAACATGCAAAACGTCCAGATTGAAACCTCGAACAAATGACTCACTTATCTCAGCTTCAGAAATATTCAACTTTCAGTCCAAGTGGGCCCACTAACAGGTGTGACTGCAATTCTAGAATCTTGATTTGTAGAAGTTTTATATTTTTTGTTCCCTGAATGCATTTTTGGAAGTGGGATACCGAATCTGATTATGAGATTTGACATCTGGCATTTGTACACAGGCTATCAGAAAAGTGTGCAACGTAAAAGTTACCCAAATTTAAATGCAAGATTCCCCCCCATAAATGTTTCAGCTGGGTAATGTCATCCATAGCCTCCCATATATCACCAAATTATCCAGACAGGTCTGTGTTAAGTTTTCAACTTGACTATTTCATTGTTTAGCTGTGTTGCTGGGGTCCCGAGCGGCAATAAATCTTCGCCTGTGTAACAAAGCAAGACATAGCTCCGAGAGATGACTCATGAATCTGCTAGAAATGTTCAAATCTCCACGGAATACTCTGCCTTTACACAGGCAAAGGCTTCTGGAAATGCTGTGTAATGGTCCAAACCATTTAGCTCTCTACCCAGTGCCAGTTACTTCATTTTATGCTGCAGTGTTTCCTGATCTTGCTTTGGTAAACTTTAGAAGAATTTAAGCAAGTAACGATGTATCTGTCATGAAAATGGTCCTGTATTTTTTTGGCTGAAGAGTTTTTCTGTTAAAGCTAGCAGGAACTTTTCAATCAGGCATATTTGTTCTTTTATACTAAGACCATATCTCCTAAATTTTTGCAACAAATGACTTTTTTATTTTTCTGTTGATGTTTGATTTGTTCATCCAACAAATCGTGCCTGCTTCACGCATCCTTGTTCTTTTAAGTCTCCCAGGAGAAACAAGATGCTTCAATATTACTTCAGATTTGATTTCAGTTACACAACTGCAATTATACAGTTGCAACCAGGCTACAAAATGCCAAGTAGAGATAGGAACAAAAGGACAAAAGAGCCCAAGGTAATCTCACATTGTCCTTCACTGACTAAGACTATTTTTTGGACTTGGAATGGACATGATTGGCCTTCAGAAGCCATCACATGTCCAAGCCTGCAAAGCAAGGGTAAATAATAAACACGCTAATCCAATTTTAGGAAGGCCTGCTTTTCTCAATGACTATGCCGGGCGGAAATGGGTGAAATGGACACAGGACAATAGCCAATGTCAAGACTAGATTTGCTTGTTGTTGGGCATTTTTTCTTCTATGGCAGAAATTATTTGATGGGCTGTCTGTCTTTTGACATAGAGAGTTAAAATCTGAACGGAGAGAAGAATCGCCAAGGTAATGTGATCAATTTAACTGAAGAGCTGCTGTGGACTGACAAGAAGTACAGTACAATAAGATTATCCGTCTCAAGTATTATTGGCAAGTCACTTAATGGCCATTACCCATTGTAACCATTAAAACGGAAACCTAACGTCATTGCAAAGAGCCTTGAAGTTAAAATCAAATCTACTCAAAGATGGAAATTTGTCAGAAAATAGCATCTCAAATATCACTTCTGTGGTGAAAAGTATTGACATGCAAATTTAGGCCAGAGATTTATGATGCATTTCATAATGGCAGTCTTGTATATTTCCCTGTTGCAAATCTTTTAAATTTTACAAAAATTTGTCATCAAACTCAGTATCCCTTTTTAATATCAAGCAGATGATTTGAATCATTTTCCCCTGTATTTCTCCCGGGAAAAGAAAATGGAAGGGAAACTTGATTATTCATCAGTTATGGCAATCAGCTGTGAATCCAATGAGTTAGTTGCAGAAGTGTACCAGGACCACTACACAGAGGGACAGAACCATGCAAGTTACGAAGAAATACAGGTTTGAGTTTGGGTAAAGAAAAGTTTTCAAAAATTGGGAAAGTCTTCAGGCTCTACGCAATGTAAAGTGTGTCAATGTTGGGAAGTACAAAAGGATTATGAATGACTGAATCTTCAAATTTAATATGTGGGGGTGGGGTTGAGACTGCCATTGAATAATCTGTAATCAATTTATTTATTCACAAAACAAAATAGTCAACCAATTAATGATTTCCATTGATTGATCAGGAACCAATGAATGGATCATTCATAAACTGATGAGCAGAGAGACATTGAGGTGAGGTGGTGGGTTTTATTGTCATAGCAACAGACATGAAGCATGGTAAGATGTACCGACACAAAGCGCAGGATATTAGCAAGAAATGTGAAACAGAACATGCTTGAGTTGAAAGCAGCAATGAATGGCTTGAGGCCTGGGTAACACAAAGTTACATAGAGACAACAAAGGAATTTCAAACACAACATTTGGGTTGCCTATAATGAGAGAAGCTGGCTGAAGAATTGAATGTTAAGCTGAATGCTGAGCAGGACAGACTGGTTGAAATTTATCAAGAGGTGAGATGAGGTGAGAGGATAGTGAGGGGTGGAGGAGAAGGCACAAGAAAGCAAAGCGCAGGGAATCCATTCATGCCCAAACCCACCACCCACCTTGTGTCTCACGCTCACCTGATGCCCCGGCCACTGGACCGATCATTCCAGCCGGTCCTGAGCCAGGTGAGGGACTGGAGGGACCGCAACGCACCACGGGGGCAAATGCACTCTTCTGCTTAACGGCAGTGATCATGTTGGCCGGAGAGAAGGAGAATATACCAGGCGAGGCGGAGGCTGTGCGATGGGAAGAGCCCCCAGTGCCGTTACTGCTAGGAGGGGGGTGGGGCAGAGATGGTGGAGAGGAGGAGGGGGCAGCAGCTAGCGGACAAATCAAAAAATAAAAGCAAAAGAAACACCAACAGTGCGTGATGAGGATGAAAACACTGTGTGTGTGTATGTGTGATTTCTTTCAGACTTCAACCTAGCTGTAAGCACAATGAAGAATTTTGAATGGATACCTAGCTGGGAGGGCAACTTTTATAATTTCATTCCAATTCTCTCAGGAAATCCAACTTCCAACCCTTATCCAAGGGTCCGATAGATCAGAAGAAATTGTCCATGAGACTCACACTGAAGTATTGTTATACCTGTTGGCTATGTATTGTAAAAAAGCACAGCGACAAATTGAAGTCTGCAATGGTGAGCCTGCCTACTCTGAGGTTTTTTTTTCCTTTTTTCTTTTCATTTTGGGGAGGGGGCTTTTACACTCGGACGTGATTTCAGCCATTTACTGGGCTCACGTGAGATGACACACAATGCTGACAGTGGCTGATTGCTTAATGCAACGTTTCAGGAGTACAGCTCGTCAGGCCAAGAGGGGAATTAGAGGTCCTTAGGGAATTGGTTCAAATCCCGACAGTACCACAAAACCTGTCAAATTCATCAAATTATATGCGTCAAAAATGTCTCCATCTGTGCAATTAACCGGCCCATTTCTTGAGAAAATCTTATAAAGTTGTCATTTGGAAAGCCCGCAAATTGCAAATTATGCACGGGACCTGTTGTGTGCTGGCCAGGGTTGTTTTTCAGTATGTGTAAATGAATGTGGCATTAAACTCACTGTGTTTGCAATTCGGGACTTAAGACGCGGGGAAAAAAAAATGAAAGCAATATCCGAAATTATGAGATTAACAAGTGGAGTTTGGAGGTAGCCCAAGGCATCAGGGATGTCAGTGAATAGATAGTATTGTACAGCATGACTTCTGGGTTCTACAAACAGAGACGTGCAAGACAACAATCCTCCAAATTTCATCTTGTACTCCAAGCCAACTTGGCTTGGGGGAAAAACTCCTTCAGGCTAACTTATTTGCCACTCGGTGTCCCAAAGCGACTCAGCTCTTACAAAATGTAATCAGCAGAATGTAGACTCCACATTTGTCTGCAACTGATTCGGTTTTCACACAGCTTCATCACCTATGAACTCTCCACTGATGTTACTTCGCCGATTAGACAACTAATTTGTGGATGCCAATATTATTTCCCTTTTTTCTCCAGTGCAAAGATCTGGTCAACTTTTTATCCCTAGGATGCTACTAAAATGAAATGTATAAACAACTGCATTTGTACACACTGACTAGTAACATTTAGAACAATTCTATGCATTTTTTTCAAACATGATTTTCCTATGCCACAGATCAATGGAGGAATTATATTCATTCTGACACATCTTCAACTAATAATTACCAAGAACACTGTATTTGGTCGTTTCTTTGCACACTGTTAGTACAAAAACAGTTGTCTAGAGGCTTCCTGGTAGACTGATGTTGGGGACAGGAGCACTTGCCTTATTTACCCTGTATTGATAATTAATTGAGATGATGGACACATCTCACAGCTACATATACAAAATTAGATACAGTTTATCTAAATCTAGTTTAAATCAGTTGGAATTAGTCGGTACTTGACTCTCAGGAGAATGATAATAACTCGGTAATGTGGCATCTCAATACATCAGAATTCTCAACACATTCCTTCAACATGATTTCCTGTGTCAAAAAAGATACACAGCTAATCTTGAATTAAATTAGACTTGCTCCAGACTCGGTCTTTCCCTTTGTAAATATTTCCAACCAAATTTATAACTCCAAGTCCAGCACCTACTATGATCACAACTATACTAATGCCTGATGACAGAATGGAACCAGTCTTCCCGCCAATTCAGGGTTACAGAGACTGGTAGAGTTCCTACTTTTGAAATCTACAACACAAACTATCAGAAGACTTCTTGACGAAGCAGTCGAGTCGCACGTATCTTGCTCGTACCCGAGTACTTTTTTCTGGACTACAAATGTTGCATAATCATACTTGTCAACATGTACTCATACCTTAGTGCTCACAATTTGGTAGTACTCGTATCAGTACTCACACAACTCATACTCGGCATGTAATTCATGCTTTAAGACAGTTATATCATAGAGCTCGCACCTCACAGAGAGGTTTCTGATGTAGCAACAGTGTATATCATAATAGTACTCATTCCCATAACTCATCATCAAAAAGTACTCGACTACAAGACTAGAGAGGAAGGGCTAGGTATCAGGCAGTGTGGCCTAATGCAAGAGAAGTCCCCGACAATACTTACTGGCTGTTCCGTTGAAGAGACTGGGTGATGAGGGGATAGCCATGTTGGAGAGATTACTGGCGCTAGCGTAGCCATTCATTGAGGAGTAGGACCCTGTGCTGCCGTTACTACTATGAGGAGTGGAGATACCAGAGGAATAACCCCGAGGTGATAATGCACTGCTGGGTTGAACTCGAGAAAAACCTGAGCAGGTGAACAAGAGACAAGTGCAGGACAATCAATCAGTAAAGGGTCTTAAGGAAAAAGATTCTTATTACATTTTAATGAACTGACAAACCTACACTGTCATTTGAGGATTCAGAAGCAAACAGAGATATACATATCTGTTGGTGAGATTTAAATTGCAAGTGTCCTTGAAACGAGATTTTATTCTTGAAGAGCCAATTAAAAGGCGTGAATATAACATCAGATGCAATCTAGAAGGAAAGAAATTATAACTGAAGTTGAAATCTGAAGTCAGAGGACTCTTTAATTTTTTGAGGTTGGTTTATTTCATGTCTCATAGTCGGTAAGCTTTTTTATATTTTACATTTTAACTCCCATTGAATAAAGAGAATATCACAAAAACTTCACAATGTTCAGGCAAAAATTATCTCTAAAAAAACTAAGGCAGGAAATAAAGATCTGAAAAAAAAAAATTCAATGTGAAAACAAATTTCTGCTAATCAAATGTACTGCAAAAGTTCTCACTACTGCTATCAATCCCCTATAACTCCTCCTCAGCACAACCTTGAGATCAATTCAACCTTCACACCTTGCCAAATTTCATCAAGATCAAACAAAGGAAATTACACATTTCCAGATCTCGTGCCTGGCCAGTTTTCCCCATTGCATTTCAACTGTTGCTCACTCCAAAGATGCGGTTATAAACTGGGTCAAGTATCAGAGGTCAGCGGTATAAGTTGAAGGAAATCTCAGCTTGGATAGATACTATCAAGTGCGGTTCACAGCCATAAAAGCACTGGCTCAAGGAATCAGTTCTCTGACCGATAGATTTACAGAAATTGTAAATAAAACCCCTTATGAATGAAATAACTGGGAACATCTGTTGCTTTAACATCCGTCTTCTTACCTGACTGTTGTTCACTACCACTGGCTTCATGTTCGCCAAGAGAGAGTTGACTACTGAAGGAATTCATGGGAACCAGACCGCTGGATCCGCTAGAGTTGTTGATAGCCGGTGAGCGTGGTGCTGGTATAGGAACCTGGTTACGTGGCATCCCATACAAGACCTCTGCCAGGTCAGCTGCCCGCTTCAGAATGATCTCCTGAGAGAGACAGATTAGAGGGCAATAAGAAGATGGGTTTGGGATGATACATTCAAGACACCACACCAGGCATCAACTTCACCACTTTACACTGCGCGCACACAGGATGCTTCCTTTAGCACAACCGAGTTGTCAGTTATATAAACTAATGTGCTGTGCTTATCTTATTGTTATTGACATCTTTCTCAGACACATTTCAGAATTTAAAACAAACCAAATTCTGAAAGATATTAAATTAATTGAAATGGTTCATTCAAATGGCTCATTTCATACTAAGGAAAGTACTTTTATCTGTCAATAAGTTGGATAATTCTATGATTGAATTTGGCTTTCTAAGCCATACCACAGTGCTCCCCGCCATGTTGGAAACTTTCATGAATTTGATGGTTGGTTTCACTGGCTGATTAACCATAGGTTTGGTCAGTTTGCTCACCTTAGGAAGCCTATCACCATCTCCAGGGTGTCTGGGTACCAGTTTGCTGAGCCTCTGGAAACCGTAATCTATGGTTGGTTCTGTGAGCGAAACATAAACGAAACGTCCCGGTGCACCCTTGCAGAACTGCTTGGACTTGTAGGATAGAGTAACCTCTACCACCCCAGGGATGTGTCTAGGTGGTGTTTGGACCCTGATGGCGTGTGCTGTGATCAACTGCAAGAAAAAGGAATTGTGGGACAGGTTGAAGGATTTGACCATTTCTACTACAAATTATTCAAGGTAAGCTACCGGGTAAGAGCCAATCATAATGAGTCACTGAAACACCCTCCTTTGATGACTAGCATTGGTCTCGTAAGCCAGATGTTCAGTCTCATTGGATACCATTCCAATCTCTACGTTCCTTCCTTCACACTAAAGTGTTGAGTCCATAGAGAGATCTGCATTGCACTTAGAAAGCCAAAGCTGAGCCCAAGATACTCTTTTTTCCACAACTCTTCCATCTCATTACAGACTTTGCAAATCCTGGAAGAACTAATTCCCAATTGTCCCTCTTCTGCAGCTGATTAAACCAACAAGTCAGATGAATTTAGGACTCTGTGGCATTCTTAAGATGCACTAATCTTCAACTATTTTGAAGCGTACAATCATTCAGACCAATTTTTTTCATCTTCTCTTTCAACAAAGCAACAACGCCAAGTCTTTTGATAATCCCACTTTATCTTTTTAAAGTATCGAGATGATTAACTATTTGGCCACAGAAGTCTTCCAAAAATAACCAATGATGAGCTTCAAAACCTGTCCGTCAGTCTTTTTTTTTTCTTCAAAAGCTATCGGAAAAGAAGACAACATGTCATCCTTAGAGAAATCTCTCAAAACTCTTCTTTCAATTAAGTCCTGGCATGTAAGAGCACGAGCCTGAGGCAAAAACATCCCTGAATGAGGCCTCTGATTTTAGAACGGACATCAACCTTTGTAATCCCGAACCCCACTGACGATAGACAATAGTACAAATGTAATTAAATTGCTTGTGTGCAGGGAAAAGGAACAAATCTGTCAGTTTTTTCCAATGAAGATGGGGATTTGAAAAACCAATCTGAACAGTCATTGTCCATGTTGTTGCATTCAACTTGGCTGATGACCACGCTGTCTTTATATTGCAAAGTTTTCACACAGTAAGAACTGTTTTTTTTCCACCCTGTTGTTTTCACTGCAGTGTAGAAAAGACCCTCTTGGTCTTCATTCAGGGAATATCTAGTACAAAATATCTCCACAGCAGAAAAGAACAAATGAAAGATTACTCTCAGGTGACATGCCTTCAAGGGAAATGGGAGATTTCGCACAACTTGACAAAAAAGTTAGGACCTGCTCGATGGAAGATAATAACCTGAACAACTTGACATCACACCACAAAATATCAAGAACCAAACTGATTCCAGAGGGAAGTCTACTAAATATTACTATATCAAAAAGGCAAATACGCACAAAGCACGGGACAAAACAAGACCAAATTCTAGTGGCAATTTTATGCAAACTTTTCTGACAAATTTTACAGCCAAAAGAACTTCAACAAAGAGACTCACTCAAGTTTGTGTGTTCTTTGGGGGGAGGGAGAATTTGTAATAACTTTTGACATCAAGTGCACCATGTTAAACCAACTCACCTCACTCCATACAATCATCGTACCAAAGACAACTTGAAGACCATCAAAGAAGTTTTCGCCCACAATGATGACAGTGGATCCCCCAGTTGTCCATCCTTCACTGGGACTGATAGCTTTGATGCAAGGCGTAGCTATGGATGAAGAAAAAAAAGCACTTCCATCAATGATAGATTCAAATAGTCTTTCTCTTTGTTGTTTCCAAGGTACTTCAATCCCATAAAAAATCAAGAAAGCAATCCTCTCTCCCATCAAAAATTACTTTCTTACATTCCAACACAACAAAAAATAAGAAACCCTCCAAAGGATACACAAAATCAGGACGTTACCTTTTTAAGGTTTAATTTTGTTTGAGTTCAACTTAACAACAGCTATTTCAACAATAACTATAAAGATAAATTGATTGTTTTGTACACTCAAATTCACAAGGTTGAATATTCATCAGGAAGGCTGAAGGACAGTCTCCACATCTCAATCAAACCATAAACTTACAATCCACTACACACAGGCTCTACTCACACCCGTGAGACTGTTCATTTCTGGTCTGAACAAATGTAAATTCCACTGCCTTCAAATCAGTTATTGAGACCAATGTTACCATTCAATCCAGACTCAATCTGCAATACCAATCTCAACTAGTATGGAGTATGCAAGCTGGCATTTACATTGGTAGAGATAAAAGTAAGCAGTAGTCATTACAGATATTGCATCTCAAGGATGTCTGACAATGAACATCTGAATTGACGATGCCTGACCAAATCATCACAAAATTAAGAGATATATCTCTTTGTCAAGGAATCATTATTGAGTTAAGAAACAAATGCATTCCACGTTAACTTCATCTTAGTGTACCAAACTATGTTTTTGTGTCCCACTTTATGTTTCCTTTCGATCAAAAAACCATTAGGAGTTGCCAATTTCTGGCTGGTTTCATAGCTACAGTTTGCGCTGGTGACCTCTTTAGTTCCGTCATCCAATTCTTGGTGCTACAAATGTAGAAGCTGAGTGTTTATAAAAGCTTTGTCTTGAATGAACCACATCAACATTTGTCTAGTAATCTCCAAAACACATAACATGAAATCCAGCATAGATAGGGGTGTAAACAGTTTATCTTTTAGTTTTAATCCGAGATGAGCTTGCCCTAGGTTGTGTGACCTTTTTATGTTTTTTTTTTGTATCATAGACACTTAAGTAAACCCTTCCAGGTAGCATCCTCAACAGACAAGACACACAATGACCTAGGGTACTGGGGTTTTTTTTCTTCATCCAAGGCCGATAAGAATGAACAGCGATTTGACATACTTTGATAAAGTGCCCAAGAGGACAATAGACACCAACAATTTGCTAATCTCTGACAAAACACACCTCATCATGACTACCCCTCCTGCTCATTGTACCATGGATTTCCTGATTTGAAGTAACTTGCCCCTCTCCACAATGGGTCCAGAGATGGACACTGGTCTTAGCCTGTCTAGCTAGGAGGATGGTTCAGGTAACTATTTGATTTATGAGTGTAGACACAGGTGATTGCATCCAACTCCATTTACTATTAAAGCTGATTTCAGAAAACACTAGAGATGATGATGATGATAGATGTAGGGTCTATGGGTAAGAGAAGACCTAGATTGGCAGTAAAGCTTGAAAAATGACTGTCAGACAAACAAAACATGTGAGGCCACTGAACTCAGCTGATAGTTCACATTTGCGACCCTTCAATCTAAGCCACAAATACCCTCGAGGAGAACCGATCTTCTTCTGCTGCATAAGTTTGAAAGTATAAAGTGAACCACAGGGAGTGAGGAAACCTTCAACAGACAGGCTAATCCTTGGTTTGTTTTCATTCTACGCTTTTCTCCTCGATCTACCAATATCCCCATCTGCTGCTACTTGTAACAATTTGCAGCCGCTGACAGCCGAATAATAGGAACAAACAGCCCAGGTGTCGACGTCCAAATTCTGGCCCATAAATTTACCTTCTTTTTATGATCACAACTAATCCTCCCAATCCACTTTAATTAAGACCCGTCTCAAAGCGTTTCATTTCAGTGACTTCTACATCTGCAACGCATTCACAAAGGCTGTGTTTGAGGGCGTGAATGCATAAGTGAGAACACTGGTTATCGGTCTTTAAAGCGGTCTGGTGATTTTCATATAGGGCCCCAGTTGTAACAAGTGAGTCGTAACTGGTTTCCTGTAAATTGCGGCATGATGATTGTGTGATCAGAGAGACGTATAAGGACCCTTGTCCGGCACGCATGACATGGTCAGAGAGGCAATAAATTGACGACTGATGTCTGGGAGTTATCACTCATACAGCTTCTGTCCATTACTGAATGCTCCCTGAGCACTTATCACAAGTTGCCCTAAATTACATACACTGTACCACCTCCACATGTTTAAAGGTCAGGTTGTGTTGCTCATCATACGTTTCTTGCTAAAAAAATCCTTCAAAGCCTTACAAATTGCCTTATGAAACAAATTTATGGATGAAAACAGTCCAATTTTATACTCGGACTTCATAACTACAAGTCTAATAAAATAGTTCTAAAGTTGCAGAATGGTTTTTGAAGATTGCTTCATCAAAACCATAACAACATAGCTGGATATTTTTCAAAATGTGTTTCAAAAATTATCTTATATTATACAAGTTAGAACTTTTCAGTCGTCATTTTTGTGAATGCAGATGACAGTAGATAGAACACTGTTTAAAAGTTTGCACTATAAACTACACAAAATCATATAGACTGTCAATTGTGTCAAGACTTTGACTTGCATTGTCGCAATCAGTCACATCAAGGTCACATATACCTGGAAAGCAAATTGAATGGAACACATCCAGCCATTCTACATTGTTGTAATTTGCTTACCTCCCTCTGATGGATCCAATCTTCGTGCTCGACGACCGTGTTTGGAGTTGTTATGAACAAACATGTTATCAGATACAGCCAAGACGTGACCATCCACGTTGGGTGTAGTGGAAATGACAACCTACAAGAAGTAGAAGGGTGCAGTCAGTAGGATGAATGAGGACAAGATAAAGCAATGAGGCAAAGTTAAAGCTATGTTAACTGTACATTTCACTTCTGACTTGAGCCTCCATTACACTCGATGCAAATTTGAGATTTTTAATCTAGCATCAAAATTGTTAAGCAAGTTAGTACGCATGCTGTTGGTCCTGCTTACTACTTACAGTTTCCATAAAATGAAAAATGAATTTGCTTAGCAGAAAACTGTTCATCAATGCAAAATCTATCCCTGCTGCTTTAATCATGTGGGCTAGATCTAATTTCAGTATTTTGAGTTCATAGCACATTCCTCCATACTACGCAATGAGAAATATCAAAGATAGACAGCAAATATGAGATATGACTCAAAGGGATAATAATATAAAATAGGATTCTAAACTGACAATGGATGTCTGTGACACTTGATGACAAGAGACTCATACAACTTCCAGACATTTTAGGCTCTTGAGACATTTTGTTAAGCACTGGAGTAAATTTAAAACATGCAAAAATGAATTTGTACAAATTTTGTTCAATAAAACATTCCAAAGTCCCTTCCTATCACTCAATTTTCCATTTGACCTTAACAAATCAATATCTTTCTTTATGAATGTTGATATTCCTGAATACCCATGAGACACCCTTTTTCTCTTGAGCTGAGAGTTTAAAGGAATTCAAGTCCTTCAATTTCTGGTTGGGTTAATTCCAATTCAAACTGAACACAATAGGTATTTCTTCTCAACTGAGATGTCTGAGGGGTCTATATGAACCTCCCTCGGTGCAAAACTAGTTGTGATAGGAGTCAAGCTACGGTAACCCACCAGGGTACTAGGCCATAGCCAGAAGGCCTCTGTGTCTCTGCTTGACAACAGATAATCCTGATCATGGAATACTGCACCCAGTCTTCACACTCTAGTACGCTGTCAGGCTAATCCCGCACTCACGCTTTTTTTTTTCAGCTGGTTGTGGTCTCCTTTTTTGCACATATGTGTGTGTACTTCGGGAGGGTTTCATGTTTTATTTCCCCTGACTTGCCACCTGATACTGACAACAAGTTACCAGGGTTCCTCCAAGCAAATACCTCTGATTGGCAGTCCAAGGGCCACTCTACAGGAATCAATAGCTTCTACACTGATAAGATGACTGACCGTACTTGACTGACTCGCCAACCAAAGAGAATTCTTACAACCACTGTTAGCCATCTAACAGCCTCTTGAGGAGCCTCTGTGCACTTGATTCCAGCACTGATTTTGCCAATAAACCAAGATGGATGGGGAGCACCCAAGGATCACTTTTAATCAATTATCTTTCTGTTTTCTTTTTTTTTTTTGGCTGAGAATTGTTTTAGCCCGATTTCCATTACCACACTCTCCTTTTCTTGCCCTGACATCCGGCTTGGTCCAAGTACATACATCTTAAAACTCCAGACCAACCCAACAAATGAAAATAAAATTTACAAAAAGAGAAGTCCTCAGTGGTTATATATTCCAAGCCGCATTCTTTTGTTTGTGTAGCTACCGCCAGGAATAGGCTATTGATTGGAAGCCACTTATAAATCCAGCATCGATTTCAGCCCTCCCCTTTTCAAAACAAATCCCCCACTTCCTATTTTTCCTGCTTGTGGAGTAGCACTCATGCAACCACATGCTTAGCATCGAGCTCTGTGTTGACATAGGAAAGGGGGGGGAAGCAGGAGAAGAAAGACTGGCATTGGATGATGAGACTCAAGAACAGGGAGGACAGTCCTGTAATGGTGTCTGCTGAATCGATTGTAGGTGGCACGTTAGCCCAGGCCTTACCTGAAACCGTCGCATGTCCCTTGGGTTGCCAGCATTCTTCAAGCAGTTCTGGTTGCACTTGAGGAAGAACTTCAAGAAAAACCTGCAGGAGGGGGAGGGGGGAGGGGACAGAATGACAACAAAGGAAGCTTTTTGAAATACCAAGTTATGAAAAAAACAAACAAACGCAACTGTTTAGGAGAAATAAACACAGCAGCGGAAATAGATATCTGTTGCTGACTCCAATTTCAATCATTTAAATTCTCATCCAATGATGAGGATTCATTCCTCTTTCATCATGGACTTTTTCTTGAAGTCGAAGATGACAAAATTGGCTAAACCAATCAAGCGAGGTTATGCCAAGAGAAACCTCCAAATAAGTCTTATTTTGAGGCCACAAAGAACACATGACCTGACTCCCTACCCATATTAGAAGTCCCACCTGAAGGTGATTGACCCTATCTGCACCCTCACTCCTCCACCTTATTATACCCTCCCCCTCCACTTTAGACTGTTGATGATACAGCAAGACTGGAAGACTACAGGATGATACAGAGGAGCTGTATATGGATTATAACTAAGCAAATTGGCCTAATTGGAGCTGACACCCATTCTGGAGTGGACACAGTCTTTGTCTGATGATATTATTTAAGTATGAATCTCTTAAGTTGAATGAAAGGCACCTTTGGGTAAGACCCTAAGATCTGGACATTGCCCCCAGAAATGCCCTATTTCAAACAACTTTCTGGATACCAGAAATAAATTTTCATTACTTTATTGTTTTTTGTGTTCCTAACATCCCAAAACAACATCAGAATATGAATCCATAATTACGGTGACCTCCACAGGATTTACTTCACAAGCTTCAAAATGTACACACCTTCACATATCCTATTGGCGTAATCAGCTTTAAGCAATTGAATATTTCAACAGTCTTAACATGTATGGGAGGAGTATTAGATGGAAAATACATTAACTATCTTTTGCTTTAAGGTGAAACTCTGGCTGTATCAAAAAATGATGCATGAGGCTATGGCTAGAGATGATATATGCACCCCTGTGGCAACCAGTAGCTAGTGGCTTAAGCCATTTCTCATAGACTTGTAACTAGTAGCCATAGCCATTTAATTCAGACTCAACATTTGTAACATACAATGCATGATTTCGAACTCTGAACCAAACATCTCAGGTTTTTATTTAAAAAGAAAAAAAAAGCATAGCGAATAGGGAATACCACTTCTGCATCTCAAAGAGCACTGCATGGACCTCACTGGAGTGTGTTGAGATTTGACTACCCACTACTGCACCTGTGCATCCCATGACCAATACAAATCAACCCTGAGGGCAACTATGCCAGATAATCCTTCCAAATTGAAAACAAATCATCATTTTCCTGCCTGCATTAAGACCTGCTTTACTCATCCTAAAAAGCAATTTATCTTGCTATTTTCTACCCCTCCAAAACAGATAATTGGAGACGTTTGCATGTCGCCAGCTTTTTTTTTTCTTTTCTGTCTTTGTTTCTTCTTCCTAATTTCTTGTATGGGATGATCTGGCGTAATCTTTTGACTGACAGAAACTCAAGGTGAATGACTGCCCGGTTTTAACCCTCTCATTAGTATTTCCTTTCATTAATTCCACGGCGCCTCAAAAATATGCAATTACCGCTAGAAAATTCGTTCAAGAAAGTTTACAACATAAAATACAAATGCATTTTTTTTCTTGAGCATAAAAATTGGGCTAGGTTATCATGGTTTGTAACAAGGAGAATCTCAACGCAGATGAAAATCTAACAGATAATAGCTGAAATGCATGTAAATATGTACTCTCAAAATATATCTTAGATTAGCTTTTAAAATGGAAAATAGTTCTTAAATGAGAATGGATGCCAGTGACAGTTTTCACACCAAAAAAAGCTTTCCTAAACAAAATAAAAGACCTTTTTTCTAAGTTACTATTTATCAAATGGACAGACTAACTTCATTATTGCCGAAACAAAGCAAGCTGCTAGCCCTAAATCTGTTCTGAAAGTCTAAATTCATGATATTCATAGCACACAGTTGCCTGCTACATCTGACCCAGATCTCACTGACCAGACAAGGTAGCTTCAATTGAGGAGACATCGCCCTCACCATGGTGTTAACTGGCAAATTAGTCCCTGGCCAAACGCCACACCGTTGCATACTTTATGAAGCATCGGCAAAAACTAGAAATGTGAGGCTTGGGTAAGTTAGTAGGCAACACTCATTCTACCGTTGGCAGTTCAGTGGTGTGAAAGCAAACAGTTTTGAAAATTAAGAAACCAAATGAATATATTTATATATTTCAGTGAAACAGTTTTGTTCTAGTACATCGTTTATTATTCTTATTCATCAACAGTTTTTTTAATACTTGAATGAAACTGCCCAACTTCAGACCAGCCAACTTCAAATTCACATCGCCAGATATTAATTAAGTAATTTGGGGTTCATAACCAAACACCAATTGTGGCATTACGATGTGACCTCAAATTGGATTGATCATATTCACTTTTTAAGGACTACCCTATTGATGCACTACTGGTATGTTCAACACTTTTCCCAAACTATTCAAAAATTCAGTTCCATTACAGCAGACCAAAATGGAAACATCAAATTATAAAGCAGAAATTTCCTGAGGTACACATATCCCAAACCAGTAGCTTGGGTACAATGAACTTCCGTTTTAGATTTTAATACCAAACACTTTTCTTTCATCATCATGGCAACGGCCAAGAGGCCAACATCCACTGTATATCATTGTGCCTGGCCATTAAAAAATAAACGGGCATTTCCCCAGGTTTTTCCTTCTCTTCACTGTCTAAGCATCATTCTATGTCAGTTTACAAATCTACCACTGCACAACTGTGATTAAAATTTCAGCATGTAGTCCCACCATGGCCAGCGCTGCATACAGAGAGGGTATTTCCCTGTTAGGTTTGTCATTTTCTTCATTTTTTTAGTGCTAGGATCTGGCCAAGCCGTCCACACTTTGGTTACACAGTGAAGTTTGTGACTTTTATATATTCAGTGATTTGGCATTGCTGGCAGGCCCTCCTTGTAAAGGCAGAGAGACAGTGGAAAAACCTGATCATATGATGTGAGGCTAGCCTGAATTTCAACTTGCTATTAATAGTCTAATCATGGAACTTGACAAAGAAAGTTGCAACGACAAAAATCAGCTGAGATAAAGAATAAGAGAACTTGCCTGGCATTCGATGAGTGGAACTAAATTTCAAGATTTTGTAACCTTATTATTTCACACATGAATTTACATTGGACCATTTACAACTGGAAGAATGAAACAAATAATAAATTTCAATTGCAGATAAATTTGCATTTGGATCATCGTTTGCAGATAAATTTGTATTTGGATCATCGTTCTTTGCAAAAATTTCAGTTGGCATGAAATTGCAAATTCAGACAATACTAAGAGCTTATTCCATAAAATGTAAAAAAAGTGCAAATAACTAAGTCCTCTATTGTTACTGATTTAGCTACAATCAAAAATAATCCCTTAAACTGTTTCAGATTGCACTCCAGGAAACAGAGTTTTTTAATTTCTTAAAGAGGAAGAGGAATAGTTAAATAAATTGAGCACAATGTTACTTTTAAGAATACCGTCTAATTGATGACAGGCTAGGAAACAAGTCCAGCACCCTACAGGAGTTTCCTTTCACTCAAGAAGCAAAGATGGAAATGCTTTAGAGATGGTTTGGCAATGACGGACAAATTTCAGCTGCTGGGGATACTGGATTGAATTGTTGTCTCTCCTTCGAGGAGAAATACACTTGTCACAAGTCAATTCTCATGATGGATTGCACTCTAGGTGTTGTCTGGAATATCTAGGCAGCCAGATAGGACCATATGTATTGGCAGCCACCTTTTGATTTGTTCCAACATTTATAAACATTGTCAAAGATTAATTATTCTCTTGAATGCTTGGAAGTTATGTTTTATTCTTCATATTTAACTCTGGAATTACAGCTTACCGTATTAAGTATTATCAAATTCTTTCCCCATTGTTACTGGTAAAATTTGTATGATTTGACCTTCATTCTTTCACCTCAAATATAAAAACACAATTACTTTTCACGTGAACTTCAACTTGCATTAATTCATAGTATGCATAGATTCTTAAATTCTCTTGAACCAAACTGGGACGCTATTTTTTCGTTTGGTTTCCAAAATTAGCTGAAGTATCCGTGACTATAAAAACATCTCCATCATCAGCAGCGAACTTTAGAGTGGGAGCAGCGGCTGACCTAGGCGCATCAATGCATGCATGGCTGGCCACACAAGGCTAGAACAAGACATCCAATACCATCTTGCCCTGGTAACAAAGCTTGGTAAAATTAAAAATAAACAGATTTTCTGATGGAAACACCTGAGAGGATCATTACCATGTAAATAGGAAGAGGGATGAAGTCTTGCGCCTGATGACAGTCCAGAGAGGGGGAGGGAAAGAGGAGAAAGAGGGAGAGACAGGACAGGAAAAAATGAAAAGGACAAAGTACACGTACAGTGAAGGAAGTCAATTCAGGTCATGCCAGGAGTACTTGATGTATGTTGCTTTGAAATCCATTAGCGTCTTGTGTCATGGGTAAATGTGGAATGTTTTGCTTGGAATTGGTTGATTAGAATTTAAAACAAAAAATTCAAGGCACCCGATGTTACACACTGGCTCCATCTTGCCTTGCCGGCATACATCCAACTGTTGTTAAGTGTGCCCAGTATTGTGCAAGAAATGTGAGGGCAGATGGCTCCCATTGGGCAAATGTGGAGACTCCAGCGGTGTGACTTTGTCACGGATGGCTAACTTGGTAATATAAAGCCTCCATGCCCTGAAATATTACTCCGCAAATAATCAGTGACAGTTCGTGCCAAAGACCTATCCATAGCCAGCCAGGCCACGCAGCACAATTACCCCTGCTTCGTCAATTATTCAGTAACAATTTCAACGGCAAAGCAATCGATCTAGCCGGCTATTTATATATGGGAAAGACACCCGAGCAGTGTAGAATCTGCTACTAACTGGCCTTTACCATCCGGCCCTGTCTGCTGATAATTCTACCATGCTTCCAGTCACCGTTACACTCCCAAGATCCTCTTTTAAAAAATGACACGGCTCTCTTCTTAAAAATCAAAATATTTCCGACCTGCTGCAAATTTGTGATGTGAAGACACAACAGATGGGGCCATTCCAGGCCTGCCGATGATCTATTGCTGTGGAATAAATTCCGCCTGCCACTCTCTGGTGATATATATGATCAATCCAGCTATTTTAAAATGAGTTACTGTTAATCTTACATTAAAATGTGAGACATTATGCAGTCAACAAGAATCATCTCTGAGGCTGAATGCCAGGTGGAAGAACAAAGGAAATGTGACAAGTAGCTATTGTATGTTAAAACTGGAAACAAAAATAAAACACAAGCTGAAACACCTTGAAGGAACTCCATTCAGATTCTAACTGGCTGGTGAATTCAACAGGATATTTTCATGAAAAATTAATGGCCAGTTTAATGCAAACGCTACCATGGCTGAACTGGTGACCAGAGGCATACATGAAGTAATTTTAAACTATTGGCAGATCATATGTAACGCATGGGTAATTCAATACGGCTAATAGCTCAATTTTGCATTACAAATTTATTGACGTTATCAGAAAAAGTACAATGAATTCTTGCAACCTCCGGTGAGTACCATTGTCCTCATTATTCAAATTTTCTTTCAAAGGGGCAAACCTGGACAAAAGACAGAGTGAATGGTAAAGTGCATATATGAAATGAATATGAGCTTGTGTTACCGAATGCTTTTAACAAATCTAAACAAAAACTGACTTGAAGCCTCTTCAAGAGAGAGAATCGGAGAGTTGGCTGAGAAGGTATGGCAACACCTTCTTTCCTTGATTTCGAGAAAAGGGAGGGGTGCTCGTGAGCAAAAACCATGCCACTTCCTGTCAACGTGTCACATGACAACCCAATATCGGGTTCTGGTCCTTACTAATCAAACTTTGACGAGTGCCACCGACAAATTGATATTTTACCTGGGTCAGTACCCCGTCCCAAATCTGATAAAAGTCCCCTGTCGGTCCCTAGAGGACCTTCGCATCTCATCCCCGACTCTCTGCGCCTGAAACTTGAGCAGAAATTTGACCACTTTGCGCGGTGTATGAAAGCCTTTCAATTGCCGTGGCCACGAGAAATTAACGGCAAATTGTGGCTTTCAACGGGCGACCATTAATATCCACGGATTATGGGGAAGAATTTTTAGCGGTTTAACAAGCGGACAGCCAAGAATGCAGCCCTGGTAGTCACAAAGTGAAAAGTTTCAGAATGAAACATAAAACCTGACAGGCTATTGAGATGTCAAAATTAATGTGCAGGAGGAATACAGTGTAGATGACTAGACTTGCAATCTCAGCATCACTTTCAAATAGCAGATGATGGTCTGCACTTATCTGGTTCCACAGAAGCAAACAAAAAAATATTCAAAGCATGAGCAGATTTCACTACAATGCATGTGCAAACTAGTCAACTTATGTTCTACCTCAAAAAACAGCATTTTCCCACACTATTTTGTTGTTAATTTCAATAAATTTAATTCAGAATTCTCTTCTTACAGCAGATGATCATGGGTAAAGAAAATGCCTGTAAGTTATTCAACTCCACAGGTAATGTCATTCTGATTTCTTTGGTGTCAATTACTTTGTTATTATTTCAGAAGATGCTTGTCAAGAGCAGCTTTCAAGTCAGTTTACATTACCCTTCTCTCTCTGCCTAATCAGAAATGGTATCAACTACTCTAGTCTAGCACTTGACGGACCATCTCACTAATGCAGCAAGTAGGCCTAATGACAATAGCCTAGACTAGCAACACACAGTATCCATCAAGCACACACTCCCAGCAAAGATCGGAACAACCCCTTGAGACTAACCAAATGACTAGTTTTTTTCATCATCAACCATCTAGCTTCCTCAAGAATCAGCCCGGACAATCATCAGCATGCAGTCCATCAATAACGTGACTCCCCACCATTACATCCGATAAATCTTTTAATTTCACAACCATTACACTTGATTTCCACAGCAGATCAAGTACTTGGCCAATGCTGATTTCATGGGGAGCAACGGGGCATGGCTGGCAAGACCAAGAGGTACTCAAGGAGCAGTAAAATGCTTTAGAAGGGAGCCATGAAGGGAAGAAGGCATTCCCCAGAGAGGAAGACCTTACTTGTAGGATTAATGACAACACTATGTCCAACAACTTGAAAATATGTAAAAGGTAGTAATGATTAGAAAAAATAACATAAACAGATATCTCAAAAAAGGAAAAAGTAAAATCATTTCAGTAATTAATGTAGAATAGGATGGGTTCCTTTTAATTTGCTTGTATGATTAATCCCAATAATTGTTGGTCATTCTTCAGCCCCTAAAGTTGAAGTCCCAGCTGGATTCAGATAAGCATCAGGCCTGACAAGCCCAAGACCCTAGAGGGCTCCCTTCACCAACCACTGCTGAATAATTCTCAACAATCAGCAAGCAGCTAGAGTCCAGCTAATCTTACTGCCGTTTCCCCCAGCCTCTTTGGGACCAAACCTGCTGGTGGCTTATCCTGGGATTAGGGAGGGGATTGGCAGTAGATTTGATGAAGGAGACTGATCGGCCGACGACAGCCTGACTTCTTTAGTTCTTTGACCCCCCCTTCCACCGGTATGAAGGTATCACAATGATAGATGCCAAAGACCACATAATTCTACCGAGACATTTACAGAGTCAGTGCCCTCTAAAGACTGAAATCGAATCGCCCCGTCGAAATGGATTTAGTCAGCATCAATATTGGACCATCATCTATTTTCATAAGCAATAAATATTGGCTCACTTTTTACTGAAATCACTCCAGCATGCATTACGACACAAAGAACAAGACTACTGTAGGAAAAGAAAAAATGGTCTCCTTGAGTAAACGTAAGACAACATTAAGGGAACGATATAATACAAGGAGACACAGTATGTCCCTGGATGACATTTATCAAATAACCTATAAAAGATGTATTTGCACATGTCTCACTCATGTAGATTAAAACGAGTCCTTAATACCTGTACTGCATTCAATTTACACATTCCGGTCACTCAATCAAGCACTCCTAATGAATTTAAAAGGGAATTAAACCCTCCTTCATGAATTAAACATTTTACATTTGCTAAATTAAAGTCTAGATTCAGTGGATGATTTGCATAGTGCAGTCCCGGGGCTTAGCGTTTGGGACGTGTGACGGGCGAAGCAGGCATGGTGCGAGGATCAGCGTGCACCATCAACATGCCCATACTGACATGACACAGCCAATCTCCTTCAGGAGTTCGTTTCACTTTGACGCATTCATTAACTCTGGCGGAAAGATTCCCCGCTTGCTCGGCCAATGACACTGTAGTGCAGGGTCCATCAGTTTGATTTGTCAGGGGAGTACGGCGGAGCTCAATGTGCCACGGCGCTGGGCCACACAACCAATAATAGCAAAGTTCTTTGACGTGTCATGTGAAGACGCTACAAACTTGCCCAAAAGAAGGGAAGAATTAGGACAACCTTCTTTGGGCTGATGTTTGATTCACTCCTGATGATGAAACACAACCCAACACTTCGTTATCACCTCTGCTCCGCTGAGCTTCGCTTACTTGTGCACAAAATTGCCACAATATCAATTATAATACCGCAAATCAGAGGCAACCAAAGCAGCATCTTTGATGCCAATATAAACTCCCACAATGCAATACTCCTAGGGTTCTCTGATCAATAGGGCATTGTGGGTATCCCGGTAATTGCTGCTCCCAGGTCGGCACTGACCGAATCCATCAGCTTTTAGTGGCAAGCAGCACGAAGCCGGCCATTTTGGATGTAAGGGAAGGCAAACTGGGGAAATAACGCCTACAGCACTCTTTTGGCACTGAATTGACTGCTCCGAGCAAACTGTTAATTCCATTTAGAAGTCCTAGGTGCCAAGAAGTACTCGCTAAAGCAGCCAGGTAATTTGGCTTCTGGTCATATATCCAGAGCATAACTTAGTTTGAAGCCCCTAACTTGAAGTGAAGCTTTCCCCTATGGTCTGAAAACCATGGACCTCCGTCCCCACTGAAATGGCCAACTAATGATTAACTGGGAAATTTAAAAGCAAAATTTGCTGCACTCGGAGGGATTACGCTGAGTATATGCTCTCAAGAGTTTGCAAATGCAGAGCAGAATAAAGGCGAAGAAAAACACCATTACTGGCGTATTTTCAAGCTGGTTCTCCAAGACCGACAAAAAACACTACTGCCTTGTAACAGGACACAACCATAATCCTATCTTTGCAATGCTAGCTGAGGTCTAGCACTGCTGTTCTTGAAATGACAGTCTAATAGAGAGCAGGGGCTGCAGGTTCTAACTGGCTCAAAAGACAATCCCCAACTCCAAGAAATCCAGTCAATGATTGTTCCCGCATTCCTCCTTTTTAGGATGCTGATGAAAAAGTGAATCATCTTGATCTGTCCATGTTCATGTATACAGAGAAGTCATGATATTGAATGTGCAAGGAACACACAAATGAAACAAGAAACTAAACAGGCAAAAAATAAGTTGTAACAAGTAACCTAATCCCTAACAACCTCAAAAGTCAATCTCTTTCAGAGGGAGAGGAAAGTGCAAAGTGTCAATTCCATGATTTAAAAAGCACATCATTAGAGGAACCACTTAACCTCTGCCTGTATAAGCCACAATCCCTGGTCCCCCCTGTAGGCCCACCGACTACTCAACTAATCTCCACGGGGATGGCATGGTCTATAGCTGGTCTCTCCAAAGAGCACAGCCTAAAACACATATACAAACAAGCCGCACAAAAGCCCCAACATGATCACTTGACCTCTAAAACACAGAGGACTCACCATGACTAGCCTATCTCTGGTGTGCAAGTTACTGGGGAAACCTAGCTCAGAAACCAAAATGAGAAAATGTCTTTGCCCCTATCTCTGGCATTTTATGTGAATCTTCCCAAAGAAGAGTTTATTCAAATCTTACAGTTTACTATAAACCTTGTTTTTATCATCTCAATGTTTTCTCTAAATACTTAAAGCATGTATTATTGCCAGTATCATTTCTTGCTATACCTGGCACTTTTAGCACCTTAATTTTTTTTACCTGGAGTGAATGGTATGAAATCAGAAAAATAAGCAAAAGAGAAAAACAAAACTGATTATCAATGGTTGGTGTCCAAAAATTGAAGGGATATAAATTTATGAAAAAAAAAATTTCATGTGACAAAACTATCAACAGCTGTTAAGCTTAAGTTTTTAATTCAAAAATAACAATACTGCTGAGCACTAAAGGCACCTCAAATGAACATCTATCAATGTCTTTGTTCAAATAAAGTTCTTAGCACTACTTGATAACCTGTGCATAAAGACAGTCCCTCCTTTTCCCAACAAAACTGCATGTATTCAACCATCTTTAATTTTAATTTAAATGTAATGGTTCTAGATCAGTCAGTTTTGAAGTTTAATTTTCGAGTCATAGGAGTTGAATGCCCTCTATTTCCCTCTCTCTCCATCTGTCTTGAAATTCTAAATTGGGTCAATAAATCTATTACACTTTCCTGTTAATTGTAGGATGACTGACACTCAATCCAATGCTTTTCATGCTTCAAAAGCTTCAATTCTTTTTTTCTTTTCATTTCGCCAGCTCTTTGCATTTTTGCTCCCTTTTATTTTCTCCAACCTCTTTCATTGTAAGAATGGTTCGTGTTCAATTTGCAGGGTTACTCAACTTACAAAAAAACAGGTCCTCCTTTATGCTGAGGGGGAAAAGAACTTCAGTGCTGTTTCTTTTATGTTGCCAACGGGCATGGTGAGTGTTTGCCATGATTGACATCTTGCTTGGTAAATTCTGAGTCCGAACCTTTTCAAAGTAGTGAGAAGGGTCCGTGGGTAAATCACCAACATCGGCATAGACAGCATATTTGTTCACTACTTCAGACATGCCGTTTCCGTGATCTACATGCACTATGATGGCTATACGAGTGTTGTTGGCTGAACTGGTCTAGTTTTGGGAGGCAACTGCATGGCTTTAGCTGTACCATGCTGTTTGTTTCCATCGGTTGGTCGCTTGGTCGTCGATGGGCTCTCTGTGTCTCCGCTTGTGTGTGACAGTGCAACTTAATGTGAGTGACTTGCACCGGGGTGCTATACCATAGTGTCAGATGATCTGACATTGAAAGCATGGCCAGCTACGGTCTGATTGCCCATCACAATAGCTTGAATGGGGACAGCCACACTTGAGCCTTTTTTCTATGCCCGTTATTGGCGTGACGTGCAAACACAGGGCTTGCAATACAAATATTGATAGTACTTAACAAAATGAGAGCAGCACTCTAAAGTCAAAAGGACTGAGTGGGAAAGTGATACTACAAGTTGGCCACACAATTAGGGTAATGTTGGCATAGGCTGATTCACCCTGAGTCTTTTCTACTGGGGTCGACAGGCTCTATACAAACCCACCACCGTCACCATCATTGGCAGGCACCGTCGAACACCCCTCTTCGGGATGGACGGAGGAGAGAGAGGGGGGATCTAATGGACCAGACTTGAGAACCCGGAGCTTGTGAGCGAGAGAAGCGATCTCTGGTTAGATGAGAGCAGGTTTCCAATGGAATAAGAGGAGTGGGGGAGGGGGGAGACGAGAGAGAAAGGAAGAGAATGGAAAGAAAGGAGGAGGAAAGTGGCCTATTTACCGAAGCTTTTAGCTTAAATCAACAGTGCTGTGTATGGTGATTGTGCTGTGGATGGGTAAGAATAACATTACTGTGTGAATTGGGGGCTGATGGAGGGTATGTACACACTGTCTATTTGTACATACTTCTGGACTGAATAAATACGGCCCGCTATTGGTTTATACAGCTCAGGCAGGCCACACATCCCCATTTGTGTCAATCAAGTCGGGCGGAAGGTGCCAACGCCAAGTTCATTATACTTTTTCTGCGCCTGGGTGAACTCTGGGGTCGTCATCTCAAAAGACAGATCAGAGGCTGGATCGGCTCTTGTACGCACCCATTGACTATAAAACGTAC
The DNA here is from genome assembly GCF_001949145.1 of Acanthaster planci. The sequence continues at coordinate 2,556,749 of NW_019091366.1, forward strand.
AAACAAGGGGTTCCAACTGCTGGGGTGCAGGCGCTGGGGCTAACGCTGTACATGCACCATCATTTACTCAGCGGGGTGAACAACCACTGTCTCTACCTGGTAGCCTGTGTAAGCCTCAGCCAACCACAGCAAAGCTCAACCCACCCAGGGCAGACAGGGTCACCTGCACTGTTTGAAATCAGCTTCCCTGGAGACATTCCACTCAAGATCTCCACTTGTCTTAAGAAGCTTTGCACCAAATCATCATTACGATGTGTGGGGGGGGGGAGTGGGCACTTTTCTCTTTGGGGAACCAAGGAGGACACCCAAGACAGTTCCCCTGTCTCCCTTTGCTTGGCTGCGCCCCAGTTGTGATATAATCAGGCTTTCCGAGAGGGAGAGGAAAACCTCAAGAGAGGGAGTGGCTAGTGTTTGTTGTTATAGGAACAATCCAACACAAAATGTGTTTGGGCAAGGGCAGTAGAGGCTTACACAGCCAGTGATATTGATGTGATTAAAGTAATAAAAGGGCAAATTGCTGCTATTTTCTTGTAGTGTGAAGATTCACAGGGGAAGACAGCTGTCAATATATCCAGTCCCCTTGTCAATCAGTGTGATTTACATTTATTTTAACAGTATCTCTTTTCCAGTTGATATTTTTGGGCCATTTCATTTTTCTCTGCTCAGGCAAGTCAAACACAAAAATCAGTTCATCCAAGAGTAAAATAACACACTTTATGACTGTTTGGAAACATCATTCTCAAGTTACCGAGTCCTTTTTTGTTGTACAGGTTTCCCTCTTTTTGGGGGGGAGGGATAACAATTTCATCTTTTCTGAACTGACCTTAACTGGAAAAAGGTTCTGCTTCTTATAATAAAACAGAAACTAGGCAATCAAAAGTATACTGATAAAGAAAAGAGCAATCTACAGTAAATGCCAATTCCACACTTCGGGATATCCCCATAGATTGACAACATATTTCTGAACAATAAACAGGATTATTTAACAGAACATTTGATAAAACACTTGAGAATTATTCAAAAACAAAAAATAAAAAATCCAGACATACATGTATCAAATCATTCCACTTTCCAAACTGTTCCAAAGTTTCCTCTGAGCTGACTCCTGCCTACACACACACACCCTCTGATTAATCACCTCACTACAAGAACCCTAACCACAGCAACCCCTGAGCACCGGTGAAATTCTTTTGATGTCTTCACTCTGAATTACAGAATTCATTCTTGCCCACTTTTCAAATTCAATTCCATTTTCTGCCACAGCTGCCGGTTCTAATGTTTCTATACCAGTCACTGAAACATGACACAGTTCATATTTTTATACCGGTGATTTAGAGTTGAGACCGTGACCTCAGGTCATAAAGATGTGACCCCGCCAGATCTATTTCCTTGGTATCACTCACCAACTCTCCGTGGAATCCACCGCTAGTCCTGAATTCTTTCACTATACCACAAAACTGGAGGAAAAAAAATCTTTCTACTGATGGTATAAGCACTTCCACTTTTGTTCTCCTCTGGGGTTCGCAAATCATTTGGAGCCAAAAACTAGGCCAATTCCTTCTTAAACAAACACTGAGATCTTAGAGTTAAAATGGTCCATTAAAGAAGCTGTTACAAAGTAACCTCAAGTACATGTAGCGGTATTTTAATTTCTTAAAATTTTACTTCCTAAAATTATTGCAATTATGACACTGCCACTTATTCTCAGCATGACTGTATCATCATTTTTTCTTATTAAAACCTCCACCATGTTAACCTTTGACAAATGGCATTTTATTTAACTAATGATCACAAATCATTCCACCTACCATCCTTCTTCCATATTTATGACCTAAAGAATAGTCATCTACTTTCCAAGTTCGAACCTATCTACAGGCCTGTACTTCCGTGGCATTCATTTTAGTACCAACACACCATCACAACACAAGTACTCCTTGATCTTTAAGCCTCCTTGACCCATGCCTCACTCTGAGGCAACAGCTTTGTGGATGCCGCCAAGGCTGGAATCAAACAACCAGTCAAGTTTTATTTGGGAAACCATCTACTGCCCTCACTGTAATGAAGTAGCACTTGAAACATGAGATCTGTCACTACCACGGTAGTTTGGAAGGGTTGAATGGTTAGCCTCACAGGGGACCAGAAAAAAAGTTAGGGACCAATGTATGCCTGGTTGCCTGGTTACAGAACTGGTGGGTACCTGGTTGACTGACCAAGAGAGGGAGCCAAACAACTCACTTCTTCTGAGTTAGCACACAGGTAAAAAGTACATGTATATCAACAACCTCCACCTCAACAAAATTTTCTTTGAGTAAAACTGATAGTATTCTTAGCATGAAAACTAAACAGAGTGGACAAGAATTTGAGATAATACCCAAATACATTGAAACCAAATACATTTAAACTCCAACCACAAAGCAACCAACAGAGAAAAGTTTAACATTAGCTATATCTATTAAAATTTGGCCAGGGAATGATCAATTAAACTTAAGTAACTAATTAACTTAAACTTGAAATTAAGTCACTAACACCAGACTGGAAAAAAATGTGATACAAATTTGATACACAAAGCTAAAAATAATGCAAGCGACACAGATCGAGACAGAAGTCATTTCCTTGATTTAAAATGCAACGAGTGCATACAACAGGCTAGTTCAGCATGTTCATGCCATGATTTCCATCGGACTACTGCTCCACGTTAGAAATGCAAATACTGATGATGAGGTTGAGATAAAATAAATACGAAAGCGGCTTAAACAGGAAAATGAACACGATAAGAGGGATTTCCCACTGCTGCAACACAAAGCACAGAAGGGCAAGGGGACTGTACTTAATGCTGTGGATCAGAGTATCTGAATATCTGGCATATACCGGGATAATGAGACGGTGATAAAGCACTGAGTGTGAGTAGTCAGGCTCTAGTCTGCCAACGGCACCGATGCGGACGAAAGATACTCCACAGTTTCCACCGCGGTTTGCAGGAAAAAATGAGACTGAGATTTCTGTGCGATGGAAGGAGCAGATGGAGGGAGGGGAATGGCTTGACAGACAGTGTGACAAACAGAGAAAGAGAGACGGGCTAGGCAGATAGAAAGGCAGGGATGGCTAGATATACTAAATATATAATTTAATGAGGTTTAGTACTTAGAACTAACAGAAGTACTTACATATATTTAGCCCAGTTGTGAGTTTAATCAACATTACTTAAATTATGTTTTAGGCAAACAAAAGTCTTGAAATACAAAAAGCCCATTCTACAGTCAAAAAATACTATGGAGACGAGATGGACAAAAGAAGTCTCCAGCGGTGCAGATGAAAAACTACACCGATGAAACTGGCAAACATGTAAACAAATAAATAAATCCATTTAACTAGGGAAATGAACTATGAACGGTGAGTTATGTGGACAAAGACACAGATTAATATTATGATATTAAAAAAGTCAAGAAAACTGTATCTTCAGAGATGACCTTGCCCCGAAAATCTAGAATTTGGGATGGATTGCTTAATTTCTCATCTAGAAAATAAAAGTAATGTTTTCTTGAATCCTTGCCCAAAACTGGAGAACAAAGACAGCAGCAAATGAAGTACACACATTTAAAAAACCTACAAACCTCCATACCTCATTAGAGGATAGAGACTTTAGACTCAATCTATTCATGATATAAGACTACTTGTTATTCTGCTCAACCTTTGCAAGGAAAAAAATCTGCTGGTTTCTGGGACATGGAATTGAAAAGCATGAATTTAAACACCACGGCCAGACCATGATAATGTAGATTTTAGCCTCAATACCAACCAGGTGGAACTAATGTTGTCAGACAGAGTAGCTGGAATTCTGAATAGCGAACGACAGCTAGCATAATAAAAGGCCTCATCAAGAGATCAAGAACCGGGACGAGAGGGTTTTACTAGGCATGGGAGGGACGGGGCTGGATGGATGGTACAAGCCTGCCAGCCGGTCGGCAAGCCTACCCCACAGCCTAGTCCACCCAGGCTGCCAAGCGAGGCGCAATGCCGACGCGATAATCCTCTCCTGATCGGCAAAAGTACTCTTCCGCTGCTGCTCGGCCAAGCGGAGGGAAAAACTGATTACATGGATGGAGTGGAAATGAATGAATGAATTCAGTGCTACCATACAGGTATGAGTGCATGTAGTACTCATTGTTAAATGAACCTCTAACCAGTAGGGGAAGAATATCTTTGTGCATGTATTACATTAAGATGTCCTTAAGACGTCAACTCCTCCGTTTATTTATCTTCAGATATTACAAATTTTTCTGAGCAAGAAAAATCATTTAAACACTGTTTATTCCAGAAATGAAAAGGAAAAATCTTTGGTTCATTTAAAATTCATTTCCCGGCATATTACATTTATTTTACACAAAAAAGTCAGGGACCACCCATTTTTTTCTTCATTTTACAGTGAGAAATGCATGAGCTCTGTTTTCTGGGTTTGCTGCACTTTAGTTCTGACTATTGACATCCCAATATGAGGGATGTCTCTGAGGCATCAAAAATTACAATTACAAGCCAGAGCACTCAGCTAACATGAGCAGGATTTTAGCAAGTCTATCTGCTTATTATATTAGCATTAATGCACAGTATTACCGTAATGTAAATGGGAGCTTCAAATGAATTCATATACCGACATTATGCATGCTAAATTCACTACAGCAAACTGGCCTTTTTAATCTCCTGCTTTGAGCAGGCAGAGGTATTGTATGATACAGCACTAGGCCATTTTCATAATTTGATAATCAAATCAAAGTTGGGTTCTACAACAGGTTTTGTAAAAAGACGATTCTTGTTGAAGTTAATACTTGGCATTTCAAGGTTTGGGGATACTTTGGCGTTGTTTTACAGCACTGGTGTTCACAACGTTTCCCATTCAGGTGAGAGTAGTTCAACCTGCTTCCTTTTCTCTACAACCAAGCTAAATTCTAACACCAGTTTAGAAATCTTAAGTACCTGAAGGTAATGGCAAATAGCTCATGGAAATACAGAGACTTGGACAATCACAATAGCTTCAGCCAATTTCACTTCAGTGAGAGAAACCTGCTGTCAGCTTTATTTAAGTCAGACATTTTTAAGTGAGTTTTTTTGGTTTACGTTGAAAGTTTATTACAACGTATTCCATCAAGTAACGCATATATACAACATGATAGGAAAACTTTTTTCAAATCCAAATAAGACTGAGAACATTTACATTCTTGACCAGTTAAATTATGGCTCTAAGTTGTAAAATACAACTGGCAGATCTTTCAAGATCAAACAAATCCGCCAGCAATGAATCCTTTGGTGTGAACTATATAAAATGACTGGCAATACATTTTAGGCTGAAATGTTTCTATCCTTCATCAAGATTGTGTCTGTCAAAATTCCATCAATAATAAAAAAAAAGATAATCCTTACAATTTCAATCCTTTGATTGAAATTCTAACAGTCCAGACTTCAGCAAAGACAAGTGGATTGAGAGTGAATCCACAGCCACACATAAACTGCCCTAGGGTCTCTGGAAAGCTGTAAGCCAAACTGGATACAGACAGAGAGAGAGAAGATGTCAATGGATTGCCCGCGTCCTGAGCTGAACTCGGCAATGCTTGCCTGTAATCCTTGACAATCCTGTTTCTCTCAATACAATCTTCTGGAATTGAGATTCACCTTAAAGGAAAAACTAGTGCACATTTGAAATTATGAAGAGAACTGAGGGACTAAAATGAATGCGGCAAGCAGTCAATGATTATAAGCAGATCTTCATGTGCAATACCACAATCAATCTAAATGTACCCGTATTTACCACAATCAATCTAAATGTACCCGCATTCCTATTGCTTTATCTCTGCACCAATTTCAACTTGATTTTCAGCATCAAATTGTCCCCGTCCACAGCTCATTCACGTTTCAGTTTTGTTCAGAAAAAAGGAGACATTCTGCCTGCAACATGACTCTATGAATGTAGTCATAAAAACCCTCTCTTCGTGGTTTAAAGGAAGCAATACAGTATTTGTTTCAAAATGGAAAAACTAATCTAAAAGCAAGATAACAAAATAATTTCAGCTTAGATAATCTAAGCCACATGATTGATACATTTATATGGAAGAAATATACCCTGGGCACGAATCATCATATTTATTTACAACTTCAACTATTTTTTATGAGTACACCGGCCATTATGCTACCCAGTTACGCCACAAAAGAAAACCTCAAATGCGCATAAGCTGACATATTATCCATAGTAGTCCCCAGACAGAAAAACCTCCCAGGAATTTGAACTTCACAAGGTTAGAGAAAATAGCCGAGTGAGATTTATGGAGTATTTCTGGCCAGGGAGTTTTTATGGAGCAAGGGCTGAGATGGAATGATCTTAACAGATGTGAGAGGGGATCCGTTGGCTCCAAGAAGTCTGGCCACTACTGATACCAGAGGCTGGGCCAAGACAGCCAAACCTGATGAGATGTTATTCCAATCATGACCAGAGAGGGCGCTTTCCACATCAACTGCTCCTGGCATTAAATCAAGCTGCATCAATTTTAAACGCAAATAGGTTACTACTTCCTTAAGATCAAAACTGTTTCACTGACATCTCATCCTCGGGCTAATTTCCTTGATAAACAATTAGAAAAACAAGAACAGTACATGTACCCGCTATGGTGTGCCTTTTATATATACATTTTTTTATCACAACCAGCTTGTTTTACCAAGATTTGATGAGTCTAAATATATCTCTCAAGGGACTACTTTGTCTTGGAATGTCAACACTTACTTAGAAAAGGCTGCCCAGTGTTAAGCAAGCACACATATCAAGCAGTCATGACAAAAGATAACGGCCAACTGAACCATTCAATCCTCTGATTTCAAGGAAGAACAGAGGTAATTCCTGATAATATTGGCAATTTGGTATCAATTTGCCCCATCCAGACCCACATACCTGACAGGGTAAGTGGGATGCCATTCATCTTTTCTGTAGTTTTAGGATGCCACTGGCTGTCACCACCTTTGCTCTGGGGCAAGAATCTGCCAAGACTTGGGACTCCAACCCAGAGAACAGAAGCAGGCTTTTGTGTCCGACCTGTCACCACCATTCAGGGTTGAAATTACAGTCAATGAAGGGCAGGATCGGATGTCTTACCCCTGGTATAATAAAGGCTAGAACCTGGTCCCATCATAGCCCCTGTCTGCCCTCCATATTACCCCCCTCTGGCCATTCAGTGTTATTGTTACTTAAGGGTACCTACTGTTCCTCATGCCATGTCATACTCTTACACTTGCTGATGAACTATGGTCAAATCAAAGGGCAGAATGTGTCTACAGAAAAGGACTTTTTTTCCTTTGGGGCATGACTGTTGCAAGGTCACTCAGGTCAGGGGAGGGATTTTCCACAGTGACCACATTTTTACGATTTGATGACCACAGAAACCAATGGAGAAGACCTCTTACCTTGGTTCACAATTTGAATAAAAAAACCTATGCAATGAACTATGTCTTGCCTAAATAAAACTGAACAATTTACAAAGCACAAATGTCAAATTCATTCAAAACTTTCCATCTATCACATTTTCCTCGACTAATTATAATTTGATTAGTTGCTTTTGTCTCAGCAGAATCATTCTCAAAAATACAACATAAATTTTGTGAGGTGGGTATTCTCAGGCAGAAAGTTAAATTTGAATGAGTTAACAGGGATTTCATGTCAAACTAAGAAATTGTTACAACACCAATATGTTACATTTCAAACTTTGCAAATTTAAAGTTTGAAAGATAAACACACAGCTAATAGTTAAGCCAAACTGTAAAAGTAGAAAATGTGAAAAAAAAATTCTTGAGAAGAAAATCCAACATCAGAAAACTTATTTCAAGTTACATGGAAGAAAGACATCTCGGGCTAACACATCAGTACTTTTAGCTTTATCGCAATCTTACAATTTAGCAGGAAAAAATCAAAGTAAATATTAAAGTGAGATAACACAAACCTAAATGCAGCACTCTTCATGTTCATGTTTGGGCAAATAGCCATCTATCCAGATAGGGTAGGATTCCTTAGCGAGTAATTTATCATTCACTAGAAAGGGAGATGACTAAAAAGGGAGCCTCCCTCTCATCATGATGATCCCAGTAAGACTGACGGCACAAACAATGAGATCTTGGCACAATGGTGCATCCTATCCAATGATTAATGGAAGGAATGCTAACAGGGGTAATGGCCAACAAAGAATGGGAGGTTGACTGGTCCATTTACCTCACATGCAGAGCACGAAGGGGAGGGGGGAATTGGGGCAGCAAGTCTTCAGGTACACAGGCAGTTTGAGGGCTAGGCTAATTTATAAAGATTAGAAGCTTTTCAAGTGTCAGAGATCTAATCGAAGAGGTTTTTGTAAGCCATGGGGTGCCTGTAAAGATCCCATTTGCAGACCTTGGTGGGCCAGTGAGATGGAAGAGACTTCAGGGAGGAAACGATAACTGGAAATAAGTCTGGTGTCTAGACTAATCAGTCAATATTGTTTTATCATTCAAGTAATCTTGGAATGTCTGTGATGCAGACAGATCTGTCCCTTGACAGAGTTGTACTGACAGCAAAAACTACTGACAAATAAATTCATGGAAAAAAAAAATTTATGCTTACAACAGATCAGTAAGTTACAAAAATGTTCAGGAGCATCCCACCCAAATATAATTGTGTGCCAACATCCTTCATGTAATTTTGAAGTACTCATTACAGAAAAATTCAGATTGGACAGATTTGTTTCTATATTTTGTTATAATCATCATCTGTGCTTAACAAGAGCAAATTTGTGATGAAGAAAATCTTAAGCTGACACAGATCAGTATTATAGCTTCTTGATCAGATTTAAGTCAACAAGTGTCCACTGAAAGACTGATTTCTTTACTTCACAATGATTTGTTCTCTATCCACCATTCCAACAGCCACGCCAAAAACCCATTTTTACACCAAAGCTTCTTTTTCCAGAGTGACAAAACTGTTGCCTAAGCTAAGCAGTGTGTTTTGCAAAGTACCTGTGAGTGTCATTGTAAAAAAAGCTTACAAAAGGGATGCATTGTCAGAGCCCAGGACCGACTCTTAATACTCTGAAATCCTAGTAACGTTTCCCTTCCTTTGTGTTCCAGTGCGGTAGAGCCTTTGAGTTCTAGAGAAGTGAGAGAGGGCTTAGAGGAAGGCACAGCAGGACCTGTTTGACCCAATCCATCTCATTTCCATGTTGATAGAGTTATCTTTCTCGCTTTACAAGTCTGGCAGTAATGCTGTACAAAACCCAGCATCCAATCAAAGATGCAAGGAATCTCCAATCGGTCTCTTTCCCCTTCACCCACACCTCTGAATAGTGGGCCCAACTGGTCCATGTTAGGATCTGCGTAATGATCCATTGTCCATGATTACAATGCCATACCCCGCGACCCGCCAACAACAGAGATAGGAGACCTAGAATGGGTAATTAAATCCTGAATTAGAAGTGTCTACCCTGATCATTCTTAGTCCAAACAGGGGACATCAATGCAGCTTAATCCTCTCCTTTAACCAATATTAGTTCAGTGAGAAGATGTGAGTCCCTACACCACAGGATCAAGTGAGAAGGTAGTCAAGTCTTTAAGAAAGGGTAAAACCAATAAAGGAAGGCGGCACACAGATCACACAAAGCCGCCTTGCAAAGTAATGGAGTATTGATTGCCTGTGGAGGTGATTCTGTTTTCCTTTCTTTTCCTTTCTTTTTTTCTTCTCCTGAGACACCCACGAGATGTGTTTATCAATGTCTATGAGGTTCAGGAGAGTCAACAGTTGTTTTTTCTTGAAGTAAAAATTCCCCACTGAGTAATTTTAGACCGTAAATAAATAAACAGGCAAGCAGATTGAAAAAAAAATTGAAACATGCATCACATGACAAATGAAATGAGACTCTTGAGTTCCTTGCCCATCAATCAAAATGAGTTCTTATCATCATCAAACGTGAACATGTCATGTTCATCATGTTTTCCAGGAAACAGATATAATTGTTTAAAACTTGAGTAATTACAAATCATTTGACTTTTGGTACACTGCCTTAAAGGTAACAATGAAAAGTTAAACTTTTTTTCAAACAGTTTTTCATTTCCTCCATAAATCTCGCACCGTCAAAAATAATCTTATTGTCCCTGCCAAATCTGCAGCCTGACTCACTGGCTGACCAACCCAGTCTAATAAAACTAGCTTTGTTTGTCTACTGATTAAACAATCCTCTGAGGCCTGTCCCGACTGATGCTTGAAAACTGCACAGCCATGCCATTAATATTAGTGAGCTGGGAATTGCCCAGATATTTCTTACTCTGACAATAAAATAAAAACTCCTGCAATATTAGCTGGGTCTACCAGCCTGTAATTCTCTGGTGACTTTAAACAGGTGTTAACTAGAGTGTTGTGACCTGGACATGAAGAGGCGATAAATGTTATTGGAAGTGGACGGCTGCAGGGAAGTTGTGTGCAGTTTAATGAGTGGAAAGATACGCTTGTAGTTCATTGCTAATGCTGCCTTCTTCAAGGTGCAGCTGCCGTCAAATGTGCAGAAATACTTGGCTTGGAGTGTTGGCATAGTGATGCTGTAAAACAGCCAGAGTATTGAAAAGAAGCAAAGGGAAGACAGGGGTCTGCTGTGAAGATGAGACACCTGTGGTTAGCATGACTAGCTCATTCATTGCAGGTGGTACCTACAATGCCTTGCCACACGGCTAGAACTGTGTGACTTTACACCTCTACTGTGCCCGCTCCATACAGAAACGGTCTCATTATGGCTCATCACCTGAGAATGATGGTGTCGCTTCCGCCCAAGACATGCTAAAAGGTATTTGCCGCTCATGGTCGAACGCTAACATCTCAATGAGCAAGATGATGAGGAAAAATCAACAACTGCATGCTTACTAAATGAAAAAATGTCCGAGAATGTGATGAATGTGATGATTTGTGGGGTGTTAAATGATGGAAGGATGCTGGGAGTTGGCAAGGGCAAGCTGTGATATTGGGATCAATGGAACAAAGGACTGGAAAGCACACATGACTGAGATCAAAGTGCAATGGATTTCACACCGGAGAAAACTGCAGGAAATTATTCACTGAGTTGTCATTACATGGAACCCCGTGTACTGGTTGATAAAAAGCTGCCCAGCAGTTGCAACTACAAGGTGTCATTCTGTGACTATCAGGCATGAATAGACCATAATTTTTACATTGTGCTTGTCATTTCATCCCAACTTTAATGAGACTTTTACTGATGCATGTTAATGTCTTCTTTCAATTTTTACAAGTTTGGATGGGTGGTCAACTCACTGAAAACCTCCACTAACAAAATGTAGTGTGCGTACTAAATGTGCTTAATGTATTAATAAATGTGTTTCCATCTAGGGAAACCTTTAAATAAGTGAAGCATTGTGAGGCAATTTCTATCATGTCTCAATTTGGGAATTATTGGTATGTTTTCTCCTCAATACACCACTGCTCAGACTGCTTGGTAATCCAATACTGAGCCAATTCACAAATGTTGAGTTCTGCTACCACGACGAAAAAAAAAAAAAAAACAGCGACTAGGCATTTCATGAAGGCACCACTGAATGCCACTTAATCAGTCACTAAATCTTGGTCATTGCTTCAACAATTCCCAGTCAATAGCTTTCTACGAAGGCAATTTACTGCCTTTGAATTTGTTTCAGCATTCAAATTGATATATGGATCATTTGACTATGGTATACAAAATCTTTCTAAACCTCTCTACAAAATGATGAAATTTGTATTGCAGCAATCAAAGCAAGGGAAATTAATCATTAAAAGGTCTCACTCTCTCATCCCCCCTTTTTCCCCAAGTTTCTTCACGATATGAAATGGGATTTTGAACAGAAACACATGATTTCATCTGGTGGTCCGTGCAGCACACAATGCCTTTGCAAGTCGGCTGGGTATTATCTAGCACAGTAGAGCGAGCTTTAGATTGGCAACGATGCCTGCGGCGGCAAAAGGGGATAATTTCAGTTTGACAATGAAATCACTCCAAGTTGCAGGACTCCTGTACCGACTTGCACTTCAATCACACAGGGTTAGTTGCCTGGCAGAATCTAATCTGTTGATAGTTTCTCAAGGTGTTATCTAATCACTATACTGCAGGATACTCTTAATGGATTTTTAATCACAATACTGAACCAAATTGAAAATCAGCCCCTCGGTCGAGCCATGCATGACCCACAAATAAAAATGCAGCCCGGTACAACCACTTCGTGACAAAATTCCATCCTGGCAGGATAGATACGCAGAGAAAATGATTTGACCAATCCTATTTTGCAGCTTGCATAAACAAGGGATCAACATGGCAAGAAGGTAACAGGATTTGAGACAGTCGACACAAATGACTTGCTGGGGGCCTTGCTATGAGGCACGGTGTGTCTGCGCGGTCATTGAGAAAACGCAGAACGAGAAGAGTAGGAGAAGGAGACAAGTGACTGGAAACTGTGAGAGGAGAGAGAGTGAGAGAGCTCTAGGGCCTGCGGACATTCACAGATGCGGTACAGGAGCCTCATCATCAATCCTGTCACAAGATGTGCAACTACCGTGTGCGATGGCACTGATAATCTACGCTGATTCAAAGTTTGCCAACAAAGGTCCAAGCGGGGTAACACACAAATTGACTTGTAAACAGGAAATCATACATTTACAGATATAGACTGACAAAGTCAGAGTTTCTGAAAATGAAATGGAGAAAATGTAATGACTGTGTATTCAATGCAACAATTCCTATCAGCCAGAGAAAACAATAACTGTTCAATCAGCTGACATTTAATATTGCCATTATCATCAAAATATTGACAAAGACGATTTCTCATTTGTTGAGTGATACGAGTCCATGTCAAACATTTCCATTACTGACAACTTAAACAAGGTTATAATATGACAAACTTCATAGGCTTCAATACTAAATAAAACTAAAAAAAATAAAACAAAGATGCAGACTATCACAACCATCATTCTGTAAATGTGGCTTGTCACTCTTCAAGAAAAACCTTTCCATCTTGATAATCCAAAACATGGACCCCCATTGCCTTTAGAGAGTCCCGCCTAATCCTCTAATGCAGTTCCAAATACTCCCATCAACCTCTGCTCCTTAGATGAACAACCTAGGGGGGGAAGACTCCTTGCAAGTGTTGATAACCTTGTCAGAGTGATCCCCTTCATTCAGTCATCACTCATGCTGTGCACACACACAGCCTCCCTCTCCTGCTCATGAGGGCCAGTTTAGAGTCTCCCTCTATCCCAGTCTAACTTGCTGCCTCATTTATCAGCCAGCAATTGATGGGACATTGCTATTATTTGGATTTCAACAAACAGGCCGTCAAGGGAAATGATTTACATGGGTGTAGCACTGTGACTTCATTGACCGACTGGTAACACCGTGTATACTGTTACGAGTGCCAGATGTGTACTTGTACATGAAAAAAGCCTTCAAGTGAAACAAAAATTGGGCAACATCAGTGCCCTAAACTACAGAGTTACATTTGCCATTTCATGTGATGAAAAGACATACAATTTAAACATTACAAAATTGCAAAGGAAAAACTTGCAACAGAAGTGAAAGCACATTAGCCATAAGTGCCTCATTTTATGACTAATAACTTTTAAAGTTAAATTCAGCAAAAACTGCAAAGATGTGCTTATCATCTCTTAGATTTGAAACAATGTTTCTTTGCTTGGGGAATCAAGCCTACTAACAAAAGTGATCTTGGGGAAAAAAATCACAAGTGAGCAAACAAGCAAGCAAGGTGTGAAAATTCTAATCAACTGGAACGGTTCATCCAATTGGAGGTTTATATATTCCACTGGATGGCGACCCCTCTCTGCAGAGGGCAATGGTGCCAATATGAATTGATTGCCGATTTGCAATGGAGTGGTCCCAACACCTGGTCAGGATATCAACTCGGATAGGAACCAAACCACAAGCTCCAAAGATTTCATTCCACAGGGACTGCTAGCAATATAAAATGTAAGCCCATAACTCATACACCAGGCCTCAAGTTATTACTACCATTACCACACAGCAGAAATCCTTGCGTTTCCTTCATTTCTACCCCCAATTTCCCCCCCCCCTTCTGAAAGAAGATTAGTGGAAGGCTTTACTGGCAACTTTCTTGAATTTTTTTTTGTCTGAGGGATCAGGATTTTCTGACCCCTCCATCTATCAACAACAGTCAAACTAGGTTACAGGGAGTAATATGATCAACAGACGGAAGGCGTCTTCAGGTTTTTTGCTCGGAGTTTTTTGGACACCAAAAATGCCGCTTTGGCCTGCTTGACTTTCCAGGGCACTCTGTGATAGGCCAGCCTTTGTTTTCAGGCAACACCGTGGTAACTAGTACCAGATGTGGGATGGAAACTTTCACAAATTCTAATTTTTTTTCTTCTAAGTGGAAGAAGAAGGGACAATCTCAAATATTTCATCCCCTGGTCACCATTCCCTGGCAGATACTTCCAGGGTTCAGGGATGTTATGGGAAAAACTATTAGAAGGAACAATTCTACATCCAGATTTTTTTCTGTGGTCAACCTGTTCATTGATTGGGGCCAGGTGAGCAGAGGTCAGCAACTCAAGTGAGAATAGTCTTATTGCAATCAGATCTCTGAGGGAATGACGCTGGGACCATCCTTAATAGTTAGACACAATCTCTGGGACTCTGGTAGACGTGGTACTCAATTCCCCTGACAAATTTGCATCACAACTCCCCCCACAAAAGAAAGTTACAAATTGAAAAAACTGGTCGTTTGAATAATGCAGGTGGCTGGCTTGTCTTGCAAGAAATTGAATAAGTTTCATGTTTCTGTGGATGGGGTGGCACAGCTTGTGGGCGTCAATGTCCATGTCTCTTGAGATGTCTCTTCTCTGGTTCAGCCAAATTCCTCTCTCCATTTGCAATTGGGAAAGGGCTGTAAGATATCCATTTAAATTGACCCACAGTAGGGGTCACTAATTACAAAAACATTAAACACTGATTCAGAGATGAAAATTCATCACTACATTTTCTTTCCTGTATGTAAAGTCATGATGTAATGAAACTATAAAATAAATACTCATAAAACAAAGCCTACACAAAAAAATTTTGTATTTAAGATCATGAAGGGTTTTAAGGAAATACAGAAACTCCAATACTTTTAAGTTACCGGAAATTTACATACATATTTTCAAGATAATACTTCAAAACAACTGAGAAATCTCCTTCATGGAGGATTGGTTGTAAACCTGTCAGGATACAATCAAAATTCATTACTTGTCAGACACAATCTAAGACACATCAAGCAGTAATCCTTCCTTGAAGATCTGGTTACTCATCCAGGGAATGCGCAGGTTGCTGCATCTCATTGCCATGGTGATCCTATAGAGATTCTCTTTCCCACCCATTGGAATGCCTAGCAGCGTATAGCCACACATTAGATATGAGTTTTGTCACCATGATATGCCCCATCCTGCGGCATCAGTCCCCAAAGAAAAGGAGGGATATGGGGACTTGTCACAGTCCAAGATTCCAATAGAAAAGTCACTGCCTCTCATGATGATGACAAATATTTTCTTTTTCAAACTATCATTTATTCATATCATATATCCATCATGATGAATAACATGAAACTCAACTTCCTCTTTGTGAAAACCACAGCACAGACATTAAAAGCAAATGAATGCTGAAAAGACATTTTAAAGTAATTCTTCTGGGAACTTTCTAAGAAACAACTTTTCTCAGGCAAAGCTTAAAGGTTAATCTCTTTGTATTGACAGCCATGGTTGAAACTAATTTCACAAAAGACAAACATGTATTTTCATCAGTTTTTCAAACTTCAGCAATTTTTAAGTAATTCTGATTCCTTGTTTTCTGCAAACAGTCCAAGGTGCAATGCCTTAGCAATTTCAAACCAAGCATTCTGAGTCCTCATCAGATAACACAAGGTGAATGAAGTCCCTTTATTTCTTATAAATACTGAATGAAAAGAAATTCTCCTGGCTTGGAACTCCAAGACCAAATCTGAGAAATTCCCCTGAGGAAAGCAAAACATTGCCAGTAACACAACCCTTTGCATTAACAGAAACAAGCTTAGATTTCACACATGCACAAAATTTCCAGCACACAACTTTATGGTGTAGCTCTTGATAGACACATCAAAAGGTGAACATTCGACCGAGACAACAAGACCCCTGGTTTTGTTTATTTACCAAACTTGAAGAATTTCATGCATAAAAAAATCACACCGTAGTCTGTTGAAACAGAGCCAAACAAGCTACACGGACGGCCAAAAATAGCACCCGAAGGAACTAGAAAACTTAAGCAGGTTACATGTATATGTCTTGTCCAAGAATTGCCAAGGCTTTAACTCCAAAAATTTAACAGGGATCACTATGTCAGATATCAATGTTGATTCAACACTCAAGACAATTTTTGCACCTGTCAAAACCAATAACTGTAGTGAGATCAGCAAAGTCAAGAACTCATCAAGACACACAGCTATTCCATGGTAGCATTCCCCTAGGCCTACACATGCAAGTAAAGATTGAATCCAAGACTTTCATGTCATGCACATGTAGTTTTTATGTGTGTGTGTGTGTGGTTTCGTAGGACAGCCCACTAGTCTGGTTCACGAAAAAAGCTAGTTCAGACAGGCTACAAATCATAACCATTACAGGTAAACATGCAGATTAGTGCTAAAATGAACTTATTTCCAAGACTTCCCTTAAACTAAGCTGAAAATAGAATCAACAATAATTTAGTGTTTGTATCTCCTAAACTTCCCAAAGGTGAGCTGAAAAAACAGAGTCTGAACTTGACCTAACAATCAAAAAGATCAAACATTGCCTTTGTTCTCTAACCAGTTATTTGCATGTTTGTCAATTATATCATGCAAAAGATTTTCAAAGACATGGTTAAGCAATGGTTTTAACAAGCTTTTGGCTAAGGTTGTTCAGATATGATCATCTAAGGGTTATCTCTAAAACTGATTATTCACTGCTTACTAAGAAAAAAGGTTAAGAACAAGGGTAGGGCCATGATGTCAACCCACTATTGATAAACTCCAGATCCCCAAAACCTGTCAGATCGGATACTATAGACAAATGACCCCTAAGGGTTTGGAGTTGGAATAAGGAGTTTAAAGATGACTGTCATGTCTGAGAATGTAGGACTAGAAACTACATGTACATAAACCATCCATTGGTTAGCTTCTGCTACAAATGTTTATGTGGTTGTAAAAATTCACCCAAGAGGAAAGAATAGACTATTCCAACAACAAGCACAAATTCCTGGAAGTCACAGGGAGTGCTACAAGAGCTGCTTCAACAATAATCAAGTAGGAAATCCTGTAATTGAGACTAGAAAATGGAGGGGAGACTTCTGCATCATTAACTCACTTCAAAATTCACCTATCCCTCATCGCTCCCCTTTCCCTTAAACTTGAGGGAGCTTTTCTAATTTATATTATAGGCATGAAAATGTTGCAATTGTGGCCATTAAAATCACCATGATCAAAGTCTGCATTCAGATGAAATGTCAGAAGGTGAAGACAGGTGAGGAGTTTAGTCAGTCAATGAATAATATGAGAATTAATGAGCTGGGTAAAACTGTCCCCCAATGTACTGCACCTCGTTACCTTGGCACAGGTTGTTGGAAGTTCATTGACACAACACACATGCTACCAGGCACACTCAATCACCTTAGCACCTTATTTGAATGGGGAAAGTACTGGTGTCCACCAAAAATAATTCACCTAATTTATTTCCAGCATTATTAATTTTTTTTTATCTTCTTCCGTTAACGTGGGACAGACTTAGTGAAGAGTCAGGGGAATCCAATGCTCCTTTTCTAAACACCAATTGCCACGATTTCCCTATCTGGATAGCCAGGTTATATTGAGTTATGTTTCCCCACAGAGTTCTTGCATCAACTGGCTCAGTGGACGGCACAGCCGTTAGCCTGTCAACAAGGCCTCATATAGGCTGCAGTGACTTTATCTGTTGCTCACTCCACTCCCCCCCAACCCCCACCACAACCCTAATGGGATATTAAAATAAATCTGGGAAAAGCCGCAAAATCATCTCTGGTCCCACATCACCCAAGTCGGACCTTAGGCTACAAACTACTCCCTGATGAGCAGCAACTTCTGGCTGCACAGCCCTACAAACAGCAAGAACACCATCCTGACAGGAAGATTGGATCTCACTGAGCACACAATGCATTTGCATCTTGCAGACTAAACACAAGAGAGAAATACCACTCTTTTGGGCTTTTTTTTTTCAGTGCTCAGGATTCAGTGTTGGGACTTGTTAAGGCTGAGTGTTATCATTTGATCAGATAGTCAATCAGGAAGTGCTAGATACATTATTAATCTGAAGTAACTTTTATCAATGCGCTACATCTTTTGACCGGATTGTCACAGTCGGCACACACAGGTCTTCTGTACTTTTGGGGGAAGTTTTTGATTTGTTTTGTTTTTTTCGTTTGATGGAATGGGACCCTGTGATTGATCCTAAGGGAGAGAGGTCAGTGTAATTCTGGTAGCTTGTCTGGGGACTGTGAGGATAATGCTAGGAGATGATGCGATTGCCGTGGTGATTTAAGGCCAGATCCATTAAAGAGGTTGTTGTCACCGAGATGCGTATAGCTTAAGTCATCCCCTTGATCATCTCCACTACACTGAGAGAGTCTGGTGACAGGCTATGCCTTGTGTGCAGGTAACAGGCTTCATATTACGTGTTCTAAACACTGTTGGGCAGGCTATGCGCTCTCTGCAATCATTGTGGAGCAACTCCTCGGTGCACTTTGAAGATGCCTGGAGCTGACATCCAGGAGGTCCTATGAGACCAACCCAGTGGAATTATTTAGCAGTTTGGAGATCCCCCAACCCTCTAGTGCAATCAGTAGCTGGCTTCCTTGCCCATCACGGGAGACAAACCCAATTTCCAAAGTCAGATCTTCTCAAGATGGAGAGGCCCCCCTCCACAAAAACCAATCAAGGGGGGCCAGCATAATAACAGGAAAAGCAAAGTGAAATGAGAAGCCCTTCAATTAAAAATTCAACAGCAGTGATATTGCCAAGCCCAGGATCTTATAAACCAACAACCAATCAGAATGCACATCAAGTTGAGATCAGTCAGTGGATATTATTAACTACTTTTTTTCTAAAGAAGCCTCATGTGATGTGGAACAAGAGACCACCATTCAAGGTATCACGCCAAACCCTCAGATCACAATTTTTTTTCCCTGCGACCAGGCGGCTTCTGTCTGTCAAGTCCAACTTTCCGTGTCATTGGAGGTCAGGTATCTGAGGCACCCAGTCAAGCCCAACGACTCATCCTTAACGTAAGTGAGGGTCAGGGACTGCTCAGTGCCCACCGAACAACCTGTACCTTAGAACCCCCCCCATCTCCATTATTTTTAAAAACTCTGCCCAGGTTACAGGTAGAGAGAGGCTTCCATGGGATGCACCTGGTAAAAATGAGACATCAACAAGGACTTGCCCACAATCACCATGATCTTTGATGAGAATTTCTGCCTGATGGCCAAAAAAATCGATGTATAGTCGATTAAAGCTTACTTAGCGTGAATACTGACCTAAGTCTTAAGTGTTCCCTTTCTCAGTCCAAATTTTCAGTCCAGATACTTTCCATGTTAACAAAGCCAACAATTCCACTTTGGATTTCTAATTACTGAAATTCTCAAATACCACATTAATTCTACTCCCTTAAAAAGTCTCTTAATTTGGATCCTGTTCCCTCAGAAACAGAGCCCAGAAATTTAATCTCTCATCAAAATGTACATGAAGATTTTAATTTAATTTCAAAGTCACACTCGATGTAGTAAAAACAAAGCATCCTACCAAGCAATGGAAAGAGTCATATGACTTGCAAACCAGCCATGAAATTTTACTCGATCTTGTTTCGGAACTGTGCAACGGAGTGCAATAATGGTGGAAGCATGATCAGGAAACACTGAATTTAATGAAAACAAATACATAGAGTAATACGAAACCACAGGAAACCCCAAAGTCCCCAAACAATATGCCGCACTTTCTTTCCACAGTTTGCAAACAGTTTTTTTTTTTCCTTTCTTTCTCTGTTATCTCTGTCTCCAGTCTTTTTTCCATAAACCAATTTTGACTGTAGTTACAGATTTCCAAATAGATCGAGAGTTGAAAAGGGTGGCACAAAATGCACGCCAGCAGTTCACTGATCGCACAGTGTGTTAACAAATGGAAATTTCTCTCAGACAGCGAATACAGATGTGTTAAGACCCCATCATACCTTGGGTAAATATTGTCGCAATATGCAAAAGAACCATCGCTGAATATTTAACTTCATTTTTTTTTTCTTTTTAAACAAGCTTGATCTAATCCAGAGGTCAATAAAGTCTTAAAAAAAGTAAAGTATGTACGTTCAGGTCAATGCAAGAGCAGCTGTATCAAAGGCTAAGTACATGCAAATTGGTAGATGAAGAATATATCCGTTGTGTCAGCTTACTGTCTTGCCTCCACAAAGTTCACTTATTTTGAATTTCAAATTTTTGGGCCATGCAGCAATATCCTGTGGTGTAGCTTTCTAAGAAAAGATTGAACTATTTCAGCCTTAGTAACTGACTACAAAGTATTAACTTCTCTTTTTCAAAACTACCAACTGCTATTAAGCATACCACATGACAGCAGGTAAACATAACTTGGTATTGGGAAGTCAGGTAGGCAGAGTCCATTCTTTCTTCGCCTTCCTCCTCTGAGGTCGAGTTCGATTACCAGCTTGGTCCACACCTGGATTGGGTTTTCAGTCCCTACCCAGAATATTCCTCTGGGGTTTTCCTCCCACCTCTATAACTGTAACTGCTTCTCACTGTCTCCTCTCTACAGGTTTCTTAAAGGCTTTCAAGCTACGGTGCCTAGGATGCTTTTAGGGAATCCTGGTGTCATTACCAGAAATAAATAATAGTAACAATAACTAAAAGTAGCCGTGGTTAAGCCCTAATAGCAAAGGCAAATGCACGTAAGTCTTAGTGATTCTTGCATAAAAAATCCACGACTTTATCACCATAGAAAAGTCTCTTTTTACATGTAAGTGATATGAAGATTTGTATGGGATATAGTACGCAAATTGGTAATGTTTAGGAATAGGGGAAAAGTGGTTTCTGATTAGAGCCAGTGATGTTACCTCAAGGTTTGAGTCGGCATATCAGGTACAGTGACACAGTCCTGATGACCGTATGAACTTGTTGGCAGGTCAGAATTGGGCCCTCCCATGTGTGGTTTTCATCACAGCCACTTAGAAACATGTATTTTTACACAGAGTATCCAGAGGATGTACCCAGTTCAACCAAGTGGTGTCTCCTTTACCTTTTAAAGTTTTTTCTGCAGGTCTACACAAAAACAGCACTGGACAAAGTTCAGACTTGAAAATTAATGCTTAGCATCATTCCACGATTTGGTTATCAAAGCAATCTGTGAGCTCCTTGTAACTGAGGTTGGACAATTTGAGAGATGATGGTACCATAATCATACTGACGTATGGAAGGCCATCATCAATGTGAGACAGCTTGACCTTGTGTGACCTCTTCACTGCTAGTTTACAAGCGAGGATTATCTCATTTGGTTTACTGCCCTGGTAATCAGTGGTTACTAATCCTAATAACGCCTCTAGATTATAACTGTGTGTGGCTAATTTGTGGCCTAGTGGCTCCTGAATATCATTTGGTAGAAGTTCAATATGATTCATCACTTGGTATTAACTTGGACAGAGGATATAATCATTATGCTTCATCTCCCAATCCCAACCTCATCTCCTCTACCCCCCCCAAAGAAAGAGCCAAAATATCTACTTATTTATTTGATCAATATTATCAGTCTTAAAAATTACATTAAGTTTACAAAAGTGAGTTCATGATTTTGTTTTACAAACATATTGCTTTAAATCCTTCAACTTGAGGTTATAACTTGGAAAAACTGGATAGCCACTCCAACAATTTTACCCACAGGAAAAAAAGGATAATTTGCTGTACAGTCTACATAAGCAGGGCATTTAACTAAAGCGTGCAAACTGAAGTTTGAACCACTAGGACTTGGTGAGGTATGTGGAATATACTTATCAGCTGTCCTATCCTTTAGTATGTGGAGGTCACGAAATGGCTAACTGTTTATGAAAAACTGACTATGGTCAAAACACAAACTTCTCCCCTGCAAACTGTCTGCTGGCCAAAAATTCTTGGTCTAGATCTTAGATGTAAAGTAGGGCAAGGTAGACACCAACATCAGCTGTTGGCTCCAGGAACAGTAAGGCGGAACGTGTGAATGAAAACTGTGTTAATCTACTCAAGGAAGTCAATCTCCTTGCCCTGTCTTCTGACATCAATGCAGCTATGTTGTGAGACCATGCACCAAGTTTCTTACATCATGGTATCATTTTGTTGTTGTCATGTTTTTGCTGTCAGTAAAATGTGGAAGGAGACGGGTCAAAGCCAGGACAAGTTGGATGAAGGATTTGATGCAGAGTCAGCAACTTGGGCTGCAATGAAGAAAGCTGTGCTCATCAATCATTCATTTAAACTGAAACTACACTTTTCTCTTTCTCTATTTTCTTTGAGGGCGGGGTTGGGTTAACAGAAAATATCGCCAATGAGGTGGCAAGGTAACTGGATTGAATAATTTCCTCTGGCATTAAGGAAATGACAAAATAGAGGAATGACTCAAGATCCAAGTACCATAAAAATATGATTTGAGATAAAATCTAACAGGGCCTGGCTGCGTAAGCCTTAAATGACTTGGAGTCCAAGTAAGTCCAATCATACATGTCAGTTTTATTACAGCGGCTGTTTTGTGTAGTAATGCAGGTGAAGGCTATGTCATTTTAACACCTTCACCAAGTTCGTCAGCAGACAAAAATGAATCTGTCAAAGTGACCAACAGTAAATCGTCAATTTCAGGAAAGTGCCTTTGTTAGGTGAAATTGGATGGAATTGCCGCCATTACATTGCAGAATAAATTAATCTGAGGGATTAGGGTAAGATCTCCCTTAATTGAAAGATAATGTGTGCATGGAATCTAATTATAAATCTGTGCCTTCAAGGTGACTAAACTGCCTTTTCATGTCGTCCTCAATAAAAATCCCCATTCTTGCATAGAAAACTTTGAAGACATGTACTGTATGACTGAACCTAGAGTGGCTGAAATTTCTTTCAAAATAAGCAAAAGAATCCACAGAAATCAAGGCATCAGTAAATGTCTGTATAATTTATGTAAATCATGAGTGCAGAATGGTCAGAATCACCACCAGGAATCTAACGCTGCAGACAGGCCAACAGCAAAAATCGTAAAATACTGTCTTTGGAAAGTAGCTGAGTGATTTGGCGCATTACTGAGCCTCTCTCCACCTGAAGTATAAATCATCACCCCACTTGCCCTGTCTTTAAAAAAGGTAGCCCTGGTTTTTTTTTTTTTTTATTATCAATGGATTGGAAGGTTTGTCATCCAATACAGAGTGTGGCTAGAATCTCTTTGAATTTAGGCTAATTGAGATAGGATCATGGTAGGAATGTAGGCCACACTGCCTGGCAACCGGTCAACCTTTCCGCTTCGGAAACGTGATCCGTAGAAAAATGCTTTTACCTCTATCTCGCTGGCACCAACTGCCCTACCACCACCAAAGCTGTGAGGTAGGGATCAAGGTAGGATGATGACTAGGATAGACAGGGACTTGGGCCCCTGGAAGAGTCGCTCAATACATCTGTTTGACATTACCAGCTGATGCAATGGGATTTAACCAGGGAATATGCTGAAAGTGACTTGCTCAAGTTATCCAACTTTGACTGGCTCCTCTGTAACCAGAAGGGTTCCAAGGCCCCTTGCCAACATTTGTCAATGGTGATCTATGAGAGGTGATTATTGGCATAAAATTCTCTCTCTCAACAAAAAGAAGAAAACTGGAGTATGGGGGATCAGGAAGGTCAGATGGTTTTCCCCGATGCTCCCTCAAGCTGTCCTGGTCTTTGTCTTGGCTTCTACCAAGGAGCCATTTTTCAAACCTGACTCATACATTGCATGTGGTTTAAATTCAGAGTAAATGCATACCTCATTGTTAATACTCATTGGTTATAGTGTAGCCTTCATTGGGTGACTGACTACTCCTATACATCATTACCAGGAAGAATGCCAACATCATGCTCAATGCCAGATGAATGGTTGGCCCAGACTATTTTGAAAGTAATCGCACTTGACAAGGATGAGAAATCAACCAAAGCAATGAACACAAGTGCTTTCCTTTTTTTTTAATCCCAGACCAAGATTAAAAAAATATTAGAGGGCAAACTATACTCTTCTATTCCTTACAGACTCCACATGCAGCGATGTAAGTTTAATGAGTGGGTAGGGATAAAAACAACATCAAGATGGAGATAAGACCATGGATAAAAATGTTGCACTTGCAGTTGTACTTAGAAGCTAACCCTTCATTGTGTCTGTGAAAAGTTTGAAACTGCACCTAAGTCAAGACCCAGCAAAGTTTGCCAGCTTAAGCAATTCATTCCGTTGCTTTCTGGAAGTGGATAGAAGAAAAAGAATGAATCTAACTACATATACACCCTGGAGAGAAGTTTGTCAACATGTATGTGACTGTCCCTGGTGTTACTGGTGAACTACAGTAAAGACATTTTTCCAGGGTTCTGCAAGTACCAGGTTTGCTGGATACACAAACTAACCAAGTAAAAGGAAAGAAAATTAAGCTGGAATCAATGGCAACCAATATCACAAATCACTCTCCAAAGATCCACATTTAGTTGCTAAAATGGCTCAACTGAGAGATTCCTCATGGGAAGGCTTGGGGTCATGACCCTATGACCCCTAGGCCATCGGCAAAGGGTACTACAGCTTTGGTTGGTCCCGGGAGCTGAAGAACCAGGGAGGCAAATTGACTCCAGGGAGAAGCCGACTAGGATTCCTTAAGGATTACGTATGCCCTCCTTGGGGTAGCTGACAACCCTAAGGTTCACCCCCTCTGGGGCTTGACGACCCACAAATTGAGCCTACATTTGGGTAAGGTCGAGTGTGGGATCCTGGGAGGATTAACTTGGTTGTTGAGGTGCTAGGGATTTGAACAATGCTCGGTGGTAACCATGAAAACTAGGATGGGTATTGACTGAGGAAGCTGGTATAAATGCCTTTGACCCTACTCCTTGTGGTGTCAAGTGCTTCTATACCGCTAGTCCGTGAACAGGCAGATTAAGCTAGGTATGCAAGGCATTACAATCTTCAACTCACAAAATAGCCTTGGCACTATTATGATGCGTTGCACCTGGGGAGACATCCCATCAGATATACAACTGCCTGCAAACAGACCAGGGGAAACTGAAACCAGAGTCTTGAAGATGATTAATGAGTGGCAGAAATAAAAAAGAAAACAGTTTTTGTGAGTAAGCAGAATTGTGGAAATAAATCAATTGATGTGCGGTTCTTGGTTCATTTCTACTGATTTCACTCTTAGTATTCTACCTCTGCTTATTTGCCGGCATTAGTGAATTTTACAGCTGTGCTTCAAAGTGTCTCCTTCAAAACTTGAGACATATGGAAAGAAAAGCCACAGCCCTGCAAAATGTTTTTTTCATATAGCCTCAACCAATCAGACTTGGCAAGCTAAGGGTCATTAATTTCCATGGTTTTGACCTCATCCGTCTGAGATTTCCAACAAGGCAAGTTTTTTCCAGAGACCCTGTGCTGCTGGATTTTAGTTCGGTTGGCTCCAATGTTTCAGTCTATGATTTATGTGTACAGTGTGGTTATTAGGAGTTGCCCTCCAAAAACGCAGTTAGATAAATGTACAAGCAATATCCCCAACTATTACTGCACGTTGATGGTACACTGGGGAATATTTTGCATTAGCGTTGCCATGGCAAAGACTATTTACTGAGAGCTAACTGCTTATGCTGCCTGTTAAGTACACTGTTTACATATTGAATAGGGTAGAATTTCATCAGTAAATTAGTGGTGATATTGACCAGGCTGAAATTGAATTTTTCTCACAATGGGGCACTTTGGAACCAGATGAAATTGCATTGATAACAAAATTTTCCAGGATTTTTGTTCAAAAATATTTAGGCTTCACAGTAGCTTCACATTACTTGTATGCATGAGAAAAAACGTCTTTCAACAAGTCCAATTTTTATTTAATTACAGCAGAATTTCTGGGAAGAATAAAACTAGAATATTACGTCACTGCTTTATGTCAAAGTAAAACTGTGAGGGTCAAATAATGCTAATAGTGAATGGAACACGCTCAGGTTTGTTTCAAGCTAGCAATGCAAAAAAATTAGGACACCATTTGATGCAAACCAAGTAATGTGTGGACAGTGTAAGAAAGACTTGATAAATGAATTGACAACAGCCAGTTTTAGGAAAAGACTGACTTGTGAGATTACACCTCATGACAAGCTGCTGTTCACGCCCATAAATTATGCCATGTCACACCATTTTGTCCAGTCACTATCTGGGCTGACAAAGACAAGGCCATCTTGAGCATTTGTCTTCAATTACCCGCAAATCCCTTTCTTGAAATTCAGGAAGTATAAAAAATTGTGAAATTTGAGGTTTACTGGATACCTAAAAACATGGTTACAGGGAAGATGGAGTATCTCACGCAAGGTACATGTCAACTCCATGCAACTGTGAAGCACAGTTGATGCTTAAGTTGCTTGAAAGAGAAATAAAAACATTCAGTGCCTATATCCTACATGCTTTCACACCCACACACTAAAGCCCACAGGCTGCTTACGAAAATAGTACTGTGCATTCCAGTCAGCCAATACCAGCTCAATCCCTAGCAATCCCACAGTCTTTTTCTTGCTAATTACTCGGCCTTTGGAAAAGTACACTGGGAGCCAAGGCCCATGGGTCCACTACAGCTGTGGCCCAGCCACACTAGCAGTAATCACCGCTAATGCCAAACATCACACTCAGGATCAATCTTTATTGATTTCATACGCCGGCCAGAAGCTTCCATTAGTAGCAACAACTTACACAGTAGTCAACCAGCACTCTTGTCTGTGATGCCGAGGATGACTGGCGGATGAGGAGGATGGTGAAGGGGAGGATGTTACCGAGGGAACAAGGGAGGGATGGATGCGGGGAAAGGAATGTCATCCTCAATGACTGGCAGACGCTGGCAGTTTCTTAACTTCTAAATTAATATTGGATCAAAGACGAGGCAGGTAGGAGCTTTTGTTTGGTGCACTTTGGAGAGGGCATTTGGTCAGCATCTTCACTGGGAACAAGACAACTAACAAGATGACAATTGGATATCTCAAGGAGGTGTGTCTTCAGAGATGCTATTGTTATTCTTTGACCCAAACAAAATCAGTTTTTCATCCGGGATTAGATGGAAGAGAATCCATGGGTTAAATGTGTTGATCTTTGCAAAGATTATAATAATGGTTGGGAAGTACCGTATGACCACAGCAAACCAGTAACAAGTGGTCACGATGTATCGTCACCACATCTACACAGAAGCAATCAAACTAATACAAACTCAAATGAAACAAAATTACTCCAAGTTAATGAAAGACAAAATTTCAACATGAAAACCTCTGTGTTGTACAAGTACCATATCAATGCACATGTATCTTTTGAATTGTTCCACAGATTACGAGAACGTTAAACAACAATCCTTAAACCCTAACATTCCTGAATCCTCCAATTTTATTATGATTTTGCACACACCCTTGAGTTAATAAAGCAGACGTTTATAAAGAGCAGTTAACGTTCATCTATTCATGTGGATACGTGCACATCTGCCAATAGCTACATATAAATACCAGAAGGAAGTCAAATGATTACCCCCTACCCATGTAATTTATACAAGAATTACAATACACCTTGAGATGATAGTACACTGTATCTACTACAAAGTGGTATCACATTCAATATCCAGTGCCATCACACAGTTTAGTCTTAATTGGTTTTCCTCCAAATACCTTTTTTTCAGGAGACTTGACGGTGTTTAGCACAGTTGGTGGCTCATTTCCAACTGTTTTGGCTTGGTGGTTGTACGACCGCAAAAGCCTTGCTCGACATGAATCAACAAATATGTCAAGGCATCAGTGGATTTTGGTTTAGCTAAAAAAAAAATGGCTCTATTTTCTTAACTTGGTAAAAATGTGTGTATTTACTTCAGCGAGATTTAAAGTCTTAAAATAAGGACTGCATGGAAACATGTTGCTTTTGATTTGACAATTACTTTATTTAAAATTTATTTTTTGGTGTGCATGTTTACATGTGTGAGGGGGTGAGTTTGTATACACAGTCAAATGGTGGACCTATAACAATAGGGGACAATAGGGTCCATGGTTGCCGAAGAGTCCACGGTTGGAAAATGTGTACAAAACATATGGGAGGTCTTCCAAAAAAATTAAAGTATGAACAAAAGAGGAACAATAGGGAGTCCACGATTGAAGACGTTTACACACTGGGGTGGGTGTGTGTGTAACAAAAATGCTGAAAAAAAAACCCTTGTTCAATGATTATTTTTAAAAAGGTTTATCTTTAATGATTAAAAAAAATAACATCCCAAATGAAAATGAAACCCACACTTTATTTCAGGAAGTCAGGAGTGTACATACAGCACACAGCAATTTCCTAAATACAGAGGCACTAAATTTATCAAATGTTGGCTGGAGTTAAGCTGACAGCTTCAGCCCCAAATGAAGTAAATCTCTGCCTGAGGGATAAGAAGCCGCTACCAACCCTGGGGTTAAGGTTGTCAACCTATGGGTGGCTTGGTGTCTCCCATCTCTTCTTAGACTCTGGCCCCAGGAGCCAGGCAAGTGCTCCAGAAACCGGTGCCCTGAGAGAGTAAGGTGATTTTCCCATCAGAAACCTATGGCTGCATCTTCTTAACACCGAGGAAATCATGTGTAAAGGATTCAATTTGGTGTATAATTGGAGTTTGGAGAGGGTCGGGGACTATCCCAGTCATAGCGGAGGATTGTCTCTTCTTAATGTTCAATCCCAAGAGGTGTTGGGGGAAAACAAAGTGAGGATTGGACCAAAGTACAAACAACCATCTTTAGCACCTCAGAAATTCTCCATGCATTTTCAATTTTGTTCAGATATTATTCAAGGACGCCCTTTTAAAAGTAAACACTTGGAGATGTCATTACAACTGGGCTGCATGATGAAAATGATATTTTGTTCCCATATTGCATCCAGTAACTACCTCCACGCACAACACAAAGTGACATTTAAATAACGGCCATGGAACTTTAGAATACATGTACAAACTATCCATCATCTGTGCCAATGTTGCATGAATGAGAGTGTGCCCTACAGTGATACACCCACTGGGGATCACAATCTTGTACACAAGTGTATGATTTTCCACTTGTCAAGTGTCTTCCATAATTGGCATGAAAAGAGGAACACACACTGACAGCATAATGCACGCTAGCCAATTCTTTTGGGGGGAAAACCTAGCCACAATGAACAATCTACAGACACCATGTAATGACATGTCACATATCAAAGCATTTATGACCAGTGCACCTGCATGGGGCAATTCTGTCTAACACCCTATAAATTAATTACAGCTTGCAGGAGGAAATGGTAGAGTGAATGGACTATTAATCTAACATAGCTGTATCGGATTACACAACTAATATGAATGTGTAAACAAATGGAAGCAGAATAACCTGGCTGTAGGGAATGTCCTTGTCCATCCCAAATTCCACACATACTGCAGTGATGATTCTGCTTGTAGGTGTCCATAATTTCTTTCTCTTGAAGTTTTGGACCAAGGTCCAGTTTGGGGCAACCATTTGGGGAGCTTTGTTGTGAGAAGCTAACATTTGTTCAAATTTTTCTAATGACCGAGTAATGGTGATCTTGCAGCAAGGGCAAATTGGTGTTGGTCTGTATTGCTCATCATGCAGGGATTGTGATCACATCTTTACAATACCCTTTTGCCTTGTTGGAAAGAGAAAAATCTCTTGTCCATTGGCCTCACATTTGAAACTGAGAAAGAGAATTGAAAGACAAATTAAAATGATTACACTGTAATACTGAGAAGTTTATTGCGACATTTGTAACCCTATCTAAAGATGATACTGGTGAAATAGCAAACTCAATATAAAAATACCAGAACTGTAATAATTGTTATAATTCAAACATGACTGCTCTCTAAGAATAATCACCTTTTAACTACATATCCATCATTGCTCCCAGCAATCCAAAGTTTTCAAGCTGCATGGTCCAAGGATATTGGTTCTCAAAGGTAGCACATCCATTAGAAGTGACCTAAGCCAGCAATGATGATGATATATAGGTGCTACAGGTCAGGCAGAAAATAAAAACCTTCTGCTGTCAACGTTCCATTTTCTTTTTTTCCCTTCAGTTGAAGCAAATTCCACATTTACTCTTTCCTTAATGGGATTTTTGGCTTTCTGACCTCAGTACTGACTGCTTTTTAACAACAGTATTAACCAGATGACATGAAATGTTGCATGGACGTTCACAGAAGCGATCAGTTACTTTTTCCCTGAATGTTATGTTTTAATCAATGAAAGGGACAATAAAATGTACACTCTTATTGTTATCTTAATACGAACATCGGTAATGACTGGTGTGAGTTAGTTGTTTACTAGGCCCAGAAATAAAGAAATTTGAAAAGTCTGATAAACCTTGTACATGCAACCCCTTCCATCACAAATTCCATGGGTAAGAGTTATTTTAACGCTTTGTATTGTAGAATATTTTCTTCCTCGACATATGAAAAAAAAAAGTGGGTTGGCTTGAATTCTGTTAAGGTTGGATGACTCTGGGAATATTCTTACTAAATACTGCCGCCAGAGTTCTACTTCATTAACAAGCCCGCTTTATTAGACACAGCTTCAACTGTTGAATCGGAATAAAATTCCATTATGAAACTGCAACATGATTGCAATTTTTAACTCCAAGATCAAAGTCAAGTTATATTTTGTTTTATTACCAGCAAAAACAAAAGAGGGGGGTTCTTATTAGAATGGGTGCACCTCAGTGTGGCTTATCCCCAAGAGGTCTGCCCCCAGAAGCAAGTACTTACACGCTTGACTTGCAAGAAGGTCATTGCTTCTCGTTTTTACAGTCAGCTAAGACCTGAAACCAATCAAATAACGAGTAGTCCCTTTTCTTTGTGGTCGGGTTCGGTCCCCGCTTTACAAAGTGACGTTTCTGGGACAGGTCAATTGAACTCCCTAGCAAACTGAACTTGGGCCCCCAGGCAACCCAACTTTGGATACCCTCAATCTAAGAGAACCTCTGACTGCCAATGAGAAATGAATTAAATTCCAAGAGCGGTACTTTTCTTCCAGCTGGATCAGAGTTATTAGGATTTTGTCTGTATCATACGTGATGAGATGTGGAGAACTTGCTTGTTTTCCAGAAATTAAAAACGTCATATCTGAGCAATAAGCAAATTAACCACTCATCGAAGGGGAAAGCGTCACTGATTAACACCTATGGGCTATGTGTAATTACCAGTGCTCTAGGAGACGAAGACTTGGCCATGTATGGGCCTCACTGGCAAGGAAATTAACAAATTAAAACAGTCCAGCTTTGTCGCCTGGCATCTCCCATATCAAGTGCAATCAATACTGTACTGCTTGCGGGCAGAGAGTCGGCCATCAAAAGCTATTGTACTCCTCAGAGATACTCCTGAGATTACAACTCCTAATGCGGTCCTGAAATTTGTTAGGCCTTCTTCTTCAAGAAGAGAAGTAGCTGAGGAATACACCCGTGAAGCTGAGGGTTTAGTTGGATGCAGACTGAGGGGGAAAAATCCCGATCCAATTCACAATGGCAATCTTGAAAAAAGGCATGAATGCCGGGATTGATCAAGAAATTGTGCATGTGCAAGTACTGCCCTCACATGAAAATATAGGGGGAGGAAGTTGGTCAATCAAAGAGTTCTGGGGGTGGTGCTATACATAGTATTCATAGTGTGTAATACCTTAGACTTTCTGCTTACTGATGCTATGGAGGAGAAAGGACTTTCCTCTATGCTGATACATATATGCAAAGAATGGACACTTGCCTAAAACAGCATTATTGAAGTAAAATCCAAGGTGCTGCCACACAGAGATGGTTCATCAGTCGATGAGACAGTTTGCAAGACCCCCCTGATGTGACTTAGTAACCAAGATATCTGACAAACAGAATTGGGGTGCCTGGTATCAGAAAATTACCATTTTAACGTATGTTGGCGATGCAAATGAACAATTGGGTCATCCCTATGATGCCGTCATGGACACTTTGTAGCTGTTAATCTTGGCTATTATGACCACACATGCATAAAAGGCCCACCATGCCATCACGTTTAGAAAATGAACAGCAGGTACCAACAAACCATATTTTTCAAGTTATGGCCTAGGCGTGGGCAACATAAAAATGTGGGGTTTATTAAGATAAAAACTTGAAGAGTGAATTGTTTTATCAACATGTTTCTTTCAATTATCTGTGCCGTTTCCACCATTAAAGAGTACTTGAAGCTTTCAAAATCCTGCCAAAATGTATTAACTCGAGGATGAGCATCATAAACTTACAGCTTCAAAAAGGATAGATTAGTGAGTTGCTCTGAATGAGAATTAAATTAAAAATCAGTGAAAAGCTTATGCCTTGAATTACGCCAACAAATAATAACAAAGAGGCTTTATTCAATGGCAAATGATATTGACATTTTTCAACAGGTTTCAAAGCTCACATTAGGTAAGAAAAAACCTCAATTTCCTTTGGTGGTTTATGTGTCTGCATGAAAGCATGCTACTTGAATGTTCACTCATTTACCACCTGAAGTCTTACAAATTGGGCATTTTTTATGAAACCAATATCTAGGGGTCAAACACATTGCCAACAAAACGTGACTTAACAATCAGCAGGTCGCCTTTCACCTCACAAGTTAAGTAGGTTCTGCAAATGCTAGCACACACCCCCCTCCCTTTGCTCACCTCCCTCCCGACCCAACCACCCCTGTCACTGATTGGATATGCACCCTCTCACTATCTGTACAGCCAATGGTTTACACTTCACACCGCAGCATGAAAGAGAGATGCAAGCTGCCATACAACCAGTCTGTTTTAACAGTGTTGCGTTCCCCCAACGTGTGCACTTTCCGTCGACCGGCCCGGAAGTTTCAAAGATGAACACATGCTCCATTTGCAGTGGTTCCCAGGAACAATGAGCTTAAGGGATATCAGTTAGCCCCGTACTACGTGTTGGATTCTATGGAGGCCAGGGCAAGACAGAGGAGGTTCTAGATGAGAGAGCCAAGAATTCATTTCCCTGGCATTGGTGAAATCGGGTAATCTTTCATATGGGCAATGGGAAGAGTGAGAGCTCTGTCAACATTGACTCAACTACATCACAATATAAGAACAGGGCTGGCTTGATAGCATATTAATAGTCAAGCCAGTTTGACTCCCACTAACCAACACATAATTTGGTTTCCCATCTCTCCTGCCTCTCCACATGTCTATTTCCTAACCATTGTTTTCACTCAAGAAACCACAACAAAAGCCATCTTGTCTACGATTCCATCTTAAACCTTTACCCCATTAAATCCAAACACAACCCCAAATTTCTGTTGGGTCTTGTAAAAATGAGACGTAAAATTGGAACAATCTTTGAAGTGGGTTCTTCTACATGTACACGTATTTAACTTTTTCCAAGGATGGATTTGCACGAGGGAGATGTTAATTAATTTAGGATTTTTTGCCCTGGCTGACGTGTATTACACTGTATACTCTGTTAGTTAACTAGTACCGTCATTGGATGTTGTTACATGTACATGTATAAGATTAAAAGTAACTTAAAAGATCATAAATAACATCATACAACATCAAATGGACTCATTTCAGCATTTTGTTTCCTCTAGAAAAGTGTATCTTTTTCATGTACATTATAATTCAAAATCGAATTCATCAAAATAACATGAAATATAGTATTAGAAAAACCCAGCAAAAATGAAGAAACTGACCAGCACAGTTCTCAAATGAACCTAGAAATTCAAAAGGATATTGAGATAGGTACAATTACAATGATATACAATACTTCCTGCATAAGCAGTTCATCTAATTGTTAGAGATGGAGAAAAAGCTGACTCAGAAGAAAATATTCCTCAGACACATTCCCCCAAAGATAACAAATATCCAAATTCACTATAAATGCCAGTCCTGGACACGTCGGAGCAGCTAAGCAGACTGCAGATGAGCCAGTTTATGTCAACATGCCTTGATATCATATTCAACAAATGAACAACACCATCTCAACCCTAATGAAAAGGCTGCCATGCGTGGATACCTTGTTTATTCAGGGAAGAGCATGCTTGCATTGAGAGATTTTTTCCTACTTTTTGGAGGGTGTGAGAAGTGCATGATAAATGACTTGTGAATCTTCTGAGAGCAGTACTTGCTTATTAATAGCCAGGAATCTGATTCTATGAAGGGTCGAGGGCCCAAACCAATTAGTAGGGTTGTTATGACTGTAGAGACAATGACAAAATTAGTGCTGACACATCCGAAAAATGGAAAGGACTATCCACTCCTGTATTATATCCAAATTATATTTATAGTATTGTCTTTTAGTAACAAAAAATATTGCCAACGAAAATTACGTGAGTAAGACAAATTATGTTGATGTGGAAGTTATGTTTTCGGGGAACTGTAACTCAATACAAATGTCACTCATCATCCCAAAACCAGGCCAAAGTCGGTATCTGTGATGTTGGACAATTCCTCTCCTTCAGCTTTTTTTTTTTAACACTTTAAAGTGATCCATGTTAAATCAAAATTCTGTCTGCAGTAAGCTTCTCACGGGTAGAGATAGCTGTAAAACTCCCATGAAAATCTGTACAGTGGAAGTTCCACTATTTGAGGGTTATGAAGTTACCGACTTCAGCCTGGTTTGGGGATGGTAGATCACAAATATTCAGATGAACCATGCTGGTGGGTTGTCCAATCATTTGTTCTCGCAAATGCTGAAAGTAATTTTTCTACTGACTGTGAAATTTCTTTGCTTATTCTTCATTTAAGGATTCTGAAATTTCAACTTGATTACATCAACTCTTTCAGGGAGGCTACAAAACTCATTCCACGAAATCTGAATTTTTATAAAAACTAGGTTGCAAAAAGAACTGACTCTGGAGCATTTTTTCACCCAGTCAAGGTGTCACTGTAATGGATTGGCAGTTGCAAACTCTAAAGAACAGTTTCCAAAACAAACATACCCCAGTAGGGGATAAATAAGGCTATTCATGGAAGAGGTCAATGGGTCCCTATCAGGTAAGAACAGGTCATACACCCTCTGCCATGCACCACTGAACATGCCACAATGCTGTAATTTCACAGGTGTTTGACCACCAAAATATACTTAGTATTACACTACACACATGCAATGGCCCAAGAACCAACTTTCTATGAGAAGGCTGGCAAACGAGAAAAGACCTGGGCCTGGTTTTATGAAGTTCATTCTTTTCTTTAGCCGGGATGAAAATAAGAAAATTTACCAACAAGAAACCCTCCTGAGTCATAAAATTGTAGGTTGGAGAACCTCAAGGGGAACTTGTGGTCAACTTGGCTTTCTGAGTCACCAATGGAGGAAGGAATACAAGCACTGTAGTTACATTCATTTTTGATGGAAGTCCAGCATCAGCTTTTATCATCGAATGCGCATACTTTTTTCGAGCTAATAGTAGTAATACATGGCAGAGTTTGACACTGGAAGAGACAGCAGGTGTTAACAGACAGGTGTTGGGTTTTATATCAGATTGAAAGCCAGTTCATACTTGGCATGAAAGCAAACACAAATTTGCAAATTTGTGATGTCAGATCAAATATTGGCACTGCAAATTTGCAAAAGTTGAACACATTTCAACTTGAGTAAGAGTCTGCTGCAAATCTTTTATGACGTCAAATCCACTTGGCTCTCACATTCACCTGTAGTATGAAGTGGCCATAAGTGAGAGGTGATATTCATGGGAATATGGCAAAACATTAGGACTTGCAGCAATGGAGCACCTGCGAGTTCGCAATAATAAACCAAATCAGCGGCAGGCTAGAATGTGGGTCTGGGAATCATTGAAGGCATGGCCTCCAAAGTCATGCAAGTGTACAGGGACTAGTGGTACCAGGACCCTGAGAGGTGGAACACATCCTCGTTAGCCAGTGGCGAACTGCCATCAGCTGAACAGCAGTGACCTTAGCGTATTAGCATGACTGTATGCCTACATGGATAGCGCTAGGAATGAGAGATGAACACCCGCATCAACCGGTACCCTGCAGCCATGAAATCTTGTCTGGCTCTCACTAGCAGGTCGGCCAGCTTACACTAGTGCCTTTAGCAAAACGGTGTCACAGTACACCTTGGTTGTCCCCCGCATAGTTTTACAAGCTTTTGGGGGCCTTCCATAGCACCAGGAAAAAAGGAAGAATAAAAGCACATCTAAAAAGTCCAGGGACATCAAGCTGCATGCACATGAGACAATCACCGTTGTTAACCCAGCCACTGGCGTTTTTAGGAAGAAAAACTTTAAAATGGCTATGGGTTGGCTATGCAGCTATAACTAACGATATCATGTAACTGCTGTGAAATGAAGGAGGTGCCAAGACTCAACACAGACGCACAATAAATGGCACCATCAGTCTAGCCAAACCCCCAGGCGCAATTTGTGATAATTTTTGCCCAGTCGAGAGTAATCACTTGTTAAGACTGTGAGTAGAATCAGAAACTTTAGGATGGGTATCTGCTGTACCACTGCGGCGATAATCTCTGCAGTTAACAACAGCATTGGGAACGTTGACCTGAATTTGAATGTTATTGAATTATTGCAAATCATGCTTGAGACACATCATATCAGTTGACATTATAGAAAAAACATCTGTGGCTGAATTGACAAAATGTGCTCATGGTAACTAAAATGTCCTCTCTGCTTGTATCAGATGCATCATACTCAGCTTCTCGCAGAACAGAAATTGAGATTTATTGTTTTCCAAGCAAAAGTCATGATGAGCAAACAATTTTTTCAGAAGAAAAGCTGAAATTAGCTTTTATAATCTATACAGAGGAGACATTAATTTCCAAACGATAAAGGAACTTTTTTAAGCTTGGATACTTTCATAGGAAACCATTTTGTTATTGATTGCAATTAGGTAGAGCTCAGGTGGCTTGGTGAATGCTAGTACGGCTGCACTGCTAACCAACCATGCCCACAACCATCTTCCATCATCCCCCCCCCCTTGATGACAAGGAATCCCTCTGCAGTGTCTGAGTCACAGTGGACCCACCGTTATGCAGCACTGATTTCGCCTTTCATATTTAATGGGGAAATAAATACGGAAATAGGTCATCCCTTTGCAATATTTATCTGATTTTGCGGGGGTCAACTGCCTCCGAGTGAAACTGGGGTCATGGTAAATTAGCATAAATTACAGGGGTATGTACGCAGAGAACATTCTACATGTACAGTAGGTTGATAATATCAATACTACTGATTGTTGTACCTTTAACTGGACAACGAATGATCCTCATTGCTTGCATGCAACAAAAGAAAATGGGAAACTCAAAAATAACGACATTTTCTATGGTAGAAGCGTTTAAACTTCCAAAATAGAACAAGATGAGAGAAGTCTCACGTTTGCATCAAATGATGAAAATCAATACAAAACAGACAATCCTCAAAAAATAATATAAAAACATTTCTTTTAAATACCACTCTAAAAATCTAGGTCATAATTGTTTTTATCTTCACAATTCCACAATTCATGTTAATGTCCTTAGTATGCACTCATTACATCAATCTGTTCGCTTCAACACTGAATATCTTAACCTTCTGCTTTGCTAAATATGATGACCTAGTTCATCCCATTCCACCTGTCTCGGGACTTCACTGACCAAACCACAGACAGAATGAAACAATAAGAAACACACCCAGATGATGTCAAGCTTTCACCACTTGCTGGACACAGTAGACAGACTTGAACCAATTCCCTTCTTCATTTCTGTGATTGATGACCAATAGAAGCCCAGCACAAGGATGGAGGAAAATAAAGAAAGCTGGTACAGCCTTAGATTGCCCCTAGGCCTGTGGCCCAGGCTGTAGAGAGATGACTTAGGTTTGGTAGTGATGATGAACTGGCTAACCAAGATGAGTCAGTCGGTGAGGTACAGACAGGAAGGGCTGACAAGTTAAAATTGTCTGGTACCAGTACATTGTTCAGAGAGAACAAAGTCAGCCATATCACCTACCCAAGTGGGGGCCACGCAAATGCCACATTAGCGACAAAATTCCCATTTGGGCTTCTAAGTATACCTATTGACCTTTTCTGAAAGTTCACACAGGACTTCTGGGCTCAAGCCATAAATTCTTTCACTGAAAACAAAGCCTTTAAAGATCAAAAGGCAATCTTTTAAAATGATGCAGTTTATATATTATATTATATAAAAATCAGGATGAATTAATTGAAACAGAGAGGAATTCCTGTTTAAGTGTATCCATGTTTAACCTTTCATGAAAGGGTCAACCAATGCCTGCATGTTTATACATGTCCATATCAATATATCATTCATTAGTTTGAAGTGTTTTTTTTTAATTTTCAATTTTTAGGAGAATGTGAGAAGAAAAGGCAAAGAAAAGAAAAAAACACAAAACATTTGTCAAAGACATTTTTTCTAGGTTGTCAATCTCTGTATGCATTTACACAACCCAAAAAACAATATTCAAAAACTTAAATAAAATCGAATACAAGTTAGTAATCTTCAAAAATCAAGAGGGACTCAAGTTCTATATTCTGGGAATCATAAAACTGTCTATCCCTACCCTCCCCCTAAAAAAATCCCAATGGAGGAGGTGTCAATTACTCTATTAAAAGGAACAGGTAGCAGGTACATTACCTGCCTAACGACTAAGGCACAATACCACTGGTACTCCTACAATTACAACAAATTAAAAGATACCATGGCCTTGGTAATGATCAGCTTGGGACGTGGTGTTAAATGGGTCTAGGGAATCCAACAGCAACAGCACTAATGTCACACCATCTCAGGGAAAATAAATATTGCAAGAAGTCTTCGGCATGGGGGGATCGTGCCTACATGTACACATGTAGGCCATCATATTGAAAGTGGTTTTAATTTTAAGTGATAGGAGAGCCCTTGTGACTTGGGTAAGGCTGGGAGGGGGGCGCAAGCCTCATTGTGGTAGAGAAGACCGAGTGAGAAAGGACTTCCATGAGAAATTGTATATGCATTTTTAATGTCATTTCCATGATTGAAAATCCTGACTGTAATCGGTTCCCCGCGGGATCAGGTTAATGCCGGCTTCAACTCATTAGGAGGGTAGAGGAGCTTGTTGTTCACGTCCTAGTGCAATCACTTCAGCCCGGCAAATCGAGAAAAAAAAACCTCTTCACACCTCTGCACAATGGACGAGGAGGTCATTTCTGAAGGAAAGGAAGGGGATGGGGGGGTGCAGGTGAGAGATATGTGAGGCTAACACTTTAGCGGTGTCCTCCGTTGCATTTTGATTGGGTCTTTTTATGCTAAAGAAGGCGTGACAATTAACACCGTTGGGTCCCCGGCCCAAGGCACTGCCAATATCCATTTGTGGTAAGCTATTACAATTAGATGCTGGGGAAATTTCTTACCCACACTGCCGAGAAAAGATACCTAGTTGATTTTTTTTCCCCTTCATTCTATGCAACTGTTCACACCATCTGGGCCAAATCAGACAAATGTATCTAGTTTATTGATAATAGCCTATGAACATGCATCACTTATTGCCTCAACATTTGTACGGGTAAAGATTGGTAAATCAGTTGGAGAAAAATATTCGTGGTCTTGGAAAAATGAAAAAGGTGTGAAATACCACATCACGAAATCAGGCTGAAAGCCTGAGAACCTTGCAATAAGAAGAAAAGACATTTCAATCAAAGAAATATCTACCAATAAACCACGAATTATCCTTTTTTTTCCTATAACTTTAAGAATTTCACAGAGACTAAGTACCAAATTAAATTTTTTTCTTTTACATTTGTCACTTTTGTCAATTTGTTTGTTGACGGAACTCCGGAAGCAGGAGAGAGAAGTGCAAGACAAACAGCACTGAGCGATTCTTCCCGATCAGGAAAGACCAGCTAACATCTCTCTCATTTCCCCATATCACAATTGCCTCCCAGGCAAGATGAAGGGTGTAACGTCCAATACAGCAAGCTGCTATCAAGCCTCAATATCCTGAACTACTTAAGCGTGTCGTTTTAGAACGCTAGCCACTCAATCAGTCCAGTCTGTGCTTCTGGAGCATAAGACATGTACGTGCACCCATTACTGCAGATGGCCACATTTATATGCAAAGACTCCAAGGCAAAAATTGATCGTAAATTTCTGAGAAGAAAAACTACTTATAGGAGGTGTGAACTGAATTAAAACATCTTTTCTTTATTACCTGATCAATGCTAATTGTTTTTCTTTCTATTAGGCCAAACGACAGAAGGCAGAAAATTAGAAATGGGAACAGCTTGGAGAAGGAAAGTGTCCTTGTTGGATTTCCCATTACCAACAAACTACCCTACTCATCAATGTTTATCTTCATTTGCATCATCTGAGCGAGGAGCAAAGTCAGCCAACATGATGCTATTTATCCGCTTGATGATTTATCATAGCACTTAAAAAGCGTGATGGCACCATTTCAGGCCGTTACGCTGCCGCTAGCTGGGGCCGCGGCATTGGACGACTTTTACCCTGTGCCATTAACGTCGCGGTACTCGGATGGCATGCCCAAAACATCTCCCTGTGTGATTCGATACTCTGCTCATCACTGCCAATTTCAACAAGCAATAATGATGCGCCATTTATAATGAGTTGGGCAACTCCGACAGAAAGTAGGTAGAAGCTAACCAGTTGAACTCGACAGTGGTAATTTGTTTGGAAAAAATCAATAGAAGGGACTTGAGGGACAATAACTCAGTGTCAGCAAAATTCTACAGAAAGATCAGTCACACAGTATAATGAGATCTTAAAAAATTATACGCTGTAGATGGGTTCATAAGCGACAAAGAAAAACAAATAAAGATTAGGGAAATTATCATTAGAGAGCAGTGAGTTTCAATGAGGTGTATTTAGACAGTACACAATTAATAATAAAGTAGGAAAAAAATACTCAATAAGAGACAGAAATGCGAGAAAAAACATCAATATCCAAAAATGAAACACAAAAAAACATTAATGACTTCAAACTTGATATCGAAAAGTTTAAAATGTGCCAATTCAACCATTAATAATGAACAGCCAGAATTTATTGTGACTTGTGCTTGTAAACTGTACACTTGACTCAATTCAAAAGGACTGTAGAATTCTGGACTGCTTCGAGTTTACCGTAGATAAAGGAACAAAGACAGCTGTGAGCACTCTGGGGCGGTAATTTTCTCCACATTATTATCGATGTAATCTCCAAGGATTGGGTCTTCTGCATGGATGAACTACAAGAGCATCTCCTTCAGATTAAAGCATGCGATAAGTCTTAATCAAAACATATGTGTATCAATGAAATGCATCATGCACAGACATGTATTGTTTGGTATGGTATGAAAGAAGCAACTCTTCCATTCTTTTGCAAATGTGATGTTGGTCTACTTCTGAAACTGCATTAGATCCTCTCCCTTTAATCAACCTTAAGACTGGCCAACATAATTTATTCGCAGGACCCACTGATTTAATTTGCCGCAGAAAGTATTAAATTTTGCATTCTTAAACAGCATAAACAGGGCACTTTTAGATATGAAAACAAACCTAGTAGGTTTTCGCTGATGTACAAGACTTTGATAGGTATCTTTTTGCTATTATACAAGATCTTAATTGTAAAAGGGTTGAGTCATTCTTGCATCAGAATACTGGTAAAAGTTGGGATTAGAGGTGGTTTATATCCCCCCAAAAAGTCACTGAAGACTCTACCTAGCCAAATCCCAATTTGTAATTTGCCTCTAGCCTTAAATAAATGGTCATCCTTCCTGAGCCTACTTTTTTTAATATTTACACTATTAAACCAACATCAGAGGCAGCCAGAGCGAAGGCCGGCTGCCGAATAATTTGGGGTCCGTTAGGCGGAGTAATTTACATCCAGTAAGGGAGCAAACATAGTCACACTTGACAGCAAGATTCTGTAGCTGTAGTTTACCGCCTGATCCAAGATTCAATCTTGCCGTCATTACTGTCCTAACCAGTGCTACAGAGAATTTCTTACATGAATTCTGCAAACAGAACATTCACCTACACCCCAGGGACAACACAGAGTGTTGTACTTTTGACACCAATTGATGATGATGACCTACGACGAGAACAAGGGGATATTTGATGGTAATATTGGAAGGGTTTAACAGTAGCAAGCCTGAATGAACAATAACTAAGAAGAGACCAGATCCTTCTCTCTGCACAATCCATCAAGCTTGATCAATACTACAAAAAACAGGAATACATTCGACTAGAACAACTGGGCTTTTACAAGGAAAGAAATCAGGCAGATACTATCAACACTAGGATGAAAATGCACCATAAGAATAGACCGATCTTCCTTTTCAACTTGTAAAAAATTGTAACTCTAAATTGTCCTATGAATTAAAAATATCCTTAAATTAGAAAGCTTTCCTATTGTTTCCAACTTCTTCAGTCACAGGAGACAAGAAAATTTTATTTCAATCTAAACAAAAGTTTGCATCCAGTAGATTCAGTAACGGACACATAAAAGTAACCTACTTTGAAGAAGAAACTTACAATACAATTTTCATGATTTTGCTTCCATTCAAGCAGTGAACAATATGATTATAAGTCTCTAACTTGAGCCATCACTCTTTTCGGAAAGTTTTCAAGGTGTCTGTAATGGTGACTCTCAGTTTGACGCTACTCTCTACAATACTGAATTATGAGCCCAGTCTGGACCACAAGCTGACTGAAACATCTGACAAGAAATGAGAAGGGATGAAGTCACTCAACACAACCCTCT
Organism: Acanthaster planci; assembly: GCF_001949145.1. The sequence goes on from NW_019091366.1 coordinate 2,599,770, forward strand.
TAACTAGTGGTTTCTGCTTGCGTGCCCTAACAGGACTTTTCTTCTTGTCCAAGAATACTTGTGTGATTATCCCGAGGTGTTCCTAACCACCAAAAGAACCTCATTTTACAAGGAATGTTGCCATGGCATAATTGCATTTAGGGTGGGTATTTTTCAGCTGCCATCAATCACTCTCATATGAATATCCGTTTCCTTTTCTTTTCCTCGTTCTTCTTTTTTGGAGTTTGGGTTGGTTTGGTGCACTTGAGTACCTAATACAAGTAGGTTTGGACTGAACAAGCTATTACACAGTGTATATCAAGTTCTCTAGAAGTGACACTCTAAGCATGGTGTACTTCATGATACAATCTGCCCTGCTTTCAAGTACCCCAAATTACGAATTGCATACTCATGAACTCAATCATTTTGAACAGAGAGTTGGGCAGTTCTTCACGTGATGTCAGATGATTTTTATCAATGTGGTATCATCTCCCACCTTTCACATTCATATCCTACTTTGATCCATCTTCAAGTCCAGAAAGGAAGTAAGTTTAATGCCAGCTGTATTACTCAGGTTATAAACCAGAAGCTCCAACAACCTGCAGAAAGCACGTTTTAAGATCATGACCCACGTAAAATTCACTCTACAGCAGTAGGTTTAAAGACCTACAATTCAATGATGGAATTTTTTCCTGGTGACATACGTATCAAATAAGTCTCTGACAACTCAAGATTTCTGTGTCATCCTTTGGCAAATGCCTACCATGTGGGAGAGGTATTATTCCAGCGCCTGAAAGTCTACACCGAAAGAAAATTTATGACTCTGGAATACGCTGGTACAGATGTAATTTTTATACTGATCAGCACAAACAGCAAGCACAGAATATGCAATGGACGGAGCAATGCTACATACATCAATCAGTGATAATGGCAAACAAATCCTAACCGGCAACATTCTTAATTCAGCTCAATAGCTTCTAAAACAAGACATCAAAAAGCACTGTCAACGTAATTACTAAGACTAACCAATATCAATAACTTAATAAATGAGAAGCTTACCCAATATGTACGCATAATTGGACACAAGTACATTTTGTTCATAGTATATTAAAACCATTGTATCTATTGAGAAGCACTGATATAGTAAGTTCACCATGGGAATACTAAGAAGAACAAGCAGCCTACATTGAATATACCAGCCAGGGTTATGAAGGAACTGTTGTGTATCGTGACAGTGCCACTATAGGATAGCCAAGATGAGGGGGGGTTGCGGATAGAGACAGGAAAGATGGACGAAGACGAGCAAGCGGGGAGAAGGAGAAGCAAGCAAAGAAAGTAACTCCCTGAGGAGGTGGATTAGCTGTACCTCAGAGAAGCCCAATGGATGGCAAGACAATACCACACAATGGCAGATGGAGGGAAGATCGTTCAAATTGGAGAGCAAAGAAAGGAGCAGGAAAGGTAAACACAGACCGCGGCCACGGACGAGGCTCATCCCCCTGCCTGAGTCAATTTCATCAGCGTCTATTACAAACCCTGCCGCCACATGCTCAGCACAGCCTAATGGGCTTTAAAAGGATGGGGCTAACTATAGGATGGTGCCCAAATACAAAAAAAAAATCCAGTGCATTAGTGAAGCGGGGAACCAGATACAGCCATGTCATATTAAGGCAGCGCGGGTTGCTAGCTGTGACATCTCTTGACTTGAAAACCTGCTCAAGCCAAGTCAAGGTTGTTAGCTCTTGACTGGGATCCACCCATCTCCCTGGAACAAAAAGGTTTTATGGATGTTGGAATGGTGCGTTCTTCCTCTTCCCAAAAAGACTGGACTATGGCGATTTAATCAGGCAGAAGTGAACTTAAAATGTCCCTAATCAGTGATGTAAATTGACAGAGTGGACTGGTATTAAGGGGCACTTACAAGCCAGAGTGCAATGCCACCGTACTTTAGGAAAACACAAATTGGTCCAGCATAAAAAGACATTTACAATGGTCAAAGTACACAAAGCGACTCTTAAAACCAAGGTATCAAACAGTGTACTTGCTCTGAGTTTCTATTCACAAAACATTCTCCATTGTCTTCACACTGTAGACAAACATTCCGTCCATAATTAACTGTTTCACCGCTTTGGTCTATCTAGTGCATTAGTTTTTCAAAGTTCTGTCAATCAACTTTTGTTTTAGTACATTTTCCAAACCATATAGTACAGTAAACGGCCTGTTCGTACAGAGTAATGATGGCACATACCTGTAAACATTACAAAATAATTTCCATTTTTCAGGCAACATTTAATTGTTCTGAAATGTCATTTAATGTGTATGTTTCGACTCATCCCAAGGCTGAGGGGAATCAGGTTTACATGAATAACACATAATAAAGGAAATCCACCCACAAATCACTTCCCCTTACTTGTTGTGGAAGGACTTCCTGATGCCATGGGATACAAGCCATGCAACTGTACACCCTAGAGAAAGGTGAACCAAAAATATGCAACCACTTTGATGGGGGACAGGGAAGGCAAAACAAGCCAGGGAAGGAGAGTACTACCAACAATCCCAGCCTCTACTCCACCAAGACAGCTCAGTTATGTCATGCCTCATTGACGGTGCTTTACATGGATGGTGCTAGTAGTGATGACCCTCTCCCCCACCATCCACTCCCCTGCTCGCCTGGGACTGCGGCCCATCACACCAAGAAATCCTCCCACACCAGATTTGTTTGATCCCTTTCACAGTCCTCGCATCTAAGCCCGTCAGACATTAGTGGATCGCTATACAATCAAACCAAGGTGCCTTGCACTTTAGATTCCCTTATATTCATAGAATTTGGATTCTGTCTGTCGCTGGCTAGCCACTGTTTCACCAGTAGGGGCTTTTTCTCCCTACGAGCACTTCTTCAATCTAATAGTAATACCCATTTGAAATTTCATTTCCTGACTACATCCTGGGCAAAAGTGCATCAGCCTGTCTGGCCTTTTTATTCACAAGTGGCGTCGATTCCCTGAAGTTGGACATATCGTTGTTTCAATATTTCTTGCTTGTATCAAGTTTATGCAGAAACAGACATGTTCCCTGGGCAAAATTACCATGTTCAGGAAAAAGGTAATGGTAACAAACAATAGAAACCTCATAAACCATTTCATGTTTCATTGTTTCTGCTTCCATCTGTGTTATCTAGCCATGCACAGTACAACACAGTCATCAGATTAACCCAGATATATCCTATCACAACACAGCTAAAACATGACTCCCTTCAAAAAAAAAATGGGGAGCTTGGAGTAATGTTAATGACTCTTTAATGTCGGATGTCACAGGTCAAACACATGCCCTTCAAGAAACTGTAAGTCAGACCTTTAGAGTAGATTGCAGAAGATTAATTCTGGCTGATATATGAGGCTATTTGCTTGTCCAGATGATGAGAGTTGCAGATGTCCAGGATACAGCGTTTACAAAGTGCTTCTTGACAAAGGTCAAAGGTCATGGAGCTAGCCAATGACAACATAATGAGCATAAAAAAATGTATCCTTGCCACAATTTTAGCTTTCAAAACAGTGACACAAACAACAAAAACAGAGAGAAAAGAACAAAGACTTCTCCATAACGACAAAGACCTGAGAGAGACTCCTAAATATTGGGACCAGAATTTAAAAACTACCATGGCCCAATTTTTATTTTTTTGTATTTTACTTAGTGGGAAATTCCAGGGGTCCAAAAGAGTGATATTTTTGTGCCCCTGTTACATCTGACCTTTGTTATTTGACATGGAAATATCACATGAATCGATTTAAACCAATACAACTTCTCTGGCAGGAAATTTGCATTAATTCATCACTCTTGGAAATTAGAAAATGTGTTCTAAACTTACTAAATCATATGTCAGATTTGACAGGGACACAAAACATTATGGAACCTTAATTTCTGGAATCACCCTACTATCAAATCTAGTAAATTCTCTACATGTTCATTCACTGATCAATAAAGTAACTCCCTAAAAATGCCCATGGTACTGGACTCTCCACTCAAGGGAATAAAAAAGTGAAACCAAACCCTGTTAGTAGTGGGTCTGGCTGAAATAGGCACAAAAGCAACCTTCTGGGATAACTTAATGAGAGGGTCTTGCACTAGTTACCTATGGTGAGGATTCTACAAGGTCATCTCAAGCCCTAGGTCTAAACAACAGTTAAGGAACTTCAAAGTATAAGTAATGAAGCTGTCTCTGAGGCTGGAATTCTTCTACAATTTATATGTCAAGGGAAAAACAATTAAGGAAGTATTAATTAATATGCTTAACTAATGCAGCAAATTTTCTCAGGACGGCAATATTTTGATTGTAATTTTTTCATATGTAATTATGTGTCAAAGCAGCATTATGAATTCAAATGTTAGCGAAATGAGCACATCTTGCTATGACAACTTACATTCAGAATAGCCCAACAGCTAGTCAAGCATTTTGCCGTAACGATTTTGCCATACAGTCATTAAAAAATATATATTATAAATGATTAATCTTAAGTGATGAAATATCTTTTGAATTGGCTTGTGGTTGTGAGAAACCACTAAACCATATCCAAAAAAAGGAAGTACACAGAAGTTTGACCCACAGGAAAAAAAATTTGAAATACATGTATATCTTATTATGTTAAAATTATCCTGTGAATTTCGGTATCAAGTTACCAATTAAAGATTCATGGTACGATTAGCTTTCTGATGCAAATGAGACTGATGGCAGAGGGGAAAGCCTGGCCTTGCCGACGCACGCTGAAGCACCTACAACCAAGGCAATTTCATGGAGATTGCCAATCAGCCAATTCAATTAGGTGAGGAAGAGACTGGGGGAGTAGAGTCCATCAAGCAGAAGGAGATTCATCAATAATGCATGAGGAGGTATCTGCCTACCAATGGGAACACACAACCTTTACCAACTTGAGTTGACCTGACTTGACCTGACCTACCTGAGTTGACCTGACCTCTCAGTTGTAAGATTTAAAGTGGCTTAAATGACAAATCTATCCAACAGACACTCTAAACTAAACATGCAGTGTACATTTTCAATAAAATATTCTGTGCAATGGCTCACCAATCAAAGGTCACTAGACCCAACTTAATTTGAATTGGCCCGACCTGACCTAACCTGACCTGCAGCGACATTCGAATTTCGAATCAGAGTAAGAGAAGCCATCCAGTACTTTTATGTTACATTTACTTGCTCAAGTCTCAGCCTGACAAGCAATAACCTGACTTTATTTGACCCCTCTATCAAATTTGCAAGGTGTAAACTGATAATCTGTCATCCAGATGGACTTCCATTTAATTCTTGTCATTTTCAAATTGAGGCACTGATGAAGGTATTTAATGGAGACCACTTTACAATCACTTTTCCTGTTCCAAAACTTTCAGAGAAACTAAACAACAGCAAATCCCTACGGTTTAAAACAGTAGTTTTACACCACAGATATTCAAACAATTAAAAAAATTGTTAAGTTGGAAGTAACATCAAATCAAACAATGAAAAGTGATTGTTTTACCATTTGTTTTCTTCTACCGTACATCAAAGACACAAACTCATTAATAAAGTGGCTTCTATTATTAAGTTTGTTTCACTTTCAGATTTTCTTTCCTTGAATTGGGGATGACTCTACGCGCTGCCAAATCTGACAGGTGTAATCTGATTTAAAGAACAGCCAATACTCCCTGAAATTGATGACCTTAGCAGAAAACTAACTAGTGAGGCCTACCAGCTACTGGGGTCCACTAACCACAGCAAGACCCACAAGGAGAGGATGGTATTACTACACCCTCAGCTGTGTCAACTCAAACCTCTACAGCCTTTTATACAGTTGTTTTTTGTTCATCATAAAAGATCTTGAATTTTTTTTTCAGAAGTGCCTGACACTAGTGGCTGGTTGATGTGGAAACAAGAAAGTTCACCGACTGGTACAAAGTGCACACAAAATGAGACAACTAGAAATCATGAACAAGTTTCGTTAGGAGTCTGCATTTTTCACAGCAAATATTGACCACAGAAGTGACACTATTTTCTTTAGCAAATGTTAATTTTCAAATTGTGATTTTGACAATTTTAAGAATATTCAAAACAAATGAGTTACAAGGAAAATTGAAAATCAGTATGATCACATCTGTGATGGTGAGGTATGTTTAAAGTGACTGGTGAACAGATCAGAGGAGGGAATTGTGGGATCTCTGCTTACCCCATCATTTGAGACCTTGTTGCAGAAATGTGACGGGATGTTTTAAAACTTACTTTCTGGATTGATGACATTTGGTTCACTGAACCCAGAGAAATTAGGTTAGGGTTACATGCCTAAGCAACTTCAAGAACACATAGAATTAACTGTTTAAGTAGCAGGTTGTTGGTGTGTGATTGCAATCTAAATTCATATTGCTCTGATCGAGACACATACATGGTAGGACCAGTTCAGCGGGCTCAAAATACAATGTAGGTTAGAACATGTCTGTGGTGACAAAAGTTCTGATCCATCTCAGACAAATAGTACAGGAACTCTGAATATTCTACAACATGCACAACCTTTTTAGGACTAAGCGGTTTGCACCTTTTGATTCTTTTTTCCCAAGGGCACATCCTGTCACTCAACATCTTGTAAAAAATCACCAGAATGGCATCAATATGTTATCTATGTGCTTAATCATGTTACGCTAACTCCTAATGAACATGTAGCAAGCTGATATTTTCAACATTTTACTTCCAAATTACCAAAGTCAATCTAAAGGGTTATGGAAATAAACTCTATAGACGATTTGACTTAAATTGCATGTAAAATGTCAAGACTTCTACAACATTACTTTAAGATAGAGGTTCTGCATGGCAGCCATTTTTCTGGTAAGAGTTTTTTGTTTCCACAGGGATACACAGGAATAGCCGCTCCAAAAGCAGATATCGGAAAGATGGCTGCTATGGTGAAGCTCCATTTCCTCTTATCTCTCTGAACAGCATTTAAATGAGGCACAGTAAGTTTGGTAAAGACTATGAAAAAAAAGACACCATTTCACAGTCCTTAATAAATATGTAGGCCTACAAGTTAAGCTGACATTTTTCCTCTTGTCCAAAACCCATCAAGACAGTGGAAAAACAAGAATTGACTAGAACGAGCTTAGGAGCACAATGATTGATTGAGGTATTTTTCACTTACCTGTCAATGATGACCGGATCTGATGGCGTTTCATTTCGGTTTCCACAACTCTTTTTGTCACAGCAACGACTGGATACAGGAAAGACAATTTTACCACACATGTTACCTTATTTCACTACCCACATTCTACATAGGGCTGTGCTGAATATCCAATTTATTCATTTATCCGATTATTCAATATTCAAATATTATTCTCCGAATTTGAATATTCAAATGCTACAATCATGAAAAGGGAAATTTATCTTTTGGTTTAAATGAGAAAAATTGCACTATGGAGGCTTGTTTCAACCAGCTTCAAATGAAAAGTAACAGAAACCTTTAACAAATGTAAAAAGTAAATTATTCATTAAACAATTCAAAAGGTATAGAAATTTTCAACAGTGCAAGAAGTATTGTTCATCTCTTAAATCTTGCTAAATCATGGCTGGAGATACTCCAAGATGGGAGAAGCTATTAAATTGATCATGATGTACAATAGTATGCATTATTGCAACTGATTTTGTATATATATGGTTTGTTCATCAACAATCTGCCAGTAAGTACAACCAAATATTCAGATATTCAATCGAATTGAAGGTAAAATAGTGAATTATTCAAATTTACCCAGCCCTACTTCTACAAAATTGAGAATTTCTAGATTTCCTCCCGTTGCATCACAAATTTGACCATTAAGTGTAACCAGAGCAAATTAAACTTCGGGACTCTTACTTTAAATGTTTTATTTTGCACTGTGGAGCCATGTAGAAGGTTGATATTTGTAAAAGGGAGCCATGTGAAAGGGTGACAAAGCAAGTTAAAAGGATAAAGAATTTAAAACCAGGCTTTTCATTCCAAACCTCTCATCTCGGGACATTTCCAACTATAAGTAGTACTTGCCATTGACATTACTAATTACAAAAAAAGCTGACTGACTTATCACAAGGCATCCATTTTCGCCTTTAACTTCACTAAACCCCTATTCAGAGAACTTATTTTTGTCCCGAAAATTTAGCCTGCAGCCGGTATTAACTGTGCGTATTCACTGATTCTGTATGTGAGTGTACATTTCCTTATTGCTAATGCAGCTCCTTGCGTATTTTTTTGTTTTGTTTTTTTGTTTTTTTGTGGCTGGTTTCATTCAAGAGATTACTTCTTTGTTTTTTATAAGCACAGCTTTAAGCTTCTTAATCGCGTTCTGGTCTCGAGGCGAGAAACAGCATCCCAGGATTAGATACTTTCACCCCACGCACCCACGACAAAATGGATATTGGATTGCCACTTGAATGGTCGATAATAAAATATGATAGGCAAGCTTAAAGCAATCATCGTGATGTACAGATTGTTATCAGTGTCCTGATATGCTTGGTTAGGATGTAGGAGATGCCAGCACTGATGATGCTTTGTAGCGATAGCGACATTCAATTGATCTTTAAAGATGACACAAATTGAGCGTTATAAGCTCCTTGCCAAGACTTGCATTTTCCAATCACGTTATTGAGGACAGGTGAATTGGAAACATTACATAATCTCTTTTTCATCTTGATAAAAGAACAAAGGGTGCCATCTGTACTCTGCACTCAACTTTGTTATGTGGCAACGTCATCATCTTTAAAATAACAGGTTTACATTCTGAGCTGAAAAACTGCGGTGGGACCTGAAGTATGCATGATATTTGCTCTTGGAAATGGCATTTGATTTGGAAAGATGAAAATGTCAATGCTCTGCAGATTCAAAAGAGCAACTGGGCAAATACAACTGTGTTCTTTTCTTAACTGTATTTGAACAAGAAGATTCAGATGTGAATAAAGAGGCCACATTTTGACAGGGCAAATTTGCAATGCTAACAAGTTAGCTCTCTGTTGTACCTCTCCAAACATTCTACATGTTTTTTTTGGAGCAGTTGTCACTCCCCATTTTCCGTGAGACTTACTTTCTGAGCATCTCTCATTTTTCCTTCAAAGTTATGAGTACCTATCTGTCGTCAATGGAAACAAATAGAGCATGAAGTCGAGTCTGTCAAACCACCCATTTTCCAGCTTACATTAAGGAGATGCAACACTCCCCCCTCTCCTTCAGCTGTTGTACAGGTTAATCACCCAAAAGTTTGTGCAGTCCCAACAAACAACGGCTTGCTCGCATCCGCTTGGGACGCAGAGAGAACAGCAAGAAAGAACCTCTTCTGGTTCCAATGAAGCGCAGACAGAACCATGCTCTTTTCACGCAGAGACACCTCGGGAGTGTCTCCCGAGGGGCTTCTTCTGGGTCCTCCCGGTGATGGAGATGCCACATCTTGTACACTCCTCCCGCCTTCTGCCATCAGACAAGCTAGGATGCAATCTCTAGTGGTTGCTTGCTTGGTGCACAGTGGAGAGTCCAGTACACAGCACAAGCAGACTACCGGGTCAAGTACAGTGGCAACGTGCACACATATAGAGCGCCCCGTGAATTATTCAGCACAAAAAAAAAGCTAGGTAGAAAATCGAACAAACGAAGCCCCTTCACTTGTGTTCTCTGACTCTTCCAAGGCAGTGTCCAACAACGACAGGCAGTGATGAGAAAATCAAACAAATCTGGTGGGTGCTTGACAAGCTATTTGGATCCCATTACTGAGGTCTGGTTCCCCTGTCCCTCTTTAGGGTTGAAACTTCTATCAAGGAACCAAGCCATAGACTGAGAGTGTACTACCCCTCCTCTGGGAGTTGCATAAATACATCACAAATACAATTTGCCAGAAAAAGATCACAAGCAAGCAAAATCTTCACCTTAGAATCACAACATAAAAAGATAACCCATACATGCATACAATTTGTACCGTAGTCTGTACCCTTATACATGCAATTTCAAAGCTTTAAAAGAGTCCTACCCACACCATCCCATTTTCTCTAACAAGTTGGCTTTTCCAAAGCTGTACAGGGACTTTCCCTTATCCGACGGCTAAACAGCCAGGCTTACTCACCAATCCTTCCTCTGCTTCAAATTTTTTGGAGAGGGGATGGAATGAATTTTAACAGAATGCGGATGCCCTATTCAAATCCTTACCTGCACATTATTTCATGGGTTAAAAGAACCCTACACATCTCTGGGTTTTTGTCTTGTCCTTCGTAGGTTATTGCCTGTTTGGGGAACAATAAGACAAAATACAGTATGTTAATTTCTGATCAAGAACACAATTTTAAAAAGCTCTGAGAGTGATCCATCTTTCATTTCATATGTAGATGGGAGTGCAGGTTAATCAATTTTCTATGCAGTCAATTGGGCTTTTTCTAAAAAAAAAAAACCAGCACAGTCTGGTTAGCTACCTTCAGGGTAATTTTCAAGGTATTTCAACGATGTAGTCATTTCACAGACTGAAACAAAATAGTTCCACTTAAACTACTTAATACATGAACACTTCCACTTGTTAGGAATTCAGTATAAATCTCCAAAAGGTTATCAATGAGCAGCTTGAATGCTATCGTTACGCAACTTTCCTGTGAAATCTAAATAAGAGGGAATTTTTCTGCAGCCACGCTTGTCTGCTCCCCCACAAAAACTTTTTTAAAAATTGACAAATGTGGCATGAATGTTTGCAGCAGCAGATGGATAAATAATAAATCATGCAATCTCTGAAAATATAGAATGATAAATGCAAGTAAATCCTCAGGTCATTGGAGGAACTCCGATAGTAAATTTTTACAAATGAAGTGCAGCACTCACATGACTACGAGAAGACTACAAACAAATGTTTAATTTCCATCACAAGTTCCCAAATTTGATTCAGCCAATTTAATCATGCATAGCTCATACATTTCCATGATTTTGCTCAATGAACATACTGCTACCCATTAAATGCTTCTCTCTGTACAATAAGATCCCTCTGATCTGATCTGTCTTAGGGTCGCCAGTCGGTGTACGGGTCAGATGACTCTGGCGAGTAAACTCCTCACATGCCAAGTGCTGTATAGCATCTACAGCCAGGGATCAGTCAGATCCATGAGACCTTTAATCCATCATGAATGTGCATCCCACCATGCACGCAGTGCGGAAACCAGACCGCGATATCTTACACCATAGTGTTACTGTCCTTGTTCTAGCCACACTGCACACTCACACATTGCCCAATTAATGCTGCTTCAGGTATACACATGTACATTCCAATTTCACGTTAATGAACTAACATGGAAAATAAACTTGGAAAATAAAACTGAAAGTAACTTGTGTTGACTGCCCATTCTATGGGATTCTTTTGTTCTCCAACACAAGTAAGAGTTTAATTATTACCAAATTTACGATGCAACGTCTCCGTTTGGAACCATGCATCATTTTATTCCAAGACATTTTCCGAACAAATGGTCTCCTTATTTAAAGGATGTTCAAAACAGCCTGGATGAATAAATCTTAACACTGATCCTTAGATATACCAAGAGTTGCAAGTATAATGCCTTTTGATGAAGCACTTACATTAATTTATTCATGGGTTTGACTGGGCAGATCTGATGGCAAGCAGAACACAAGTCATCCATTTTAATGTATATTCATTTTAAATGCCTTTCAATGTTTCATTTTGATTTACATCAACTTTTTCCCCAGTTAAATTCGCGATACAGTAAAATTCTGTGATGATAGCTCTTTCTATGTACCATTTGCTGTGAATTTAGTTTGTGGTATTTATTTTAATTTGCTGTGCAAGACTTGAATTCTTAATGTTATCTCTTCTAACCATGAATTTCTGTATGTGACCTTTTGGAGTTGAGTTTTAAAAACAATTTTAAATATTTCAATGGCAATCTAACAATCTAATGTAACATGTTTGTCGTCAATTGCCAAAATTGGTATCAATCTTAAATTTCTCAGCAAAACACCACTTAAATTGACCTTCCTACATGTTCATTAACCAGAAAAGTGTCATTCAACTAACATGTGGACAATGTTGCAGGTTACTTTCAGCTTACCGGGGTCAGTTTTATAAGGTGTGTTAGGGCTGAAGGTCTGACAGTTTTGTGGAGGAAATAAAGGAGGCTCGATATCACTAACAAGATTGTTTTACGAAATATTCAATAAACTAAAACTTTTGACTTTTGTCTTTCTTCGTCACGGTGACATTGCTGTCCAAAGATTTCCTTTCTATTTTTTGGAAGGCCTTTGTTTGAATTTTGTAAGTAAGCATGTCGATATTAACTTTGAATACAACATTTATCAATGGACTTCAGGAAAAATTAAACATTACTGAAATAAATTGAACGCTACCACTGGGAATTTTCATCCTAACAAGTTTCCAAAACGAGTTCCTGAAAAATCTAGGCAGCTAGCGAGCACATCTTTACGACACGATGTTATCGGCTTAAAAACAAACGTGACCATGGAAAGGGTACCAGACCAAAATAAGCAAGAAAAGCTCCACTCAAATTAGAAACAGAAATGCGGACAACCGATTCTTTAATTTAGCCTAAATATTCAAGATTTTGCAGCAAATACAGACCACAAATGTTTCCTGAAATTGTAGACTTCCGATATTTGTGAATCTGTTTCATCTCCACCCGAAAATGCACTGTTTCATTGAATTGTTGACACACGAACGGTCACAAGTTGCATTGCGTCGTCAGAATTCTGGCGTGGTGTATATTTTCGAGTGATCGCTCCAAGGTGGCCGGTGATTGGTCAGAAAACATCGAGGCATTCAGTAAATTAGACCAAATAGATGTTGATTTACAAATCACATGACGATCAACCGACAAAGGGGAAATCAACAAAATAAAATGATATAACAAAGTAGGAGACAGCCATCAAAGTGTTTTTCATAATTATTTTTACTCAAAGCCGGATAGCCAATCAAATCTTACCTAAGACAGATAACTTTTGACCAATCAGCAGGAAGCACGCGCTGTGCGATATTGGCACGAGATAGCTAATTGACTTTGGACAGGTGCATGACAAACCCAGCAAATAATGTCTTATAAGGGGAAGGGTCTTCGATTTCAGTGTAAAGTCATTGTAATGACTTATCCTGAAAGTGAGAGGAAATTTAATGCTTGTTAGTCACTTAAGCCTTATTTGTTAGATCGTCATTCCATTTACGTTGATGATGCAAAACGAATTCTTATAAAAATACTCACGTTTATTAAAGAAAATCATTGATAATGTCCAACATACCCTGGAACTCAGAGTTTCAAAACAGATTTTCTTGGAGGAAGTACAAGTTCAAATGTTTCATGAGCCCTCACATTTTCTCCGCCTTTGACATTTGGCCGTGACACTGTGTTCTTTTGCCTCGCTATAGGCTGCACAATTTCATTTCTACAATTTACAGCTCATTATACTGAGAGGGTACCAGTTATGGGACTGATAGTTGTTACAAAGATCACAGTGGCTACCTCGGCAGTAATATAGCGAAATGGAGTTCATTTCAAGGTATAAGGTACCAGAGTGTGACGTCACTATGAGCCAGAAAGTGTAGTGCAAACGAATGGAGTACGTGCTAACGTTAGTTCACGCGCTGATTCTCTCTCAAATGCCTTTTACACACCCAACTGTGCGCGTGACGTAGTCACTTTGGTACTCTATTAGTAAAAATTAAGGTATTCACGGCAGATTGACTATATACTACCCTAGCACAATTAATTTGAAGGTTTTGATCAGCCAGACATGTAACCAGAGTTCCATGTGCCGTTACAAATTTTTGGATGGTACCAATTTTGATTTTAAAATTCCCATCTCGATATAATCACCAACTCTGCCCCAACCAACCACCTCGCTCATACTACCATTGTTATAATCAAAATTGAGTCACTTCCTCAAGTCGATTTCGGTGAGTTTTTGACAAGGAAACTTGACCCTGCATGTTTTCACTCGAAACTTCAGTTCAACTGTCTTTAACTGCATCAGACTGCATTGAAAATTGCAAGCCCAAAAATGAAGAAAGAGCGTAGATACTAACTATGTAGCTGGCCCTCAGGCCTCATGCCAGAGTGCGTGCCTTGATATTGTTCACTACAACAGCAACCCCAGGACAGCTCAATATCCACAGGAAATTTTATAACTACTTTCACAGCACCAATAACACTGATACCAAGGTGTTTGTTTTCCTTGCAAACACGCTTGTTAGAAATATTCATTTTTCTTGGTCATAATATGATACTGTCGTCGACGTGGCACTGGGAAACGCAAGACACAGACATTGTGTGAAATTTGTTCGAGAAGAGGATGAAAAAAAATTTTAACAAACAAATCATTTCAAAGTTTCCCAACTGCATTTTCATTTCATCTCTAGTATAAACTGAAATTTTCCCGAACGAAAACGTATTAATCAAGAAAACAGCATTAATCAAAACAGGTTCATTTTTTGCAATTTCTATATTTATTAGGACATTGTCGCATTTGCAGTTCACCTCTCCGTGCAAGCTGCGAAAGTCGCATTAATGTTTTATGAAACCCGTGGCATCATGCATTTATATGGTGATAGCAAAGCAGACTTAGCGTTGGCAAATGGCGGTGAAACTGCGTGTAAATTCGACCATTGTGACCTCACCCGTGGCTTGCATACATGTACATGTACATGTACGTGCATGAAACCGCCGAGCAGATATATTGGGCTGCATGTATTTACTTCAGTCGAAATAATAATTTCAGAATTCTGCGAAATTGTTGAGTGACTTCAATGAATTCAGCTCTAACTTTATAGTTTGTGTACCAGGACGTAGGTCATTTTGGTTAACTGGTAGTACACTTTGGTTAATTACATGAAGGCAATCTTTCTTTTCTTTATGATTTGAGTTTGGTTATGTAAAGAGCAGATTTATGATATTCGTTTCATTTGCAATCATGTCGTCGCTGTGAGACTTTCTGTGGAGCGAATGCACGTTGCGAAAAAAACAACGAAAAGGAACTTGGTAACAAATAGGT
Source organism: Acanthaster planci (assembly GCF_001949145.1). Next base: position 2,614,775 of record NW_019091366.1, read on the forward strand.
GCTACCACTAAAAAAAATTGTAGAAATCAACCTAATCATTCTGCTAAAAAATCAGACAAATTGACAAAAATGTATGTCTATAATTTCACTTAATAACGCAAACGTGAACTTGACAGATCAAGTCATTGTCGCATTTGATGATTTTTCTCCCCCAATTCATTCTCTGACGATTAAGTCGACCGCGATGAACATCCCCATGCGCCCGGGCGACTTGTACCTTTTTCCCCGGACGATTCGGTGAGCCGCGGTGGGTATAATTACGACAACACGGACGGGGGATTTCCGCGACTCCGCTCGCGTCTCGCCTAAGAAACCATAATGACGTAACGCGTGCGATTGGTCTCTGAAGATTCGTTAACTGGTTTACCGGCCAATTTCTTGTGGAATTGGACCCCAGAGAAGGCGGGGAACCATCTCGGGAGTATTGGTATTAGCGCGTGTCTCTCAAGTAATTGGTAGTGTGGAGCGCCAAATTGAAATAGCTGTTTACCGTGCGTGATGCACTGTTGTAGTAATAACAGTCTTGACGAGACGTGAGGTAGACACACTGACTGTGATGATTGTAATGACGGTGCTGACAATGATGGGAAAATGGATATGTTGTGAGTATAAATTTGGATGATACAGACAACAGCGGGAAGACTGACAAGCAAACATTAAACGTTGGCAATGTCAGAAACGAACGCATATCGGTGAGCACTGAGTGTAACCACTGACTTCCACAAGGATATCCAACGGTACACAAAAGCCTAGTACTTCAAAATCATTTTTTAAATCCCTTTCGAAATTTCGATTTTAAGTAACCAAAGAAAGATACCACAGGGATTATTAGCGATTTCCACGATCTTTGGGAAAAACTGTTTCCACAAGCATTCCAAACATTCTCTTTTGTTAACGGACCACGACCTAAGCAAGATGCGACGGAGAAGTTTACTTTTAACGTATAGAAGAAACGTTAACTCACATCTTACTGTAAAATGTTGGCCTTCGTGTAATTTCTTAAAATCCTCCCTAGACAATGGTTCACTTTAATGTCGCAAACTTCCCAAATAATAAGCGAGCTGAAAGTTTTGTTGACGAAGTTCCTAAACTTTTCGATGAACACAGTGCAAAGAAAACACAGCAAAACAACTGTAAGGTAAGTTTTCCGCTATTCAACAAACCTAAATACAAACAGGTGACTTTCACCTTTATGGGTTTCAGCTTAAAGTGTAATAATAATTCAATTAATGAAATGAAAATAAATTTGTGGCGATGACGTTTATGAATTCATAGGGGCACATCACCCCTGCCGTGACACGTTTGCTCAAAACTTGGACAAGTTAGTTGCCTGAGATAATACCTATTTCCGACGCGCGTTTACTACTTCTAAACGATTGTGGGGTAGTATTGCCAAACTACTCCGAGCAAAGATTACATTAAGTTGTGTCATGATCCTTGGAGGTTCTGGCGCCTTTCTATCCAAAGCCCACCGTAGGCGAGATACAAGTGCGTGTAGATACACGAGCCGCAGGGTCGAGGAACACTGCCGTTAACGACGCAACAGAGAGCGAGTGTACGCAGTGGGACTTTAGCCCTATAACCACTGAGTACCTACATAAGCGTTTAAACTGACAAAGCTCCACACAAAAGATGAGAAAGCCAATTGATTAGTAGCTCGTAAGGAGGCAGTAAACTTCATCCTGTCCACACAGGATACCGTTGTGAAAGTGTCTATTTAAAAACTCAAGTTGTTTAACATCTAATTATATATCGATTCGGGGTACTGAGACCTTCTTAACCGCAGTTGAGTTGCAGTGTGTGCGAGCAAACAGTGCACCCCCATGGACTGTGAGGCTTTACACCGTGTGATGAGCGATTGAAACGGAGGGCAGGATTAAGCTAACTCGCGATGGTGAAGTGGGGGAAGTTCTGGCACTTCGCATGAAAAAAATGGCATGGTCCCCTTAGACTATTCGTCATGGAATATTCAGATAAAACTCCTTAACATTTTCCCCCAATGCTTAAAAGTAACCAGGAATTTAACACAACACAGATGTGTTCCATTTAACGTAATTTACACCGTTGATACCTGGCACGAAAGTATTATTTCAAAAGTGGCATCGCCTTTTATGCAAATTTTCGACGCAGAATATATTGGTAACTTTTTAATACACAACAAAATTTCACCAAACATCAGAAATCACCAAACTGAATCAACAAACTTTCAACATTCAGCTTCCAACATCTCTCTCGTCACATTCAACATTGGGTTTAATCATTCATACTATTGCTTGTGTTCAAAGACACCAAGGGACCTATACAGTCACGCGGTTTTGTCTCCATGACAAACATCACCAAGAGAATACATCCATTTATCCAACTGGAACGCTGGTTTATGTGTTTGAATCATAAGAAGGCCAGTGATTGGTCCAACGTGTTGCATTGTGCTGCCAGATAGGCACTGGAACTAAACCGAAGCATGCGCATATGCCCACAAGGTGTCTGGTTCTTACCTGTTTTGTCATGGAATCGATGAGTCGGACGTACAAATCCTGCTCCGTCCTGGCACCTATGTTTAAAAGAGGAGTCATTATCTAATAAAAGTCATAACGGCATAACTTTCGGTTATGATTATATGTTTGAGTTTATGTATTTTTATTACCTTAATTAATATTTAAGGATCACTTTCTTTTGACCAGCTTGATATTAACGAGACAGTTTTACGAATAATTTCTTCCCATGCTTACTTGTTGACAGTGTGTTTCTCGAAACTTCCGGTCGCTGATTTGAGAAATCAGGGTAAATATATACAACAAGTGCACGGCATAGTCAGATTTGTTAACATTGCCTCTTCCACATAACAAGTCATTGATCTGACCCAAAAAATGACGAAAGTGACTAAGTGATATGTTACAAACAAGGCTTGGGACAGAAAGGGCACAACCAAAACTTATACAGAAAGCCGTTTGACTGTAGGCCCTACAGTAGTGTGTTTTTTGCAAACACTATGGGAATTAATTGAATATTTAATTGTTTCTGGGTCTTCCAGCATTTGTATCCATAGCTTCAATCTACTAATGGTAGTTTGATCTTTCTAATCAGTAGTAATGCGCCTTCCACATCAGATATGATAACGAGTGCAGTCAAGCGTCGACTACAATCCAATCTCGTGGCCTCGCCACTTGCACTGAGGTGCACTTATTAAAATAAGCATATCACATGTACTGCATTTTTTGGGTTTTGAGTTGCTGTTTAGTATAAGCGGCAGGTCAGCGTACGGACAGAGTGACGCTTGCCGTACACGAGCGGCTCGCGGCCCGGAGGCCATGCGGGAGATTTACGCTTAGGCGATTGTTTTCCCGGAGCGGTAAACGCCTTCTTCAGTAAAACAGAGGGGAAAAAATCGGCAGTTTCTTATGCTGTCCAAAGTGCACGACATAACCACTGTGTGTATGATGAACGTGTTCACTCTAGAGTATACCCTTGAATGTGGTTGTATCGGTGTTTTACTAATCCTATTTTGAAGAGAGATGGGGGCCCATTCGCCTGTAAATTGAATAACAGCTGGCCACGCTCGGTGCATGATTTGATTGTCAGTATGCGCTACATGGTAGTCAGACAGGGAATCTCGAACTATGACTGAGAGGAAATGAAAAAGCCTTGATTCCTCAATACTGCTTCCTGTTTGCTGAGCATCATCGACAGATGACAGAGTATGATCTAAGCGATTGCAAATGACATCATACTCCATCCATGATTCTTTAGTATGTTTCCTTTCTATCATAACTGTCTCTCTCAAGATGTGACGTACTAAACATAATTATAAACCAATATGCTGATATTTCTTCCATATTTGAGGTTTTTGACGCTTTGATTTTTTTGTTTTATTTTTATTCATATTAAATGTTCGAAATCCGAGACTTTCCAAATTAAACATCATGTTCAGAATTAAGAACAATACGACCTAGACTATGGGTTCAAATTACATAAAGCTATAGTCTAAAACATTATAATCAAGCGAATTTCCACAAAAGAATGTGATAATCATTATTCTATGGCAAAAATAGTGCGAAACGTACCGTTATTGTAGAGAAGTTGTAATCTGTAGTGGATTCCATTGTTCGTTTTAGCACTGTCTGGTTCCTGCAACGAAACGAGGGAATTAAGGGAAGATGAACATCCACGAATCAAGGATTCGTGTTTCCGAGCGAGGAAAATTAATTTAGGGGTAACGGAACAGGCCGAGTAGCCGTAACGGACAGCATTATCGACATGCCCGCTGGCCTGTCCTCACAGCTGCCAAATATTGGCGATTATTAGTCTCGAGACGAGACTGCAGATCGAAAGATCGCAAACTCGCCGACCCACACGCGAAAGTCCTTGGACGGGGGAATTTTTCATAAATTTGCAGTGCGTGTTGTCGAGCGGGTCTACCCAGGCATTGCGTCGAGACCAAGGCGCAAGGTGAGGCGAGACAGATAGAGTAGCCAGCCAGTGTGCATGCTACCTGCGCACGAAATTCTTGATTATCGTGCGTGGTTTGGATATTAAGAGAGGATAAACCTATGGTCTTGATTGGTCTTGATAGGCAGTGCAATCGACAGGTGAATGGAATTCAAAAATGAGATTTGGTTTCGGTTGTGACGTTTGTGTACACAGACTTTGGCCTCTCTCGCATGCGTGTTATGAATGTGAGCTCTATCTAGGCCGACTGAATATCATCCAAGACGGTGGACTAAGTTTTTTTGAAGTACTGAACTTACCCTCTCTTTCTCGATGAAATCGATGAATTGTGTTCGCTCTATCTCCACTGGTTGTCCAGCACGGTCATACAGAGCGATGACAAAATGAAAGAAATTGCTCTTTCGCAGATTACTGGGCGGTTGTTTCTCGAAGTGTGCCCTAGCCAGCCCACAGGAGCTACACACCAACGAATAAGAAAAAAACGCAAGTTGGGAAAAAGTCCACACAGTAGACTTACATGAACACACGTCGGGAAGAAAGTGCGGAAGGGGAAATTACCGAGAGTTAGTGACCTAAGTCCCAGGCCTAAGTCGGGGGTCTTACCTCACCCGGTCCCAAGGACTTGGCAACCGGTCGCCTGGGTAAATATGTTTTCCCTTCGGTAATCGGTTCGCGATAGCGCACGGGATCATCGCGAAAACAGGACGGCCAAGCACGCACGCCGTCCGCACGGTGAGCGACACAACTGAAGCTACGTGCTCGTCTGAGCTATGTGTTGCGACCAGAATTGACAAACCGAAAGGGAACAGTGACATCAAAATCTATTTTCCTCCAGACACTCGGTATCCCAGGAGTACCTGACAAAAATGTGGAGCGAGTGGCAAGACTAGAGGAAAAAAGGGGTGCTGGGAATTAGAACATAGAAGACAATAAAACTGTCCGGAGAAAGACAGGTGAGTTTACCTGGATCCTTGTTCCACCATGCTCGGCTGCATCCAACTACGTATGGATCCTACTTGAGCTGTCCCAGTGGGTTCTTCTTTGAGGTTTGTTGTGCCTCTTGTGAGGGAGTCTTGGATTCCAAACATGAACGACCACTTGGAGATGTACCGTAGCCAAGCAGAAACACAGCCAGGGAGATACCCGCTGGTCCTGATCGGCGTTGGAGTTGTGAGAAGTTGGTGTTAATAGTAACACACACTATGTCGGCGTACTGGTGGAGTGCGAGACGGGGGACAAGGGGGACAAGGGGGGAGAGGGGCAAACTATCCAGGGATGATGCGGAGCAGTGAGCCGGTACAGGCCAGGTCAAAAGATGACGGCGTGAGGGCGCGTGGCTCAGTTTCTGAGACTCAACTAAGCTCAGCTATCACTTCTCCTGGGGTTGAATGACTTCAGCGCTTGACAGTACACGGCAGAGTTCACAGTGTGAGTGGGACACCTTGTCTTATCATCATTCGTCCGGCAAGTGGGGAATCGCTACGGTAAGTGAGAAACTTGCACGATCGTGACTGGAAACTGGCACGTCTTACATGCATCCCCTAGTCGGCACTGTCTGGTCGCTTTAACCACCGTACAGGTGTCATATACTTAGGGTGGGCTTACTCAAGGAGGAAGGGTGTATACCGGTGGACTTGTTACCACCACCGTGTGTATATGTACACTGACCGAGAAAATATATATTTATATTAATACAATGTTGATGATTTGATAGTGCACGACCCAATGTGAATGAACCGACCCTTCATCGGAGAAAATTCAAGCGTCCGTGCAACGTGTGACTGAGCGCCTATTATGCGTTGGCCCACGTGAGTAACCCACAACGTGTGTTCATGACACACACTGCCACACAGTGTGCAGACGGACAGCCACGATATAGATTGTGCACAGCGCAGGCAATCTGACTTCTGGTGGGGGTTGGGACTGTCTCGAGAGAATCCCTTTTGTTCCCATCAAGTGCTGGTTGTTGAGCGTACATACGCACCGCTTTCCCCGAGGACTCGATTCCCCGTAGATAGCTGGCTGCAATCCCACATGGTCTCGACCCTAAGGAAAACCACAGCAGCGAGGCAGCGTCACAAGCCACGCCCACCGATCCAAATAAGGCAAGACGGTATGCCTGGAATGCCCGCTGTGACCAATGGCAGACGGAAATCTGCATGGGTTGTGTTTTTATTCTGATCAATTTCACTCGAAATATCATCAAGTCGGTGTCTTCGGCGTGGTCGGATCATGGAGCTATAGTCGAATGATGACAGTCGGTTTGCGCCGCTCGAGTGGCTATGGTTACGCTCTCGCACGGAGGCCTGAAGATCCACGCCACTTCACGCCTGCTTTGCATAATTGAACCAGTCCAGAATAGTAAATAAACATTTGTTAATAAACAAACAGAACCTATGTGCTGCTGTCGACCGCAAGGAAACTTCAAAGGTCCATGCACTGTGCCCCCGACGAAAGTAAGGTCTTTCGAAATGTTAAGTCGGGCCACGTATGTCGTGTGACCACTGCAGAGACACCTATAACACCAAGCAACTTGTATGTAGGAAAGATACCATGCACATAATTATGTCACGCATACTTGTATATTGGCAACCAGCGTGTGACTATTCCCACATAGTGCGCATTGCCATATACATTTCCATATCATTCATGTTATGAGTAGGCCTATGCAATTGATATTGTGATCATACCAAAGCCAACACAGATGCATAAGCGCATAAAAAAGAAGGTGGTTTCGGGACTTTAAATCAAGTGTGCTATTGTGCGACCACGTGTAAAACATTGCACATTTTTGATGTTTTGTTGTTTTAGTAAGCTAACGTTGGCTTGAAAATCCAATTTTTAACAGACAAGTTATTGAAAAAACACATAACAGTATACGGACGAAATGAGGCTACAGACAATGACACTGGAATGAACTGAATCTTCTCTCAAGAGTGAAATTTGTCAGGATATTTCTTGATTGCAGGATTTGTCATCGGATATTTCCTGATTTCAGGATGTTTCATCAGGATTCTAAAGCCTGGAAAATCCGGAGATTACAGTGACGACATTGTCTGTCTAAAAGTTGCTACAGAAAGCAAGAAATTCGTGTTTTAAGAGGCACCTTATAAAAGGCAAACATAATAGACTCTACGCTGCTCTATTTGTGGATATTTCATTTTCCTGTCATCTTTTCCCTGTTCTATTTAATGCTGTATTTGCATAGAATGGAACCAGACTAAGTCAAGACGAAAAGAATCGACGATGACATCATTAGTAAAAATATGGATCAAAGGCTCCACATTGTAACGATGTTTGCAAGTCCTTCACTTTCCTCAATACAAATTTGCGAAATGTTTGGGCGGGAAGTTTCTGTCGGAAACCTTCTGCCAGGGCTTTCAGCATTAGGCTATAGTTTGATATATATTCGAGAGGTTGTTCCGAACAAGAAAATAAATAAACAAACTTACCCGCAGATCAAAGCCAATTGTACAAAACCAAAACCGATCTTTCTATCGTGGATATGCAGTTGGAAAGAATCAAGGATATATCATCATTACGACCCACTCAAGTAATCAGTTGACAGTTTTACATATTTTGCGGACAAAGAGTTGAGAATTGTTCATCTTTCATCGGAGTATTTTGCAGCGGCAAGAATGATGATTGTACAGGCTTGTGCTTTGCGTCTAACACTCCGAACAAACTCCATCACAGCGAGATGATTTCGAAGCGATGACAGCTGATGCGCAGCGGGAACGACACGGGGTGCAATACCCACAATCCACGCTGGGCATACCCACCGTACACTCCCTGTCAAAGCCACGGACTTCGATTTTATTACTAAAGACTCTTTCATCAAGGGCACTCTTTCTAGTTCTAAACAGTGCATTATTGTGTCAAGAATGTAAGAAACAACCTGAATGGTGCTTACCCGCTACTCATAAAAACTCTTGGCAATTTTTGAGTAATGAGTTTACAAAAAAGAACTCATGCACATTTTAAGTGTTTCATTGCCGACCTCCTGGCCACTTTTGCAAAAGGTGATGTCGTCCTTTCCTTAATAATTGGAGCTTACTCGGAAAAACTAAGCCACAAGGATTGCTCCATGCTCACTAGTATTTGGCCTATTTTGCTACTAAAATGACATCCAACTTCCGAACGGAACTTTGGTTGAAAAAAATGTATTCGAACAATTGTGGGTATAACGTGCCCACTGGTTTCAGAAAATAACTTTGAATATGTCTGTTCCTTCTGACTTCAAATTTTGCAACTCTCGCTAAGGTTATTCTGAAGTTAATATGATAAAATCAAATCGTTCATTCCCAAATCTACCAAGATTAACTGTAAATGCCACTTCTGAAAGTGTATCAAATAATGTTTGACATCTTAATAACAGTGTTCGGTTGGAAGGAGAAAAATCAATGTTTTGTTTAGAAGTATTTCATTTCTGGCAAGCACCCCCACCGCCACAACCTCCGACACTGCACCTGCTGGAAAAATAATTTATCGATTAAATCGTTTCGGCATTCCTCTCAAAAATGAATGGCAAAAACCTGTCAACCTCTGTTTGGAAATGCTTTCCATAGGCATTGCCCCATAACCCTAAAACACTCAGAGTACTCGCCGAAAATTGAAGACAAATAAAAATTGTGAAACCGAACACTGCTTGTCATTTTTCATGATGTACGGCCAAGTAAATTTCATTGTCTTTGATCTATACCAGACCGCTTCATGTCTGAAAGTTTGCTTGGGCACCAAGCGCATGCGCACAGAAGCTCGTGTTTATGATGGAGAACATTTAACAACAAACATGACAAACTGAGTTGCCATTGGAGCAAACGGGAACGGTGCATTCGAGATTACTCCTCGGAAGGTTTTCATGCTGTTACGTCATTTTCCAGTGGACAATGAGGAAAGCGCCGCCAACATTATCTAAATGCGATTGACTACATGTAGGTACAGAATGTGTAAACATTATTTTAATTAAAAAATGGTTTTCTCCATTTACAGAGAGCCCCAGTTATGTTTGCACAATAACTAAGGTTTCCTCCTAAGCGACAGCACGACAGCATGACTGCACAAAACCATTGACAGATGAAACTCTGTCTGAAATATTGGTGGGAATTTCAGCCCGTTTCTTTTCTGTAGAAGAAAGATATTTATTCAGATTTTGTTCAACTTGTCGATACTCCACATAAACTGGAAAATATCTCCAGTTTTCCTGATAAATGTAATTGATCTGGTACCAATCAGTTTCTTGGTCCGACACCAACAGTTTTTAAGAAAATGACTAGTTTCGAAAGACCCTGAACATGTCTCCCTATTCAGAAATAATTTACGATTTGGGTTCGAAATGTCAGTTTGAAATCTGAATGATGTATTCGTGGAACATAATTATGAGTCCTTCTGAGTGCATCTAACATTCAACACTTGCATAAACCCGAATCAATATGGCACAGATTAAATCAGACGCCCAACTAGTCTCATTATACGAGGCGTCCTAGTTGTTTGTGAGAGCTTTGACAGATATCGGAAATCGCACTTGACTATTGAGCCCGAAGCGTAACAACGTTCCAGCTTACACCTTCCGATCCTACTCAGGCATCTACCGTTTTACCGTCGTCAGTTCTTCATGCTGTGGTTACGTTTTGGGTAAAGAGCTCTTGACATCACTCACATTTACAGCTTGTTGCTGTGTTAGGCACATCACAATAGTTTGATTCGTCCATAATTTTACTGTGAACGGTGTGCGAATTTTTGTAATTTTTTACAACGTTGGATTTGTCTGTATTGTACGTCTGTATGGTTGGATCGACATTTCAAATGTCCTTTTGCCTCTTCAGACATTGACGCTTCCGGTTGACGTTTGAATTTTCTCTTTCGTACGACAACACAGTTTGTTTTCTGAAAATTTCGATATTGTTGATAGACTTCTTTAAAATCTTGAGTACACAGTCGCAGCAAACAAAGAACCACCCCGAAATTAGTTAGGAATATCAATCAAAATGGGGATGCGAAAATGAGTGGGATTAGTCTCTCTCTAACTCCAGTCTTGCATGAGGACCACTTCCGACAATCTTCTCGATTTTCAAGAGGCCCAGCAGGCAACGAGAAAAAAATCAAGCAACCTGAAAAGTGTTTCCAACTGCGCCCGAATCTGTTAGCATTTCCCCCACAATTGTCCATGGCCACAGGCTGGGCAATATTAAAGAACAGCGGACGGTTTTGTCAGTTTTTTTTCTGCAGTTTGCTCCACGGATGTAGTCGGCCTCCTCGCTGGCATCCATTCAGGACCTCTCTGCTCTCCCTGCACGGCGCATTAACGACAACACTGCGTAATCATCCATCATAAATTTCACTCCAGAATAAATGCGAAGCTATTTCGTCTTGTTTTCTTTTCATTTGCCATTACTTGCCAGCGTTCCTGTATAGCAAATATGGTCCAGTCCTTTTTGCCTATTACGCGGGGAACCTCTAGCTCACACAACACACTTGCACGGCAAACACGGGCGGTCTTACGGGGAAATTGCATGCCATATGGTCAGCGTTGGTTCGGCGGGCCGCGATCGGGCGAGGAGTCAGTAGACCAAGTCGCTTCTGATAATTGACGGCTATCATTTCCAGTGAAAAGAAACGCCATGAAAGCATTATGTCACGTTTGTTATTGTCGTTGCGTGTCAGTGGGCCCCTTCTCAAAAGTCCCAGACAACGCGTTTTGGCTAAACATACAAGCTGTGCTTGCTTCCCGGGAGTTTGCCGGGGGAGGTTGGTTTGATGCACATTGGACTCATCATCGGCATTTGAAGATCTGCGAGTCACACCGCCCCGGCCCACTGTCTTGCATGGCGTGGACTTCAGCCTCAGCGTGTATCCCCCGTGAAGTTACCCCGTCGGGATGGGCCGTGATTCCCGTAAACATGGAGGATTATTTTACGGTCTGAAACGATTCGTTACGGCATTAATCGGCGAGCCATGGTGCCACAGTCAAAGAAGAATTCTTTGAGGAATATGAATTATTATAAACACATCGTCCCTTGAAATCCATCCATAAATATAAACCATGAATGATTTGATTTTTTTCTAATCCAAATTAGCATTACTCACAAAAGCTTTTTCATTGCTTTTTACTGCCGTACCCTGGCACGAATAATCACAGAAAGCTAATCGACTAAGAGTTTAACAGGTGGAATAGTGAGTTACTTTAAACCTTTAAAAAGTGATCAAAATGAGTGAGATGACATTTTCAAATTAATCTCCATATTGAGGGATGTTGGCTAATTTTTGTCTTGATCACGTGCCATGTAATATGTAAGAATCTGTTTAAACTGTTTTCAGTTTGAGCATTCGTTTATATAGCAAATGTCTAAAGAAAGAATTATGCAAATGTAGAGATATTTGGACTGCCAAAAGCCGTGTTTCCAAACCATGCATTGTCAAGTACTAGCTCGTGGACCGACTTCATCTTGCCGAGTTACGATGATTGCCTATCGGACCATCGGTGTCTCACGTCTAGCTGAAGGCCAAGTGCTTGTCGCTAAATGACCCGATCTTGAGGTGAAGTAGTCGGTGTGCGTACCACAATGCTACACTCTCAGCGGGCTCTCTGGAGGTGACAAGTGGGACCGTCCTCCAGAAAGATAAAAGGATTATAGCCCAGACACGCCCCTTGGTCCACACGCGCCGCACCTAGCTACCTCGAGCACAGGGCTCCTGAGTTGCTCCCCTGGTACCGCCAACGTTGGCCTAATTGATAAGTGTTTGCTTTGGTATATAGGCGGTAGCATGTTGATTATCATACGTACACAACATTTCAAGCGGACTGGCTGGGGACGTAGGATTAGGACAAGTGTTTGCACGTCAGAAAATAAGTCTTTGTTATTTGGACTCATCAAATGTTGCAATCTTTCATTAATGCTGATTAAATATTTATCAGAACTAGGTTGCCGTTTTTTCTCTTCTTCGTTTGCCATCTAATTTGCCTAACAAAGTCGTCTTTTCGTGTTCTATGAGGCAAGAATTTTACACTTTCATACCTGAATATTCTACAATGAAAAATGAATGATGTATTCCAGGTGAAATTCTGGGGCAGATGACGTCAGCGGAAAAAAACGACCACGGCACAGGGGTTATAGTGTTTATTTTCTCGCAATTCGTTCCTTAAGTGGTTTTATATTCCTCCAGTGTTGTCGGGATTTTTTTTTCACCGCAGCACCAAGTGATTATTAAGTAAACATCATGCACCGCAGGGCCAGCCACAGCAAGAGGGCATCATGCCACTGGGTACTTTGGACGAGTTCAGCGGCGAGCAAATGACTGGCCATGCCCCGCCGAAATTTTTAAGGATCAAGGAAATCTCGGACGGCCGAATCGTCACTTTTTCAAACTCGCATTGAAAAGAATCAAATTGTATATCATTTTCATAATCTACTCATTAGCTGTAAGGGGGATTAGTGGCCCGTCCCATCCGTCATGTATCTGTTGCGTTTTAAGGAGAAGCTTTTTTTCTGTCAATTGTCATTCAGAATCAGAGGGTATTTACCTTCTTCGCTGGACTCTGGAATACCGGAGGATAGTTGCTAAATTGCGGCCTGTCGAGCCTTTGTTGTGTGTCCTTGCCTTCTGACGAAGGCCTAGCGAGTTTATGATGCATACAAAGCGAGAAGTGCCGGCGGCATTGTACCCATCTGTCGGTATAAACCTGCACCGTCGCCTGCGACCTGAGTACGGTGCGCTCGCACGCGTGGAGAAAGGTCTTTGAGCGGTCGCTACCGTGTCACAGTAATGTCAGTGAGGACTGGCTTAGAACATATCGAGTGGATTTTTGAGTCGAAAAACCCTCAGGAAAATTTATCCAGACTCCGTCGACTGCATAGTGATGAGATTATCTGATTGTCTGTTTGCCAGAGCTTATTTCTTGGCGAAATTCATCAGGAGACACGAAATTCCTAAACAAAGAAATAATATTTTAAAGTTATCGTCGTAGTCTGAACACAAGAAGTCTTGTGATTTCTCAGCTAATTGCATCTATCAAGAACACGGCAATTTGTGACTCGCGCGTAGTCTCATTAACACGCCTAATTAATTTGCCTTCTCTCATCACTGGGCCCACCTGTTTCCAAAAACTCAACCACCATTCTTCATACCGCTTCAAAGCCATTAAGGCGTGTGGTGTATTTTACGTATCAAGTATACCGGCGGGACAGATATACCTTAGCCATGAAAAGATAATTAAGATCTAGTTTGGACACGATAGCAGTATTTGGCAAGTCTCTTTCTTATAACGCTAACAATAATCTGACCAACACGCGTATGTCGAATAGACACACTACTAATTGAGGTCATTGCGTTTACGTAACAACCTCAAGGGAAGCGTTACATCCGTAACGAGCTTTAGAAACGCGACTGACTTGTGATATTTAAGATACTATTTTTTCACTGAATTTGAAAGCACGATGTTTTCAACTCGTGTGAAATTAGACCGTGTTCTTCAGTGACTAAGTACATTTGTCAATTAGCAGAAACGAAGCTTTAATGAGCTCGTAACGAGAGCCTGATTCGGCGGAAATCGCAAATAATTAGCGGTGCTTGTCTATGCTGCAGGCCTATGGACACGATTTTTGCCGCTACTCTGTATCAAGAGACTCTTCGAAATAATCTTCCTTTCCTAAAAATGGCCTGCCTACTTGAGATTTTTGGAAATATAAACAAGTGTTTTCAATTCTCATTCAAGAGGCACAATGCCCACAGGACATTGCGTTTGGAGCTTTCTGGACAAATTTTGGCCTACATTAGAACTAAGTGAGTGGAAGCTCGCTGACGGTTTGATTGCCCCGTTTCCATATTCGCATGATTCGATCACTTTTATAATAATTCCCTTTGCGTTCATTTCTACATCAATGACGTGTTTATTCCTCGTTCTTTTTCTTCTGATGTTAAAAGCACATGCGCCAATCAATGCACGCTAATGGCAGTTGCTTTGACCCTGAGTATGTACCGACGTGCACATAACGCTTATGGATATACCCACAGTTACCCAAAAGAGCGCCAAAAGATGCCAGTGTTGCAATTTGTCGGTTTCATTTGATCACACCCGGTCTGGTCCCTAGACGAATCGTCTGGACTGATAGCATTTCTCACACCTCCGTTAAAGGGGTTTCTATTTCACTGGTATTCCTCGGTTTGAAATCACACTGACAATTACCCATCGGTCATTAACGTACACGATTATGTCACAAATTCATTGCCATAAGTTTCATGACAGTAGTCGAGATCAATATCATTATTATTATAGTTTTATAATTTTCAGTGAATTGGCCCGATTGATGGACCTGTTAGGCAACCTTTACTCCTTTTGGTAGGCCACTGTTACAAATAATAACATGTGCACATGAATAACGCAATGGATTCTGCAATTTTTGTTTAAACATCAGCGAGAGCGCAGCAGGGTTTTACAATTGGCATTGTTTTTTTTTCCAACAAAAATTAGATACCTTTGAGAAAGGGCCTTTAAGAAGACTTGATGTGATTTATCCATCGCCACGTAATATGTTACTGTGGAGTTTAATTTCCCCGTCGGTGGTTGCTAGGGAATTCTCCTCTTCCTTCGGTTATTAGGGCGCCGGTAGTTTCAAAGGGAAGTATGCTGGATTTGCTCTGCACCTTTATGCAAAGTTCCGAAGAGGAAATTAATTACATCTTCAAGAAATTGCATTTACTTGATCAAAATTCGGCGCTTGTCATCAGTTTTGGTGAAAGTGTTTTAAAGGATGGGAATTTGTGGTAGACAGTAAAACATTCTGATCACAAACTGTCTCCAAACAAAATGTGAAGATCTACAGGTAATTGTCGTGGGCATGAGAACAAGTGTGGTTGCAAACACAAATGGCGCAGTACGTGAAGGGCACATACAATTTCAAACCTTAAACACATGCACACAAAATCTCTATAACCAATTGGTTATTTTCACCCTGACGTGAACGATAAAAAGTTTATCAACATTTTAATGAAAGGGACAATCATTATGATTTGCTGGAACATTTCCGAGATTCGCTGAACATAACTGAAAACGTAATGACCAATGAGAGTACAGAGAAGACGGCGAGATTCATGAAGAATGTCCCAGGGCAAATCGCGTTCAATCCTCCGTACATCACCGCAACAATCACCGGCCAACAGTCAATCATAAAACGCTAGCACCAAATGACATCAAAGCAGCAGTATTTTGGTCTATTGTAGCTGTGATCCGCACACCTCTACGGCGGTTGGGCTTCATTCATAGCCAGCCGTTCTTCCCGTGATTTTAACCCTTTCCGCTTTCTCCCCATCCGCTGCAGGCAAAACAGACCAGCTGTTCCGTTTTTTACACCGGCTTTCCACCTATCTTCCGAGCCAGGAGTTCGTCACGGAATAAAGGTCTGTTCTTCCTACTCTCCGTCTCGCCCGACCGCGGTAGGGCGATCAGAAGAGTAGTAACAACCTGCGCGGCGCGTTGTGCCTCACCATCGGCCGTCCGTCTCTTCAAAAGCCGCCGCATTAAAGTCCGTGAGATGATGACTCGAGATATGTAGGAAACACGCCCGATTTACCCCGCTCTTCAGCCGAGGTCGAAACTAGCAAAAGCAGGGTTCATATATAGCTTGTGAGGCAGATTGGCTACACGAATGGATGGATTGCAAATGATGGGGATACATTGTGAGAGGCTCCAATGGTCTATCCGGATGGAGGAAGGAGATTGGTAGAAATGAAAGGTGTGGTAGAAAAGAAAGCGACCTCAAAGAGCACAGTTAAGAGTTGAAACTATCATAGATTGTTGGTTTAAGAGTTGTTGCTAACCAGCGGAAGTCCTACAATGTCATCTTGCCTACTCAGGCAATCATTAGTCTGCCTTCCCCCTTGTTCTGAGGATAAAACTTTATTTCTTCTGAAGTTGGGATTTTTTTAATTTAAGGAAAGACAAACGAAAAATACTTTAAACCATAAACATTCTTTTCAGTTGCTGCTTTCATTAATCAAACAATATGAAAACAAAATCTTATTCAACTGTGGAGATTCTGCTTTCATGAGCAACTGCTCTGATGAAAAGTAACCTCAATGATAATAATGGTGTAGCTCCTTTCTGTAATCTTCAGTTTAAGAAAAGTGAGTAAACAGTGATTTGTTCAAAGCTGTATTTGTTGACTGAGTGACAAGTCATAATAGGTTACTGTGCACCAGGACAGAGGTCAGGCAACCAACATACATGTTTCGATATTCCTTTTTCAGTGGATTTAAGACGTTTCCTGGATGTTTTCCCAGGGATGTCTCAGGTTGTCTTTTCTCATTTTTTTCGCTTGATCACAAACACAAGATGAATCACCTTACGCCCTCTTGAATATAATGAATACTCCTCCCCAATTTCTCTTTTCAGCAATCAAGCTAGTAAAATGACTGGCAAGTACACATAACTCTAGCACACATGATACATACGTGTATCTCCCCTATTACGAGTTTTCTATAATCCACTACGTCATCATGACTAAACGGTTTCGTCCTGGCCTATGGACAGCATACACCAAATGTTTTTGTTGTAAACCGCTGTCTTCATGACCACGGCTAAACTGTATATAACCCTGCTAATTCAAATTAAATATCCCCCGTATGTGATATCAGTCTGCATCTTTCCGTTGGTCTATCGGTCTGATTGTTTGCTGGAGTATGTAGCTCTCGAGGCTTGATTCTTCGTATTCATGTTAACCGTTTGCAAACTTTGTTTCAAAGAACATCTCTGCGGTATTACTTTTTTGTCGTGTTTGATAACTACCAACTTTTAAACTAGTAATGCACTTTATTCTATAATGGCAATTCAGATCCAGAATACAACTTTTTGTACAGAAAAATCTTTTCGTTTTTTTTCTCAAATAAATGTGGCATAAATCAGAGAAAGAGAGAGAGAGAGAGAGAAAGACAAATCACATACTTCATCCGACAAAGAGAAATCATTTTTCTTAACTCGGCCCAGGTGCAACAAGGTCCCATTTGGGAATAGCCTGGCATGGGGTGAGTACACAACACACATACTGGCCTGCCAGGTCTGATGCACTGACTCAGCTATTGGGTAGGGTCCTAAGGGTTTCTAATTGGAAACATTCTTCAGAATAGGGGTCGTCGACTTTTTATGACACGTTCTAAAAAATGAGGTTTCTGCAATAGTCTAGGAACTGACGTAGCCAATCAGTTTGCCATATCTGTGGTCTATGCAACATTGGCTACGTTTTTTTTCGCCTGTCAATGTATTCTATTAATTAACCACCATTAACGATGCAGCTTAATGGAAAATATCAGTTTGAACGACAAGATGGTAAAAGCAATGTTTTTCTGAATTCCAGCACGTTGTCCATCAAGAGAAATGTGTTTCGGAAACGGTTGTTCAATATAGCGCCCTCAGCGTTAGTTCTGAAATCACAGGGAAAGGTAATGGTTAATTGGCACTGTTCTACACAAATAAGACCAAGAACTAGGAGGTCTGAAGTCATTATTTTTTTGCTGAAAAGATGAGTGTAGGTAGACTTCTTCAGAATGGGATCAAATTTCTGCCGAAATTGGTTTTATTGTAAATTTATGCACGCGTCGCCTGACTGCAATTTCCTTTCCAGTTGAGATGGAGGACAGGCAGCTAATCCTCAATTTCGCTGTAAAAACAATAATTCAAGTCAGTTAGGAGTACTTCCGTTCCTATGCAACTAATCCTTGGTATTATTCGAGTTTCGGAAATCACGGATTGAAGTCCATAAAACCTGGTTGGGGTTTAGGGTGTGGCGGTTGTTATTAAAATCGAGAGTCGAGAGAGAGACCCAACATTAATCCGTTAAACACCGCACTATCGTGAATCTAACATCCAAGGCGAAATGACTAGGAATGTGCTGCAAGGCACTTCTGGAGCAGTCCGACAAGAAAATTGACCCTGACTGGCGAGAAATATAAATTCTTGTCTTGTGTATGAGAGGGTTGACCCGCAATCGCAACTTGATCTGGTGTACGGGAAACGAGCGGTTCTGCGCCGAGCGGCAGAGAGGCTGCTAGGCCAGGAAATGGGTCCAATTTCCCCCACGGCTGAAGTGTCCCGGCTCTGGGAGTTGGCAGAGTCCCACCCGGACTGTAGTGCAGGAAGTCACGAGGGGACCAACTACCGTGTCGAGGGCTCTTGTGCTGGGGGCTGGCGGCTCGATGGTACCGTCAGAGAAGCAACTCCTGATACCTCAATTAAACCGTTCCGGGGGAATCGCACTGTCCAGAAGTCACGATGACCGAAGACCAGCTCCTGCTCTTGAAGACAATTCGCAAGCAAGCGGAACGATAAAATCGTTGGAAAAACACTCTCTGAGCTCAAACCTTACCACTTCAACCGCGAAGGTATTTTCCTTGCTCTCTTCACCGTCCGTCGCCTTTGAACAACAACCAACGTTCTGCCATTCTAAAATGTCCACGGTTCTTGAAAGTTATGCATGTATGAAGAAGTTTTATAACCAAGGGAATTGGGCCGAGTGTTTAAATGGCATTTTTTTGCATTGAAGGGAAAAATCCGAACTGCAAAGGTCTCGAACCCTTTCTCGTTAAAAGAATGTGGCATTCATATTGATGAAATAGAAGGAAAAACAACAGTAACAAAAAAACCTTTTGAATGAAAAAAATAAACAAATAAATAGACCATACATGGTTTAAAGCGCCGGTCTTAACAAATCATGGTCCGATAATAAAGCGGTATAATTACATTCCTTCCTCAATCTTTAGAATTCAAATCTTTAAATAGACCTGCCACTACCAAGTAGGCCTACCAAATCACGACAACTAACGGAAATAACACCCGACATTAGCAACTAAAGTATAAACAGCTAAGAACGTTTTCTTGACAAAACTCACTGATTTCTGAGCCGATTCATTTCGTGTCTAGTAATTCTCATTCTCACACGTGGGCATCTCACATAAAATCTAGTGGGCATTGTCAAGATTTGAAAAAATGAAATCGCTTTTACTCTCTAGAGGCAAAAGAGTGAAAACTTCACCCTCAACAATGAGTGAATCTCTCATAACCCCTTTTTAAAAGAGTGAATCCACTCTAAAAAGAGTGAAAACTACTCTAAAAGACTGAAAATCACTCCAAAAGAGGAGTCATACGAAGGAAAACCTTTTTTCAAGTAGTCCTTTATAGGCCTATGGCTCCTTGGCAGAAAGAAAATTCCACCTTTTTGAAGTGGTTTTAGAGTGTGTGACTTTTTCACTCCTTAGCCTTTAGAGAGTATGACAAGACTCCACAGCAGTTCAACCCTGTCACTATATTTAAGTAACTCATTCCTTCTAAGGAGCGTACAGTCATCACACATCATCTGTAACCAAATCCATCATTCCCTTTAAACTGAATTTTGAAAATGTGGGATTTCTCCAAGCTTTCAAAAACCTCAACATAACTTGACATCACCAGCCCTACACCTCATGCTAAAACTCGTTGTGCAAACCATTTCAATGTTTTGAAACCCTCCACTCTCCCACTGTCTCTTTTTCCACGTTCTGGAATCGGGTGACATAATTGATTCACATACAAAGTGCCGGATACAGGGAGCCATCTGTCATTATTCTGCATATAATGATTACATCATAAACTTGAACTCAATAGAACATATGGAAGGACATACATCAACCTACTTAATTCACCCCATTCGGACAGTTCAATAAATAAAAGCCCTTTGTGGCCCAATGACGTGCTTAAAGAGCATCCGTACTTATACGCCCTGTTAGTTGGCTTCAGTCAGAAAATCATACGTCGTGATCTGTAGGTTCAACATGGGTCTCCATTTTGTTTCAACTGTACCTATTTCAAATCATAACGTAAAAAATCACACAAGAAAGAATCAATCACGATTGATCACAAAGCACATATACCTGTGGCAAAAAGGCACAAATGCAACCAGTGAGTAAACTGACATTCATAACCAGGAGGTTGTTTACGACTGCTCGTGAGAGGAACATAACACGGCTTGAGGTGTATTTGAAAAAAAAAACTAAAGTAAATAGTTTGAACAAAATCATTAGAAAGTTATAATTTAAACTTGTTTGGATTTTGTGACTCAAAAGATATTAATGAATGGCATTCACATAAATGTTTGTGCTTGGTCGCATAAGACAGGCTCAGGAGAATGGACGCTGATAATGTCCCTCGCCTACGGTGGCTCGGGCATTATCAACACGGGCTGTCCTGATCTGCCCTGCGGGCCAATTTCATAGAGATGCTTAAGGACAAAATTTGCTGAAGTGCGAAAAAACCTGAAGTGCTTCAAAAACAGAGGTAACCAGCTCAAACTCTGTAATTGTCACGCTAACAAAAGACAGCTAAACACCATTCCAAACTAATAGATATCACATGGACTTTTGGCTGTTAACCTGATTTGTCAAGCAGGTTTTTCCATGCTTAAACAAAGTTTATGCTTAAGCAGCTCTATGAACTTTCGTTTACGATCGGCCAAGCGTATAATTCCCTATAATTAAAGCAGAAAATGTACTGTACAATACGACAGAGACAATCCAAAAGAGCAACGAAATCTGCATCTTAAAATAGGACAAAATTATAGATTTGACAAATTCATCAAGAGGGGGCTTGTCATGTTCAGCAAATGAAAATGCTCTCTGAATTAAGTTGATTTGTATTCATTTATTTATTATTGATTGAGCATTAAATACAATACGGTCAAAGGAAATCTGCACGCGCGCTTTGCGTCTTACTCAAACAGTGGAAGATTGTCCCCGTTGATGGCGCTGTTCTAGTTTTACATCGCCAGTGACTAAAACTCGTTCAGTTTGCCACGAGTCGGAAAGTCATTTTCCTTGCCGACTTTTTTGTTGTCGGTGTACTCCTTCGAGGTAGCTTTTCCTGTTGTTAAGGGATAAAATACACAATATAAATGCAACACATTCAATTTAACAGCTTCGTGACAGGTATACAGAGTGCCTCTTTAAGACTGATGAAATAGGCCTCGGCTGTTATTCGAGCCGTACGTCATCAGTGTCACGTTGGAATTGAGGGCTACTTCATCATTCACAATCCCAATAGGATGATCCTATTGTCTTCTCTGACGCTTCGTTTCCTTTCAAGATTCCTGTGGAGGGCAAAGGCCCGTGATATATGACGCAACTTTGACCTGCCTTTGCACTCAGGGCCGTGTATAAACTGAAGCACTAGACCGTGTTACACACGCCCATATTATACCGTAGATACGAAGTTGTACATCGAGTGGAATATGATAGACACCTACTGCCCAAACCCGGACCCGCTCGTCCCTCGACACTTTTAAGAAAATCCGGCACCTGGCATTTCGTCATAAGATAGATTAGTCTTACCTTTTGCTCTATGAACCGAGCATGAAACTGTTAGCAAGAGCACGAAATGGCCCTCCATTTTTTTACTGCTGTCTTTCATTTGACAAACGGTAGATAAGACAACCATTATCAAAGGCCAACCCCAAAGGACAATTTTATCAAATGGGCATCATTCCCAGAAGACATACGGAATTCTACAACTTAGATTTGTTTCCATACGCCTGGTCTTTAAAAGTTTGGTGTAAACTCTACAAGTCCCATCCAGTCAAGAACTGAGAGAAATCAGCTAAAAATACTCTCTCTCCAGTTTATGTGAGAAGCTTCAGCAGGTATACAACAATCCCTCAAACTGGGTCCAACTTGGACCCTCACTAAGAAAATTGTGCCGGGGCTGTACACATGTTCATGGTTGTTCCGTTTGACACATAAGAAAATGTCACAATAACAGGCCAGTGGTCCCAATTATGTTTGGCACAGAGTTCCACCCGTGCCGCAGGCATTATGAATGGATGTCGAACTAAAACAATAGCCCTGGGCCAAAGACTTTACGCTACCACTCGTCGAGGATTACAAAGGGATTACCAGAAATGTCTAGAAGTCGATTTACCTGTCGTCCCGCTAAAGGCTGGCCACGTTCCGGCGTGCCTCGATGCGCCCTCTGGAGATTTGAGTCATCAGGAGTTTTACCTGTGCCATCCTCGCTAGCTCGCTGGTCGTAGCAGGTGGTTCTCATTTGGAAACCTCCTTCTACCTGTCTCCATGCCGTGATCATCTCTCCATCAATGCTGCACATCTCTCAACGCTTGGGTTATGAGTAAAATAATGCGATGTTTTATTGTGCCGATCGGCCGCGCCAACGGCAAAGACGAAGAGGCTAGGATTATGTCTTCCTGGCGAAGGGAAAAATTGCTGTTTTTGTTTTGGGGATGTTACAAAAGCTGCCCCAGTAGAACACAAAACTCAAGATGTAGACGCTGGAGGTATAGTGCAGGTCATTCATGACCTCAGTCGAACTCTAAATTCCTCAACTGCCAACTTAAGGGTGACATTCAAATTCTAACCGTATCATAAAATAATGACGAATGAACAGAAAAAAGAATCAAGCCAAAGGCAAGATATAAAGCACGAGCCAAATAACGTTGCTTCAAAATAGCATGGAAACGACTTAGCTATCCAAAATTTGTTGCCTACCACGCAGTGCGGACAGGCCACCCTTTTCGCAGTGCATTTTGGGAAACGCTCGACTCGTGCGTACTCAACGGAAGTCACTCTATGTTCTGGAGTTTCTCAAAGTGCAAAATTCAAATTAGATCGTTTTCGTATGTAAACGACAAGTGTGTGTTTCACTGTACTGCTAGAATTGGTCCGTTTGAAGCAAAATGCTTGCTGACACACCGATTCGAAAGATGGTGTTGGAATCAATCAAGTTTATAATAATTGTTTTTAAAATGTGAAACGTGGTCGGTTTCGCGCCAAGTCGCATTGGAAAATACATAAAGCCCGGCCCCCTGGTCGAAAGAAGTGATTTAGTTCCATTCTCAGATTAGTGACGGTCACTTTCAATTTGTGTTTGGAAAACAAAACAGCAAAAAAAGAACCCCCACTAAATCCTGGGTATTTAACAGTTCAATGTGATTGAAGATTTCAGTTGGATTAAAAAAACAAGAAGGAAACTGGTCCACAGACAATAATAATTCAATGTGATTGAAGATATCAGTTGGATAAAAAAAGGAAGGAAATTAGTCCACAAGTAAATTTATATATCCAATCAAAACTATTCACATTATTTATTCAGTAGACTTCCGCGCATGCGCAAGCTGTTGCACGGAACAACACTACAAAGTGTGTGCATTTGTCCGATTTCAGTTGCATTTAAAACGAGCATGGGATTTATCAGTCCATGAGGTTGGGGCACAATTTGCGACGGTGTCCTTGTTACCTTGGTAACTTTTTCTACCTGTCATGACCTGTAGAGTAGGTCATTTACTCTAAAAATAACACACCTCTGTATTCAGCCTTGTAAGATGTATAACAATGTCAATTTGGAATACACCTGCAGGGAAACAGCAGTTCATTTCTACAAACCAAATGATGCCCCAACCTCATGGGATGACCCATAACAATGTTGTAATTCCATGCTTAGCCCTTTAGATCTTTCCATCAGAGTGGAATTAACCACTGCAACAAATTACTTTGAGAATAAAAAACACGCCTCCGTTGCGTACAAAATGCCGTCTTTGTCAAATTTCTCCAATCAAAGTAATGAACATATATTCACTGAATAATGGATATAACAAACACTAGTCTAGGTTAATGGGAAGCTACATTATCACTCAAGAGAATACATGTACATGTATAAGCCGTAGGAGAAATTCTCTCCGTGGCCACATCGTGTTGGAACTCGGTCAATCTTTCAAGTTCTCCCCTAAAGAAGTGCATAAAGAATAATTTTTTAAATGTAAACTAACTGCACGCTATTGTTTCAGGTCACAATTACTTCAGTGACTCAACATTGTGACTCAACTGTTTTCATTGATAAAATACCTCTGCCTACAGAGGGCGAACCTTAAGAGTATCAGATAAGAAAACCACACGTAAAAACAAACATACCGACACCGTTGGTACATGTATCTGAACAATTTGATTTTTTTTTCTTACCAAATTCTGCAGGTTTTGCCACGAGTAACTGAAGAATACATGCATTATAAAAATGTTCTAAAAAATCAATGCAGGAAAAAGAAAACTACAGTATTCACAAGTATTCGTCGTGCGTACGCTGTGGTTTGAGTTAGGGGTTTCATGTTTGCAGGTAACAATGCAAAAATACCCAATTCCAATCAGATCTCCCTCAAGCTTGCCAATTATTCAATAGCCACATGTAACGTCCTCTTGATGTATGCCAGAAAAAGTACTTGACTGAAGATGAAAAATTTCCACAGAAATACATATATAAAAATTTGTACAACCTCTGAGCATTAGTTAATTCCCATTGATTTGACAAAATATGAAGACACATTTTCTTATCAAAAGACAAGTACATGTACTTTAAAATGACTGTAAAACAACAAATTTTCTGAACAATCATATTTACGCCACAAGCATAGGAAGCTTCGATGCCACCGACCACTCTGTAGATAACTATCTTCTAAGAATATAAACTATGTTTGAGGGACACACATTTAAATAGAAACCTCTTTCAAAGATGTCCATGTACAGGTTTTTGTCTTTCAAAGAAATCACTTCCCACATAAACTAATTTGTGTGGCCTGAAAAGTGATGATTATGTACATATTCTAATACTATGAGAACTAGAAAAGTATGTTACACTATTCAAGTTTTATTTCCCTATCAAAATTTGTATCAAAGTTTACAGGTCCGACGATGTGGTCAGACCTCTCTTGCATCATGAAAAGGCTTGTAACAAAAATAGAACATTTCTACATTTTGAATTCAGAGGTTTCTCCGGTTTGCAAAACTGGGTCACTACACCATGCTATAATTTTTGTGAAATGAGAAAGTTTAGTTTCACTGAGAATTCTAATTTTAAATGGAAGCAAGATTCATCAATTTCTGGTTGAATTCAAAAGAAAGGCAAAATGAGATGAATGACACCTAACTGGTACAATTATCGACTGTACAATTATGTACAAGTGAAAACACAGCACTATTTACAAACACCTTACGGGAAAGGTAAAGATGACAAGACTACAGTTTTCGCTCTCCCCATATACACGTCAGTTCTAAATTTTCGATAACAAAGAGCTGCCTTTCACCATAATGGGAAATTAATCCCTCCACAAGGAATGAAGCACTGGTCTATTTTGCCAGCACGTCATGTCTGCACTTCCCCCCCAACACTGTTTTCAATTTACTAATTGTAAAAACACTGGAAAATTGAAAAGGCGTGATTATTGACACTGACTTCATTTGTTATCCATGCGATCGAAAATCCAAATATGAATGAATTCCTATTTGTGAAAACACCAATTTCAAAATAAAGAAATAAAAACAACAAACCACTCACGTTAATTACAAACCAAAAAAGCTACTGATTGACTTCATTTGAACTTGTTTTTTCCCCCAGAGAGATTTATATCAAGGTTATTTTCTTTTCTATGAGTCTTAGATAAAATTTGATTTTAAAAATACCGTTTGACATACATGTATTTAATTCTTCCTTGCTCTAGTGGTTCTCCTTGTAACAGCAGGTGAAGCCTTCTTGGTGATGGCTGGAGATGCCTTGGCCACTTTCTTTGTAGTCTTCAGAGCTTTCGAGGCTGACTTGGGAGTCTTAGCTTTGGATGCTGTTCTTCCTCTAGTAACCCGCTGTTTTTTAGGAGTGGGTGTATCAATGACAATGGTCTCTACAATGTTTTTGACAGCCTTTGCCTTGCTTGGCTTTGGAGTGGTAGCAGCCTTCTTGATGGCCCCCCTTCGAGTCTTCTTAGGGCTTGGCTCAGTGATTATTACTACCTCCATTACCTCCTTGGCTGCCTTCCCACGTGTTGTCTTCTTAGCCGGTGTTTTGGCTGCCTTCCCACGTGTTGACTTCTTAGCCGGTGTCTTAGCAGGTGTTTTGGCTGGCTTTGCTGGAGATGCTTGCTTCCTGCTTCGTCCTGATCTGGTTGTTTTAGGAGAAATGGCTGGGAGCTCCACTGCCGCCACTTCCTTCTTGGCTGCAGTCTTCTTGGGGACTGCCTTGGATTTAGCTGGCATCTTAGCAGGAGTTTCCTTCAAAGCTGAGGATTTAACTGCGGTTTTCTCTGGAGCTACTTTGGATAGCACAGGAGAGCCGACTTGTCTTCTTCCGCGAACTGATCGAGTCTTCTTGGGACTGGGCACAACCTTGTCAACTTTTGGGGTACCCGCTTTCTTGGCAGGTGCAGCTTTCTTAGGAGTCTTCACCTGCTTGGTTTTAGCAGCTGCTTTTCTGCCTCTTTTAACAGGAGCTGGAGTCTCTGCCTTAACTGGGGACACTATTTTGACTGTCTTTTTGGGTGTTGGAGCAATCGCCTGTTTCTTAGCTCGTCCACGGGTCTTCTTAGGGGAAGGTTCCACAGAGACCACTGGAGTGACTGGAGCAGTAACCGCTTTTCTTCCTCTTGTCTGTTTCTTTGGGGTCTTTACCTTGACTGGAGGAGTTTCAGCTTTCTTGTCTGCAGCTCCTTTACGACCACGCTTTGCTGGTGTTACTGCCTTTTGTGGAGTGTCCACCTGTGCTGAACTCACAGCTTTCTTCTTGGTGGGTGGCTCTTCAATTGGTTCTACGGCTGATCTTTTGCCACGGGACTGTTTGACTGGAGTAGGTGATGGTTCAGTGACTTGCTTGGCAGCCTGGGCCTTCTTTCTGGGGGTCTTGGTTTTCTTGGCCGGGGTTTGCTTAGTTACAGCTCCCCTCCTCGCTCTTGTCGGCTTCTCAGGACTGGGCTCTATTATTTCTCTCTTAGGAGCAGGAGTACTTGCTTTACTGCGTTTCACTGCCGGAGCTGGGGATGGAGAGGCCTTGCGCTTGGTTGCCTTCTTAGTGCTAGCTTGGACAGGGGATGAAGGTTTTTGCTTAGGAGTAACAAACAAATCAGGAACTCCTTCAAAGTCCTCGTAGGGATCAACCTTCTTGGGAGATGACATAAGCTGCTTGATGCCACCCAGTTTGGGAGTCTTGGGGGAAGGCTTGATCTTGGGGGTTTTTAACAGACGAGAGATACCAGAGAAATCAGGGGTCTTGGCCCCTTCTGGTGTCTTTGCCCTCACCACCTTGCCTGTCTTCATGGGAGTCTCACTCTCCTTCAATGGTGACACAAACTTCTCTGACATTCTCTTACCAGGTGTCTTAGCTTTTGCAGGTGTCTTAGCCTTTGCAGGTGTCTTGACCGTTGCACTCACCACCTTGCCTGTCTTCATGGGAGTCTTACCTTCCTTCAATGGTGACACAAACTTCTCTGACATTCTCTTACCAGGTGTCTTAGCTTTTGCAGGTGTCTTAGCCTTTGCAGGTGTCTCACTTTTTGCATTCACCACCTTGCCTGTCTTCATGGGAGTCTTACCTTCCTTCAATGGTGACACAAACTTCTCTGACATTCTCTTACCGGGCGTCTTGACCTTTGAAGGTGTGTTAGTCTTTGCTGGTGTCTTTACCTTTGCTTTCACCACCTTGCCTGTCTTCATGGGAGTCTTACTCTCTTTAAGCGGCGACACAAACTTTTCCGACATTCTCTTACCAGATAATTTGACAGCAGCCAGTGCAGTCACAGTGACTAAGGACTTCATGGGTGTTTGCTCAGCTATGAGTGGGGATACCATCTTATACGGTGAGGTGCTCTTCCTGGGACTGGGCATCCTTGGCGTCAGGGGTGATACAGCCATCACACCAGGCCCTTCAGGAGTGGATAGATCCAGGGTGGTATCCAGCAGAGACTGTTTAGCTTTCTTCTGGGGTGATGGTGTCTGCATCATGTCTGCTAATCCTGTGAAGCTGGTGTCAGCAGCAGACTTGGTCTTGGGTGGTGCCATCTTGAAGGGAGTCTTCCTGCCCTTCTTGGGGCGGACTGGTGTCTTGGCAGTTTGCTGAGAACGTCCGATCAGGATGGTTGCTGGAGAGCCAGCATGCCCTGTGCTGCCAACACCATATGCCCTCTGAAAATGGACAAATGAAAAAAAAGAAAGAAAACTTGGTCTTCATTGGATATCTTTCAGAATATGGCACTTTCTGTTTTACAGTTTTTAAAGTTTGCCCAATTGAATACAATGCAATTGGTCAAACTGTAAACACTGCTTAAATTTGCTTTTATGATGTTACCTATTAACCCCTTCGCTATGGAGGACTGTTACTACAGCACCATTGTGTATTAGTGCATACCACACATACAGTCTATTCACCAGGCAGCTGCTGGTTCAGAGGGGCCTGCTGCTGGACAAAGCCGTCCATTCAGGGCATGCCACAGCCCTGCAGTCGCGGTCAAAATAATCCCGCCGTGAAGGGGTTAAAACAATGCATATTACATGAAGCAATTATATTCAAAGTTTTGATACACTTTTCAAAACAAATGAATGTAATCAACTGTTTCAGTACTTTTTAATTTTCAAAACTTGCAATAATTTCAGTACATTAATTCAGCAAGCAAAATACGGCTTCAAAGTTTTATCTCTGACTTTAGGGGTATATATTCATATCAATTAAATTAAGATGTTGTGCCTTCAGTAGAAATGGACAGAATAATAAAAATAACAAACCTTTGGTGTCTTGGCTTTGGAAGAAAGCACTCTGGCTTTCGTGGTTTTAGACGTCTTGAGGGCACGTCCAACGAGGACTTTAGAAGCAGCTGAGGGCTTAGAAGCTCCTTTTTTGACAATGTCTGCCCATCGCATCGGACGCGGAGTTTTCATTCGGGCTGGAGTCTTAGCCTTTGGTGTTTTAGCCCTGGGAGTCTTGGCCTTTGGCGTCTTAGGTTTGGGTGCGGCCTTGGCTGGTGTCTGCACTGGAGACTTGACTGCAATTGTTACGGCTTTCTTCGCAGGTGTTTTTAGAGCCTGGTTCTTGGCTTTTGGGGTGTTGACTTTAGGGCTGGCTGGCTTGACGGCTGGGGATTTCTCAGCGGTTGGTGTCTTGGCCTTCTTGGGAGTTGGTGTTTTCGCCTCGGGTGTTTTTGGCTTAGTCTTTTTGAGAGCAACACCCTGTAACCATGAAACATAATAAGGGGCGACCAAATTAACAAAGTTTTTGGAGAGGGAGGAGAAATGCCACATTGTTGCAAGAATTTTTTCAGTGATACCCAATAGACAGTGACGCCACTTCTTTTATACTGCAAGTTCGAAGTTACCCGATTCCTCTCAAGCCAATCGACAGCCCACAGGTGCTATGCCTAAAGACAAAATGTCTGCCAAGGTGCACTTACCTTTTCAATCTCTGACTTGAGGGCTGGGGGCATCTTCTTGGTCTCAGTGCTTATCTTTCTCTCCTCAGCGGCAGCCTTGATATCTTTCTGCAATGGAGATGCCATCTTCTTAGGACTAAGAACCTTTGGCCTTGCTGCAGCTGCTGCCTTGATGCTCATCTGTAAAGGTGTGGACATTTTCTTCGGGGTGGCCTGCTTGGGTCTTTCAGCAGCAGCTTTGGCTATCGCCTTCTTCAAGGGTGTGGCCATTTTCTTGGGTGTCGCCTTCTTGGACAGGGCCTTTGCAGCATTCTTGATGTCTTCTTTCAGAGGTGTTGACATCTTCTTTGGGCTGGGCTTGGCTCTTTCTTGTGCAGCCTCAATGATAGCTTTCTTCAAGGGGGTCGACAACTTCTTTTTCAGTGCCAACTTAGGTGTAGGCTTGGACACTCTGCCCTGAATGACAGCAGCTTTTTTGACAGGTGAAGGTGTGTTAAACATTTCTGGAAGGCCAGTGAAACTCTCATCCATCAATTTTGATGAGGGCTTAACTACTCTTTGGGTCTTCTTCCCTGATAGTGGGGTAAGTAGTGTAGATACAGTAGCATTTACAGGTGGTTTTTCTTTTGGTGTAACTGCTTTTGGAGTGGCCACTTTAGCATCTGCCTTGGATGGAGAGGGTGGCTTCACTGGTAGTTTAATCTTCATAAGGGGTTTCTTTGCCGACTTAGGAGATTTAGCTGGTGATTTCTTGGAAGATTTGGGGGTTGCTGTAGGAGACTTTTTGGCTGGAGATTTAGCTGGAGATTTAGCTGGTGGTTTGGCTGGCGATTTGGCTGGTGACTTAGCTGGGGACTTAGATGGTGATTTGGCTGGTGACTTCGCTGGTGATTTGGCTGCTACTTTCTCTGGTGTCTTAGCTGGAGACTTGGCAGGAGATGCTTTTGCCTTAGGCGACTTAGCAACTATTGGTGACTTCTCAATGTCTTCCACAGACTCTTGGATTGCAGTGACTGCCAAAGAATTGCGATGCTTGATGAGACTGGCAACCTTAGGACTTGATGCCACTCCACTAAATGAACGCCTACTTTTGGGCGTGGCACCGCGACGGAGGGGAGTAAGAGGTGGCAGGCGCCTATCAAACTGCTCAGGGCTGAGCTGAGGACCAAACGATACACGCTTGCGTTTTGCACTTGGAGCAACGCCATCAGTAGATTTCCGCTTCTTGTTTGATGCAGGGGTTTTCTTCTTACTAGGAGGTGTCTTTGCTGTAAATAAAAGGGGAAAATACATTGCTGTCTTAAACATCACTTTATATGGCTACATTCAAACCACTGATTTCCAGGCAAAGTACACTATGGAACAAAAGTATGCTAATACATGTGATTGTTACGTGAAATGTAATTTGCATTAGGACAGTTACCTTTTGGTGATGCTTTGGGTGGGGTCTTGGCCACAGACTTAGGAGTGGTCTTTGCTTTGGGCGTGATTTTGGAAGCAGCCTTGGGTGAGGCTGCTTCATCCTCTTCCTTCAGTGGAGCAGAGACACGTCGTAGTTGCCCAATGCTTCTCTTCAGTGACTTGGAGGAACTCCCAGGCATCCTGGGGCTGTCTACAACAGCCTTCAGCAAATCAGATGCAAAATATAAAATGTAGAAATGGTATTGGAAAGGAAGGTTTCGAGAGACATCTTCAGACTTTACAACAAAATACTTATCGCACATCGAGAGGTTACTCCAAGGTATGACAGATTCCAGTGGTCTCCACGAATACGGCCATTTCACAATAGTGCACCACCAAGAGTATGCAACGCATTGGCCAATTACAATGAGCGAAATCTGTCAACCGATTTGGAAAGGGTGGACAGATTTCCCGCCTCACAATTGGCCAACGTGTTGCAAACTCTTGGTGGCACACTATTGTGAATCGCCCGTATTACAATACAGGTGTAAATCTTTGAAACTCATTCTGTACACTTGAAATTGCTGAACCTTGCAACTCACTTTCGCAGATCCGCTCAATCTCTTCTGAACCTTCTTGGCTGATGCTGATGTTCCTTTCTTTGGTGTTTCAGTTTTCCCCTCTTTCTCAACCGGAGTGGTACTGGTGACAGGAACTTCCTGGGATGCCTTAGGTGAGGCTTTGGGTGACACTTTTGGAGACTTCTTGGCAGTAGGCGATGTCTTGGGAGTAGCTGCCTTCTTGGCAGTGGGTCGAGTTTTTCCCGAGTCAGGTGACGATGTAGTTGCCTTGGGTGTGGCCTTCTTTGCTGGGACAGAGGAAGATGGTGATGCTTCTCTCTTGACATGTGTCTTGACTGCTGGACTCTTTGCCTTGGATGGTGTCTTCCCAGGACTCTTAGATGGTGTTTTCTTAGGTGCTGTTCAAAAGAAAGAAATGAGGCTTAATTGAATTCATCAATTCATTTTAACATCAATGTAAACAGAAAATTTGAAGTTACAATGAGCAATTATCCAATGCACACATAGCTTTCACATTTAATGAAAACATCTTGGTTACTGAGTAAAGGAAGAGGTATTGTAAAGTATGCACATATATAGTGTAATTTGACCACCAGAATTAGAAGCCATTACTGCAGTGGCACAACGCTCGTGGACAGGTGGTACGCGCGCATTACATGCCTCTTCGACCAACACGGTGTCGTGATTTGCCAAATGCACGCGTGCGTCATGCTGAAGAATGTGCGCGTGTGTGCGGTGCCACCGCAGTTAGGGCGTCTAATCAGATTAGTCTATAGTATGCACTTGCTTGGAAATTAAAAACTATGTTGACGAAATCCCTTTAACTGTCCCATTTATTTGGGGGGGGGGGGCAACGCGGTAGGGGTTGCTTACTCTTTGCTTTGTTACCGCTGGTAGATGAGACCACAGGACTCTGCACTGATGGTGTGTCTAGTTTGCCAGTGGACAGACGATTTGCATGTCCTGGTGGAAACTCAAACCTGGGCAAAGTCAAATGTAAAATCCACAGTACATGCATGCAGATGACTGTTGCTATGCCAATACCTGGGTTCAATTCACTTTTGATAAACATCAAGTAAAGGTCAAAACTCAAGGCTTATGCACCCAGTTTCAGTACTTTTACAACAAATAAAAACCAAAATAGACTGCAAATAAGTCAGTTTTTCTGTCGTCATTTCATTATCCTTATTTATCAGTCATTCACACAGAATCAGAGGGGATTTTCCATGGAGTAGTGTCAGCATTCACATCTAAATGACTGTATAATTTCCAGTACGGACTTTCCAGATTAGGGGAAAATCTGACACTTATGCCTTTCAACATTTAATTGGGAATACTTTCTGTCCGACTGAATAACTCATCCATTCTCACTGGATACTGTCTGAAATGCCTTGTGCTGCTGTGTAGGAACATTATACAGTTGAACCTCGCTAATAGGAGGTCTTTTGGACTTAGCAAATTACCTCATTATAACAGGAACTTGTATTATCAGGAATGAAAACAATGAAGAACAAAGGATAGGGTCCGAAAAATGTCCTTGTTATAAGCAAAATCTTGTATTAAGAGTGCCCTTATTAACAAGGTTCGACCGCAGATGGAAGCATATGCTAACACAAGTGCAGCCCAAATAACTTGAAAGCATGTGGGTAACATGATCCATTCTAAGCAGGAAAATGCAGCAAATGTTTGAAATAAAATGACGTTTACAGTCGGACATAATTTCATAAGGCCGTGGAGTTTTTCTTTGGTTTCTAACCTGAATGACCGGTCAATTATTGTGAAGATGTCCTTGTGTTTCAGAGTCACAGAGCTCGTCAGGGTCTTGCCATTTATCCTGGTTGGGTTCACTGTGCTCAAATTAGTCAGAGTGATCTGTAATGTGTCAAATCAAGAAAAAGGATTTAAAAGGTTTGGTTAGTGCCAAAATGGGCACATAAAACTACTTCAATTTTTTATTAACAAACAGCTCACTGTAATGAGGCCCCATCAGTTTTGTAGTCAACACCATCGCAAGACCAGACAAAAGACCAGTCACAAGTAACAGCGTGAGCAATGACAAAGCAATGCTTTTGTTGCGGTTCATTTGAATAGTGTGTGACTTGAATTCAGACTGGAGGTCTTGGGCTGGTCTTGTGATTGTCTTAAAGTGGTCTCGACTACAACACTGAGCCCTATACATGCCTGAATTTGGAAGCCAGAAATATGCTAATAAAGCAAGAACATTTGACAGCACAAAAGACTAAAAATGCATAAACTCGTATTTTTGAAATTCCTATTTCTAGAAATTTCTTTATGTTTCATTTTTTTATGAAAAAACCAGTTCAAGTGTTTAAAATTTCATTATCTGAAAATCTTGTTAAAATTTTACATGTTTCTGATCCCTTTCCTGTTGAAAGAGGGAATTTAGAAAGCTGGAAGATTTACACTATTTTTGATGAAAAATTATAAGACACTATTATGGTAATACTTCTCTCACGCTTACATTGTCATCATCCACAACCTCAATACGGCAGTGTTCTTTGGAGACATTTGGAAGTTGAATCCGGATGTCACATTCGTTGGTCCTAGACAACAAAATAATCGCACATAATTTAATCAACAGGAGACTTTGAGAGACTTGGTGGCAGCAAAAATAGTGGTCCTTTTTAGTTTACCAGATTTGAGATCTTGTGTCTTGTTTTCAGCATGTATGTATGGTTCTGAGCATGTGCAGTACTGAGGAAAAGGATCGATAGGCCTATGCCTGATGCCGCTAGAATCTCAAAGTCTCCCACTGGATGTTAGTTGAATAAAAGCAATTTTCAGTAAAGCATCTTGGATCGTCCAACATTCCCAATGGTGCGAGTCAATGTTGAGTGTACAATTACACAGTTAATTAATTTGTTAAATAAATCATCCCAACATATTAAGCCCTGAAATTATCTGTTGTCATGTGCTTGGATCAACATGACTGACTAAAGTAGGCCAAGTTAATGACTGGGAATTTTGTTAATTTCTCCATAAATGCTGGGTCCTTGACTCTTATAGGTAAACCCATGATATATTTTCTAGACAACTCACCTTCCGAACAAGCACTGTTTGAGTGTGAGGGGAAAGTTGGCCCCATCCGACTCATTCCGTTTGATTACCACGATCTTTCCATACAGTGGCATTTTCTGCAGATAAAAAATTAATTTTTTTGAATATTTCAGTTTTGTCATTTTTGGCCTATCATTTCAAAGTGTAGGCCCAGTGTTTTTTTTTTGGGGGGGGGTTGTAGAAATCTTAAACTAGCTATGGCCTACAGCTGGTGGCTTCTGAGGATGGGTGTCTTATATTATAATCACGCTGTAGCCACACATTTTGAAACAGCATTGTTCCTTTCATCTTGATGAGAACCAGTCCACTCGAACTGGTTGATAGGCCATCTTCTGAATGAAACCTCCATAATATTTACTGGCATCCGTCATGTCCTTAGGATATCATGGATATGGACTAGCCCCACTAGTGTGGCACGGACTCTCACTCCCGATCCATCCTTAGCCACACATCCGTATGCGCAATTTCGTGTCGGCGTATTGAACATTCCGGCGCACCCACTTATCATCGTGGGCGCAATTTCTCTTGCACACGAACATGATCCTTGACCTTTCTGTTTTCTAAAAACTATTTATTGAATGATTTCACTCACGTTATTCAAGTATTTTCCAGTCTTTTTGCCTTTATCCATTCAATCTAACGGGCTCGCTCTCTCATCTTTAAAATAAGATCGTTGAACAATACGTTACTTGACCTCTCATCGTCTCGACGGCTCTTCCATGTCAAGACATCTAAACTACTGCCAAAGTTTTGGAAGAGCCCATTGGTACATGTACTGATGTAGTGCCCAGTCCGTTTATTACATATGCCATGCCACACTAGTGAGTAGTGGGGCTAAGATATGGACATGATCTGATAATGGAACTCTTCCCCAACAACATGGGAATACTGTCATGACTGTAAGCTACTATAGCACTGTATTGTTACTATGACACGTTTCATATAGGCCTAGGTCTAAGCCCTGTTTACTGCATCACCATCAACTCAATTTTCAAATCACAGCTTCCATTTCCCACGACAAAAGACAAGGAGCCATGAAAGCTGACAAGTCCTGCCACTTACAGCCTCAGAAAAATCGTTGGAAATCAAAGTCTATTAAAAAAAAAACACTTCCTTACCTTGGTTGTTCGTTACGTAAGTAGTTTAAAATGAGAAACAACATTAGTACATTCAAAAAATCGAGAGACTTTGGACTACACTTTCGGTGGGGAACGGTGGAACAACTCCAATTTGTACTCCCCGCGTTCAAATTGTTTACCCTATCGTGTTCAACGGCTTTATACGCAAGCCTACACGTACGTACGTACAATACACACGGACTCGTCGTATGATCATAACGTCCTAGTTTTCCATACGTTAACGTCAATGCCGGTATGGAGCGCAGTTTGCCCAATCATGCTAATATCCATGCACGTTAACAAAGTAGTGCATAAAGTTTTTTAGGATTCTTGATCCACATGAGCGTTTCTTTGATGGCATGTAACAATTTCTTCTCACTAATGTATTTACGTGTAAAAATGAATCAAGAAAAAATGACTATTTTTAATATTTTGAAAAGTTTTCAAGTTAATATGCGTAAGAATACTGCATACGGCCGTTAACAACAGGCTCAAATTTAAATTTATACAATTCTCCCTTGTGATTGGTCGAATGATTAGACATGCAAAACAGTGGTTGCACAATTACAAAAATCAACTGAAGAAAAAACAATCATTAATAATACCTTATTTTTAAAATAATGAGTAAACCATACTGATTCTTATTCAGTTTATTCGCTCATGCATCGGGCACATCATATGATAATTGCATGATCAGTGCACACTGCACTTAAAAACCTTGAACAAAATCGGACATGTTGTAACATGTCCTGAACTGGTACATGTACAGTACATGTATAAAGCTTAGTGTCACTGGCGCGGCAAAGTCAACTCAATCAAAGCTTGTGAACAAACCACGGAGAAACGAAACCGAAAAAAAGAATGTTCCTACCACAATGAAAACATGAAAAGTAGTTCAGAGTAC
Organism: Acanthaster planci; assembly: GCF_001949145.1. The sequence goes on from NW_019091366.1 coordinate 2,651,499, forward strand.
TCCGCGGAAAATGTGGTGTTCGTTCGGCTTCAATTCGCTTCAAAAAATTCACACACTTAGCGACGGCTATTACGAGTTCATTCGTTGATCCCCAACCTAAACAAAATTTACATTCACAAAGCTGGGGAGAGAGGAAGAAAAGGACAAGAAAAAAGGGTTGTAAACAATTCCGTCACTTTTTCGTTGGTGACTCTGGACAATTTTTCAGAGCCCCCACTCATCTATTTGTATTACTTCTGTTCACTAGATCGGTTCTTCACGACGGTACGGTAAATTGTACGTCCACTGGCAGTCGAGTCCAGCCTGGTGCGAGCGCGCCCTTTGTTCTTGACTTAGGAAATCGACCAATGTTCAACACTCTACACCTTGCAACAGTAGAATGCCGAATACTTCAAGTCTGCATTTCCCGTCAGACTTACATGGTTTTATGATCCTGTGGCAGTCTCACCGCAAATCTTCTCAACATGCAGCATAAACTAACGGCCCTTGCGTATGGTTTATTGAATCATTATGGAAGCTTACTCGTGGATGTCAATGTCGAGCGCGCCGCTAAGTGGGCCATCTAGAATTTTGTTCTTGTATGTCGTCTGTGAGAGGGTTTTATGGTCAAGCACGTGTGGGATGTCCTTTTGGTCAGTAAATTCAACTTATTCTGGGAGTTAACCGAAGTTGGCTAACAGAACACTGTACCATGACCACAATACCATGATCCATTTCATTAGAAGTTGAAAATGCATTTTATGAAACTACTACTGAAACTCGCACCCTCCAACAGCAAGGCCTAGACATCCATCTGTTCAATCTTTCACCAGTCCAATAGTGTTCAATACAAACGTGTAACTCGCTTTTTCAGAATTATACCATCAAAAACCCCTTTGCTTCAAATTTGATTATTTAATAATAAAAATTCTTTCCAACTTGACAGAGGAAACATTGGATCAATTCAATGGTGCCGACGCCCGACCCAACTTTGACCGGACAATATTTACTACGCTGGCACATTGACACTGAATATATAGCAATCACCCATTATTCATCTGGCGTAGTAGGCCTACAGACTTTTCCCGCCAGTCACTGCCGGTCCATAAAACACAAAGAAAAACACTCGAGCTCCGAAATGTTCAAATCATATTCACGGACATTTAACAAAACTGCATTCATTTACGGACGCTGACCGTCAAAGGCGAATCAAAGGCTACAGAAACACCTGCTGGTCAATCTTCTCTTAATGAAGAATCAATTCTCAGTCTAGCTATCTTAATTAACATCAGTCTTTGACAAAATGAAAAATATTCACTGTACATGGAAATGTAGTCATGTCACTGACTCGGAACAGAGTTTAAAAACTAAATCGAGCAGAGGTGTACGACGAGTTGTATGCTCAATGATAAAACTCTCAGAGAAGCAACAACATCAATTTTGGTACACTGTTCTGTGCCTCAAACCACCAGAAACTAAACATTCCGATTAGTGTGGCCAGTTTTCTCCAATCCTTCCGCTTGGGAAGCCACCATTTTGACAAAATGAACAGCTCCCTTGGCTGGAGTCGAATGTTATTCTTTAAGTGCGTGGGTAGGCCTAAAGGTTAAAACCTGATATTTCCTGAGGCGAAGCAATCGTTTTGGCGTATTTCTTGATGAGCTATGATCTAGAAAAGAGTTTGCAATAAGTGTAGTACAGATGACAAGACTAGTGCAAGCCACGTAAATCACAGGAACATTGATAAACTCTCGAATGGAAAATACCTCTAATAAAAAAAAGAATACAATCGTGAAATTTCTAGACTAAATTCCCATACTGCAGTGACAAAACCATGGCATAAGAATAACTAGTGAAAGAAACCCTTTCTAGAAATTTGTAAACACTAAATCCATTAGGTTAACCAACTATCTTTAAGAAGATGTGGTGACATTAAGACATTTGATAAATATTAAGCCATCAAGACAGAAACTCAACACTGCGTGCACATAGTAAACAATTTAGGGACGTGTTTTGGCAGCTTGATTTTAAGGATGGCTGTCTATTCTTTAGTTGGTTCTCCGTGCATGTAAGGCCTCACTTTTTTGGCAAATGACACTAAATTTAATATTGTTTTGTATTTGATTTATGTTAGAATATATTGTTTATACCACCAGAAACAAAACTAGACAAGTGAAAGTATAAAGGTTCACAAAACACTTGTCCACATAAGTATTACAGATGTCTGATGCAAGGAATACAAGAAGTTTAGTTATGAATTATATTTATACAAAATTGGTTACTTCGTGAAATCACTTGCTACAGTTACAAAGATATGCCTACATCTCTTGAGATAAAAGCTACAGATCCAGCATTTTCCATGGGGGAAGGGCGTGAACTAAAAATGTTAGAGTCACAGCCATAATATTAGGGAGCTTGGGTAACTGGAAGCAGAACTGTTGTTTTTTACGCCTTTGTCACATTTGTGGGGCTGGGTCCCAACCCCTCTTTTTCTTCTTTTTTATTTATTTTTGGGGTGAAAAAAGGGGACCCCCACCCCCCCCATCCACTCCTGGATATAAAAGGTTTCGTGCATAATGTTATTTGCTTGCGCCAGTTCCAAAGGTCTTATTCCATTCAAGGTAGACTTTAAGATCGGACTTTGACACACTTGGCCTCATGTGCCTCAGAGCTCCTTGAAAATCCTGGTACAGAATGGGACGAACCTGCATGGGCAAATAAACAAGTAAACAAAGTTAGGTAAACAAGGCCAGATAATTAAACAAAAATAGAAATGAACATTATGAATGTTACTCAAACAAGTACATGTACTGAACACAATACTGGGGCTTGATGTCTAGATCTCTTCACAATCATTAATCTGAATGATACCATCTACCTGATCTGCACTGATGTATTGTATGTCTGTCCCACGGATGCAGCGGATAGGACCAAGAGCCGCCTCTCGACACAGATTGGCCATATCGGCACCAGAGTAACCTGTGGTAACCATGTACGTGGCAATACATGGTTGGTTAACACATGGTATAGAAAGTGAGCCAAACCAAACGGTAATGTGTCAATCACTGGATGTCTACTCTAATTCTTGTATATGCAGTTTGAAACCTTGAATAGGAGGATGAAATTGCTTTCTTGAAACAAAGATGTGGGGGTGCCATGATTTCTTTTTCATGGTCAGAATAAGGAAAATTTATATTCGTGGAAAACTGTAATTGGGTACACAATTAAAAAAAAACCTTCATGAAGCTTTTCTTTTCATCAAACTTGCATTTTTTAGAGGATTTATTGATGATGATATAGAGTAACCTCAAAGTTAAGTGTGTCGAGCATTTCTGAACATTACAGGATAAGTTCTAACCATCAGTATCCTGACATATTCTTTCCAGTTCCTCCTCAGTGAGTGAGTAACTCTGCTGAGCCAATAGGTTCTGGACAATCTGCCTCCTAGCAGGTGCCTCAGGGAGAGGGATGTAAAGACGCTTGACCATCCGACGTCTAGCTGCCTCATCAATCTCCTGTGGGCGATTGGTTGCACCAACCACCAAGAGACGGTCATCTGAGCTTGTAGTGGCTCCATCCTAATGGAGGCAAAGGTCAAATTAAGCCTTTTGTCACTTCACCGTCCCAACAAACTATGTCTGTGTAATGCGAGAACTGTTTGGCTAGTTTAGGTTCTAACATCCAGGTATTAATATTGTTCCCCATTACATGTCCTGAGGATTGTAGGTAGGCACAATCCAAGTCTGCAGTAATGGCTATGGCCTCTTGTGATAAGCTAACAAGTTGATGTAACAAGCCACAGCCTGAAATTAAATGCTTGATTTGGGCAACATTGACTGGAAGGGGCAGTCAATCTTAAACACTGCCAACCACACCCACCAACTGCACCAGGAACTCTGTTTTGATTCGTCGTGATGACTCATGTTCATCATTGGATCTCTGTGAGAGGAGTGAATCGATTTCATCGATGAAAATAACTGCGGGCTGATGGCATCGCGCAACAGCAAAGAGCGCCCTCACCATCTTCTCTCCTTCACCAACCTAATGTCAGACAAAGAACATTTCCTGTTAAAACGTCTGAAACAGTACAAGAATTTGGGGGATAAAACAGAATTGTTGGAAAGCACCACCACCTCACCAACGGTCTTTGCGATTCTAGGGGTCTGCATGAACATGAAACGTTTGCTTGGTCTACTTACATACAGTTCTTGACTCTTTCAAAGCCTTCAAATCTGGTCCTGACTTACCCATTTGGAGGTGAGAGAAGACGCACTAATACTGAAGAAGGTGGCCCCAGACTGACAAGCGATGCACTTTCCTAATGAAGAGTAAAACAGAAAGAAGACAAATTATAATAGTGTAACTTATAAGGACTCTGATATCATTTCAATTTTCTAAACAAAATATAACAAGATAATTGAGAAAAGCTTTACTTAAAGCACATTCAACGATTGCTCCTAACCACTGTGTAAAAGTCATTCCATGACTACTGTCACGATGTCCAGAACAAAAAGACTTGAATCAAAGATCAAAGAAACTGTTTACCTATAAGTGTCTTGCCTGTACCAGGAGGTCCAAACAGCAGAAGGCCTTTAGGAGGACCTCGTAAACCATTGAAGATATCTCTGAAAAATGTTAAAACACTTGGAATAAAAATTCATCCATACATAACTCTGAAGATCTCTAAACAAATTTGTCATTCAGTTCTAGAACGTCAGAGAGATAATGGAAAGAAATTGTCCATGCGAAGAATTTCCTGGTTAGCACAGCCATGAAATTAGGATGTCATTAGCCTTGACAATAAGTAAAAACTTACGGTCTAAGCATCGGCCACACCACAATCTCTTTAATGGTTGTCTTAGCAAACTCCAACCCAGCAATATCATCCCAGTGGATTGGTGGGCCATGATCCATTATCTAGAAGATATCAAGAAAAAAATTTTGTGAACAGTCGGTATCAAATTGGCCAGAACAAACACGTGAAGAAGACAAGTTTCTACTTGATGAGTAAAAACCTGTTAACAGTTGACAAAAGTCTTGACTTCCAAGTCTTTTCAGAAGATGCATGAAAGCAAATAATTTCCTTACCAAATTTCACTCAGACCAGTTCTATGAAATCATACACGTTTAAAAAATTCGGTTTTCTGTAAAGAATTCAAAATCTAGTGAGCTTCTTTGCAAAGAAAAAATACTATTGTGTATAAACCTCATTTGTGACGAGTTCAATCATCTTTGGATCAATTCCTTTCAAACGCTCGTCTGTCATTTCTTCCTCAGCACTACCAGTGGCCTTTGACCTCCCAGTGACTCCTCCCTGACCACTTTGATGACCTCTGAAATGTGATGAAGAAAAACAAGGACAATTTTGGGTTCAAAGCTCCAGTATAGAAGTCCAAAGGAGGGGCCGAGTCATGTCCACAGATAGAAATAGGAACAAACAGACTGATGGAGAGACAAATCAACAGCCCACCTATCACTGTCTCCTTCATCCCTATTCATCACCGGAGGAACAAATTTGCTATTGAGTCCTCTTCTTGTAGTTCCTAATGACTTCTTGGCAGTACCGTAAGCTGATGATGTTGGACCTCCACTCCCTGCTCGGTTTCCATACTTCTTCTGATTCTGAATAATCTAAGAAACACGGCAAATTTTATTAAAGAAATCTATCTTTCTGTTAAATAACAAATATTTTCCCTTTTGGCAGATATTTAACATCTTAACCCCTTCACGCCGGGACGAGTTAAAACATGCCGTAAAAATTGAGATCCTCAGCCCGCTTTTCAGCTATTAGTCTCGGCCCATGCTCGAGCGAACACGGTGAAAGAAGGGACCCTGGCTCTTGTGTTTATGGTAATTGGTCTTTGTGTGTAGCCCAGAAATGAAAAGACCGAATTTGCATCATAATCACCAGCTTCAAAGAGGCAACGGGAATGTGGAAGCTTGAGTAGAGCCGCATGCCACCGAACAATCAGCCTTTTCACCGTGTAATTCAAAGCATGCAGAGCACACTGGGCCACAAACCGAGAATTTGCGGTTTGGCAGGTGGCCTTCGTGGCCAAGCGAGGCTGGAATTCTTGGAGTCGGCTTTCAGAAAGAAATTCCCGCCGAGAAGTGGTTAAAGCTACAGCCTTTTTGTGTTTCATTTTGACCTACAAGTTGTTCACTGGCAGTCTTGAATGCATTTGGCACAGCTGAGGTATCATCGTCATTTTCCATGTGCCTTGCACCCTGACCCTCATTGAATCTTCCGTCTGCACAACCTGTACGCTCTGGTATTGATGTCCTGAAGGGGAGCTGACCATCGCCTTGAAACTCAACTGTGCATCAGAACAAAAACAATACTCAACAATCCATGAACATATGCAGCAA
>NW_019091366.1:2667101-2796585 GCF_001949145.1 Acanthaster planci
CAGGCTCCGCAGCACCGCAATGACAAAACTGGCAATGACAAGTGCTTACAACCTGTTGGTTACCACTAAATGAATGTATGACTAGAAACAGGACCATCACTGTAATTTTTGCTGACAAGTAGAAACAGTGATGAATCAGCATGCGTGACATACATTATTTACAACATACATTATTTACTTTTTTGCTCAGAGAAGGGGGGGGGTTTCACCCCAACCCTCTCCCTGGATCTGCGCATGGGAATACCAGGGAATCTATTCGAAGTCGATCAACTCTGAAGTGTTTCACGAAAGTGGCGCCAAATTGAACTCTTTGTATTTCATTTGCTTTTATTCACACCTGCCTAGTGTTTTGCACCAATATTGAATTCCGAACAAAGAAACCAATTATAAAACTCCAATAATCTAAAGACAGGGCCTCCCTCAAGCGCCCGACGCTCGGACAAAAAGGCCAACAATATCACATTTAGAATGAAAATACCGTAAATTCGCAAAACGTGACCTCCAGTGACCCCGAGTCGCCCACCTGATGTGTGGCAAGCCCGTAGGCGCTGGGCAGTGGAATTTTACTGTATCAAGTTTTGGTTGGGCATGGCAGTGTGTGTTCCTTCGCTTTCTTTCTTTTTAATCCACTATAACGGAAAATCGAACATTGCAATGCCCGTCTTTCCGTTCCTCCATGGCCCGATAGAATTAAGTCTGTCTCCGTATGTTCCCCAGGGCGGGTCATAGATACGCTTTTAGTTCTTGGTTTTTGGACTCTGAACACCGATAAACAATTCCACCCATAGCGAGGTTATGAAAATAATCAGCGCAAGAGCACTCCTTTGTCTTGAAAACGGTCTCGTGTATCAACCAAAATGAACATTTATACGTTTAAAGGAATCCCAGTTGGAAATATGGTTCAGATTTGTGTGGAGCGTATTGGAAGATGGTCAACGTCTCATTGTCATTGCATAGTTTTGTCTGGGTCGTTTTATAGGTAGCTTCGGATTATTTTACTGCCGTCTTCGTTGCGAAAGGCATTTTCCCCGAATTCTACTTAGTTACAGATTGAGCAAAAACCGGAATGAACCTCTGTGACCGATGAGTACCGGTACCTTTCCACAATAATCTGATCAACACTCTACATGTACATGTACATCACTGAACAGTGATCACTACCAGTAGCCATTGTGGTACCTCGCTGTCTGAGATTTGTCTTTTTTTTATAAAAAATTCAAGTCTGATACTCCCTTGCAGTACAGCGATATCCGGCAGGTTGGTTCCCCAATCATGGTAACAACCACCAGACTTGATGTAAGGCTGATCGAGTTTGACGGTTATCATGTCTCAGCGGACTTGATTGTGAGGAGTGAGGTGATCCCCTAAGGAGCTGAGATGTCGAAAGTCAATTCTTAATTTAACTTATTAGATCGCTACTTTTTACACTCAGAGGAAGGAAAAGTGAGGCTGTAGGATTGAAGATGACACAAGAGGATGCAAAGAAACTCCAACGACACTTTTGCTTATTTGATGTTTGTTTGCTTTTAGATATATGTTTTACTCCTTCAAAATTTCTAAGAAAACTAAACGATGATTCAGCTACACGCATTTGCTATTGCTGATGAACTTACCTTTTCTCAACAAATCACTGTCAAGTTTTTAGATGCACAAGCCTTCAGACAAAGAGAGCATTTGCTTTGACGAATGGATTCGAAACAGAAGAATCGCGCAGAATCGCACAGTGTTGAACAATATTTCCTCGTCTTTTTAAGTCGCGTTAAATTGAACAAAATGCGTCGCACATGGCAACCAGTACCTTGACATACAATTAACCCTCTCATCCTCGTCTAGTAAATACATGTACATCACTAGTTTTAGTTGTACTCCTATTTTTGGTGGGGATTTCCCTGGTTTTCTTTGACAAATTTAGTTGATGGTGGGAAACTTTGACCTGTGGTTGCTGGAAGAATGTCAGGGTTCGTTTTTCTTTCATGGCCAAGTCACAGAGTGGCCTGGTGCAGGTGGTCGAGAGGTGAGGCAAGACGCTGACAGAAAAATAGGTTGAAAATATGTGTTTTTTTTTTAATTGTAAGCAATCTCTGGACGTCATTGCGGTTTTGAGCAATCACCTTGCAGTTCAATTTAATTCCCTTCTGGAACATTTTGTAATAACACAACTCAGTCCATAAAAGTTGTCACATCCATCTTCCCAAGCCGAGGTATGGGGTTGTTTACGGTTGGGTTTTATTCCAAAAAGCTAATTCTCCTCGGGGCTTGGTTCGTGCAGCGCGCGGCAGCATATGATGAGCCCGGGCAGTCTGCAACAAAAGGTGGTACGGTTCAACTGAATCCCTTGGGTTTGTTACCGGCCTCAGTTGGCCGAGTTCATCACTAATTCATTGCCATGAAGGCGGGCCGAATTACGTGCGTGGGAGAATTGAACGTTGTCGCGCGATAGGGAACCGAAACAGAGGGGATATATTAGGCCTTACCCAGTCAAATTGTTATATTTTCACTGGTAATAGAACCTACAACACTACTCATCGCAAGATATTCCGATGGTTGTTTTTCACATCTAAGAATTTCAGCCTGGCGTGTTGCTGGTACCAGTTGCAGGTATGTGTGAGCAGGAAAACAGAGTAGACCCCTAAACAATTTTCGTGAATAGCGATTGGGTTTCCCTGAAGGGTGGCAGGGCCAAACTGGTTAAAAGTTCGCCCTACCGTAGTGGGTTTTGAAAGACCTGATCGTTTTGATTAGGGAAAAAGTGGTGAAATGGATATGAGATTGAGAAGATAGCCTTGGGTGTTGGAATATCAGACTTCTTTGTGGCCACGAAGTTGCGATCGCAGTGACTTGACACCTACAGTGCAGTCCCCTTTCACAATGTTATACGGTTAATGGACGGCGTATACTTACGAATGTATGCTTATGATTCTGAATGTACTGGAGATGACGCCATCAGAATGATCGAAACGTCTGCATGGGTCTGCACCAAATGGGCCCCTGTGGTATACATTCAGGTCATACAATACTGTCGTAATTTCTGCTCTTACTTTTACCAAACGCAATAATTGTTTCTCAGTCCGGCAGTGAACAAGAAATCAGACCTAAACTCAAATTCAAAATCGCGTTTAAAACAGTATAATACACCCGAGGCCTCGGTGCACATCAAACCTTCGCTTTGGCTAGCTACAAACACACGTACGCTAATTCCTGCGGTTAAGGCCCAAATGTGTTCGGGTAAAGAAAAAAGTAGAGACATTTTAAAGGGGGGGGGGAATAATATCGTGACGGAAGGTAAAATCTGTAGCCATCCCCGTTTTTACAGTGTGGAGTAATCAATACGACACTCGTGGATTGTTCAATAAAATAGTTTTCTTTTATACTTCGTTTTAATTTCATGGAGTGGTTCTCTGTTGGTTGCGCTGTGCGTTGTCTGTTTGTCTGCACGAAAGATTAAAACATGGACAAAGTTTATTTTAGTCATGTGTCGTTATCATACCTCCCCGTCTTTCATTAAGAGTCACCATTTCTGCCGCCAGCATCAATTCTGATAACGGCACGCGACTCTAATCGAATTTCAAGGCGTAAAGAGTAGAAGGGACACAGTATTCGGAGAATCGTGTTTCATGTTGACTTCAGTCCTCTTGAAATCGCATCAAATGATGTTGTTATCGAGTCATCAGCTGCAATGTCTGTATGGCTGCTGCATAGATCAGTCATCACTGTGATGTCTCAGTCACTGAAGATTTCCATGGCATGCATTCCCAAAATTTACTTGAAATTTTCAAGTAATTTTGTTCAAAAGTATTTAAAAAATTATAAAACAGACTTGATGTCTGTTTGTCTCTTTCTTCTTTTCATCATCACGCAAAAATTTTGTTGGCATTGTGTTACTGCAGTAGAATCGACAAAGTCACCGTGACAGAGGGACATAGAATCGACAAAGTCACCGTGACAGAGGGACACGTGCCGCATTAGTAACGAACTGTCGTCTTTGGTCGAAGACAGAGATTCGACCTGGGTCAGGTTACCTGACTAATAGGTTAACACCCGTATCCCTTCATAGAAAACACAGGGAAAATGGATAAATACCACCCACCACCAAACCTCGATATGTCTTGTCTGTCTGTGTCGACCAGGCGTGATTGAAGGTAATGTGTGACCAAGGTCTGCTCTCTCCACTGTATCATCCCACAAGCGTCAGCCTAAACTGAAGAAACAGAAATAAACACTGACCCATTTTGAAACCCGTCCAGGTCTTCGTGTTTACTCGGGCTGACCTCTCTCAGCTTTCACGACACAAACATGGTCGGTATCGCTATTGCATTAATCGATTTCCAAGTAGTTAGAAGAACAATGTTTGTTGTTTGAAGAAACAAAAACATCTTGAAAACGGCGCGTAGATTTGACTCTAGGGGGGTGATGACGTCAACACTATTGAAAACCAATCGCTTTTATTCTTCAAGTATCTTGGAAACGAAAATTGCATGCATAGGAAAATTGGTTTTATATTCGTCGAACATAAACGGTCCTCAATTCAGAGATGAAATCATATCAATCATAGGCCTACCTTTCTCAGTATTGAAGAGCATCAGTTTTCAGCACAAACTACTCCACATTGTCTGATTTTTAAAAATATTGCTAGTACTGCTTTTCATTTGTAAAAATAAAAAACTGGTTTTAACTAAAGATTTGCCTGGCACTCACGAATAACGATATTATAACAGTATAGGCCTGATTCACATTTCTAGGGAAAACTTGCATAAAATAAAAGTGTTGCCTCGCGAGAATCCAGACGGCAAATAATCTATAAGTCTTATTGCATTTGAAATTAATGGGCATGCGTTCGTGCTGTGTTTGGTTTCTCTTTGAATTAAAATCATGCTGTACGCCTGAGCGCTTGGTTCGTGTACATGATGGGGTATAGAACTACCAAAGATTTCGGGTTTTAGAAGTTTAGTGGTAGCATTTTGTCTGCATTTTCCATTTAAGAGCCGATGTACACAAATGAGTTTTACATCTATTTTACTTTTACAGTGCCGTCTGGACTTTCGACCTGTGAAAATATAATTGATATCGTTGGGGTAAGGGGACGGTGGGGAATTCAGGTTTGCCGGACATGTTGCAAAGCATTACCGGTATGGTGTCATTATCATGTGGACCTAAACATCTGACTGTAGGAGTGGATGATTCCTTTTTGTAAGAAAAAACAGATACCATACCAAATTTACATGCAACCTCTGTTTATAAATGAACTCTGCGCCCTCGTGTATACATAGATGTTAGTTTAATTCGCAACCTGCCAATTTGGACCGTGAATAATGTGCTGTTCATACTTAAAAGCGTCCATGAAGGAATGCCATTCTCGATTCTTCGCGCGAAGATGTAAACTATTCGGGAAGAAGACGACACAATTATTGTTTGTCGAAATAATTGTCTTCTTAACAAGATAAAGAAAAAAGTCCGTGCCAACCCGAGACTGAATTCCGGACAGTTCATAACCTCCAACTCGAAGGGTTTCCTTTTAAATTTCCTGATTGAATTCCTCACTTTGTCATGATCTGTGTTTGTTATTTTGGCTTGGGGTCCCCTGTGTATATCAAAGGGGGGAGGGATACACAGAATATAGTTGGTTTGGTACCGAGGGACAACATACTCTAAGTCAGCGAGCCTCTTTCACAACAATACCACGGACATTTTACACGGACGTAGTGCATGAAAAGATGATGGGCTTTGGAAGACCACTGGGGAGCACTGACCGACAGAACAATAACGACGTCACCCTCGACTATAAATAAAAAGGTAGTCACAAAAAGGCCACTTTGAAAGATACCGTTAATTAGCTTCAGACAGTGTTGCTCGGAAAAGTTGCTAAACACACGCTGGTTCCCTGGAGTGATGTCAGCCTTGTGTGTGTAGATGGTCTAGAACCAGTGCTAACAAGCGAGTTCGTAGCTGGCAGTGTTCACTGATGTCTTCCACGGTAGACAGATGACGATGTACCGTTACAATTATTTCTAATAAAAAAAATAAAATAACAAAAATTAAGCAAAAGGCAACAACAAATTACCATATATTAGTTAACATATACTTGCTCACAAAACCAGCTCTTCACGTATCTTAAAGTATTGTGGTGCGTGGATGTTATTTCCAGGGAAAGGGCAAGACGCAACGTACTGACAAGTCATTAACAGAGAAAAGGGGTTAGTTGATTTTCTCGTTATGCAAATCGGTGTTTTTTTCCCTTTCATTTCCGTCCTCAAATTTGTTTTTCATTTTGTCCTTTCCCGTTTTATTGCCGGCACTCAGTGCAATGACAAATCGGCTGCGCTGTTTGACATTTATATAAAGCCACAGAAAAATAATGACCAAATGAGAAGATTCCCCCGCTTTGACTGTTTCTGCGCAAATGGTCAATGTTACGAGACACTTGATTTGCCAACGGGACAAGGAATCCAGAGATCTCAAAATAAAGATTGGTTTTCAACGCAATCAACGTAGAATTTTCTTGTTAATCCATAATGCATTGGTCATCCGTTGGGCCCGCTTCAAACATCGAACTTCTGTAGTGTCAAATTCGATCCGTTGCAAAAAGCGACTGAAATTCGGCATGCAGTTACTTCAAACGTAGATTTTCTGCCATGCCTTATTCAAATGTTGCACTACAGGTATTACTAGAATTAGACACGGGAAAAAATACGATGTTTGAAGCGGGTCTTATACTTATTCCAGAGCCTCTCGCACATTGGTAAATGTTAATCAACCAAACGTCTGTGACACCTGTGACGATAGAAACAATAGAAACAGAGGAATACGTTTTTTAAAAACCTCCACAAAAGAAAGAAGAGGACTGATTTCCCCTCCTTCTAGCTGGACTCAGGTAAAACGATGCTGAGACCACACAGGATGAAGGCATGGCGACCTTTGTTCGGTTGCTCTTTGATCTACACAAGTTGAGCTTATTCTTGGGTCATTTGGATCATCACTCAGCGCAAACAGAAAAAGGGGCGGTGTGATTTACAGAGACTAGCCTTTATCCAAACCGACCCTACACCCCAAACATCATTTCTCATTTTTGAAAACGTCTTATCAAATATGTGTAGGCAGGAAACTGATGTTGGATGCCGCCATGAAGTATCATAAAGATGTGTAAACTGTCGTGTCATTTTTATAGTTATAGGGAGGGCCTGCGAGAAATATCCATGTTTACTCAACTTCTCTAATCCAACAGCAACAAACAAGTGGTCTGCGCCATGTGTTGTTGACTTGTTTGTTGTTGGTTTGAACCATGTAAACATTCTTATAGGTATGTGCACGCGCAGAACAAAGCTTTAGAACAAAACGAGTTGATGCGATTAAACGAAATGTGCGAAATGCAGGCCGACATAAACACAGGGAAATCAGTAGTCTCACTTTAAAAAGTTTTAAGAAGTGCGTTATTGACAGAGTGCACAGAAACTAAACCCGTCTGGCAATAAATGCAGACAATTTCTTTTCTGCCAAGTTTACCCTGGATTATCCATCCAAATTCCTTGCACAAGACACATGTGATGATTACAGTACAAAAATCCCACACATGATGGATTTAGGTAACTTGGGAGACGTACTGAAACATGACACTCAGGAATCCGTGAGATTCAATTCGTCATCTAGATGTAAATCAACCACAGAGATATTACAGAGCTACGGAATGAGAGCTACTACGCTACTGTGCATAGAAACCAATTACCGAGAAGTTAAGGGGCGATTATAAGTTTTAGCGGGGAAAATAGTGAATTGGAAATCAGTAAATTGACACGTCCTCGGGAATTGCCTCGCAGTTATGTTCAGAACTGAATTTTTAAACTTGGCTGGTACTCTGCGATTTTTTTTCTCTCATATGCTTTCATTCAGCAACCAACCGTCTCTGATCTTGGGACCAGCAAAACGTGTTTTCTGATTTTGAGATAATATTACAACTCAGAAAAATGCATGTTTACGGGGCTTAATAAACTCAACTTGCATAGCCAAAAGCTAACATGATCCAGTTCGAAATTATCTCGTGAGAAGCCTAGCTATGATTTTCGTCATGATGAAAATTCTCCGTACTACTTTGTGACATTGCAACCAAATACCTTCCCTCGCAACCTCAGCTATCAAAGATGACCTGGTAAACTTCTTAGCTCACATGCATGACATTACGAAACTGGCTAGGCACCCAGTAGAAGTCGGAAACTTTCCGTTAGATTTAAGAAGATGAAGAGCCGGACAAACCAAGTCGGACAGCGTGAGCATTAGGTGTGCTCGTCCATCCAAGTCTTACACCAAATCTTCTGACGTCACAATGGAGGTAGAAAGGTGAATGACCCTGTGAGTTACCTCAATCCCATCGCAAAGATAAAAATCTTGATACACAGTACATTTACGTTAACCTGAAAATGGACCGATAAAACTTTTCATTTCTTTAAAATGTAAACCGTAAAGTCATCCATCCTGATTTCCTGACAACAGATCCGTTAGTAAGAATTTTTACTACACTTTTCGTACGACCACGGGGAACTTACTCCTCTATGGTGCGACCGGTACGACGGACGTAGGGTCTTTTTCCCAGTGCGACGATGGTGCCAATCAATTATAGCTAAGCTTCTCCCGTTTACACAGAATGGAATGGTCCACTCTGGCACCTCCCCATTTCTGTCAACATTTCGAAGAATGTGTGTACATGACGGGGCCAACTTTACACGTACGTGCAGTCGGCCGTATAGAGCGAGCATGCGCACCAGTTATCACTAAGTAGACAAAATTTGGAAGCATTCTCGCAACTTTGCTGGAGAAAAACTGGTCCTGGGATTGTGCTTTTCTAGTGTTTAACTTCACTACCAGACATATACAGGTCGCAGAGGATCTGTGCTGATCAACTGAAGGAGTGGAATATTGATTAAAGGTAAGTTTGGTGGAATTTGGGGAGTATTTTTGAGGGATGGTTGAAGTCGATATTCGCAAGGGGGAAGAAGTGGGCCATTGTTAATACCGTGGAAGCTATTGGGTGTATGAACACAACGTGCACACGGTACGTAACCGCTAACCATGCTAACGGAGGTTGAATCGAAATCGATTACGAAAACCACCATGAAATCTGGGAGTTTTTATTTTACCTTTTAAAGAAATTTTATCACAGACATGACAGAATGATATCGGTAGTTTAATGTGACCGTGAGACACTGTAGTCATTCCAAAATGTATTCACTACTAGTACCAGGCTTAGGCGAGATATTCGAAAGTTGAGAAGTTCATTAAAGATTGACCTGGCATGCCTGGTGTCGATGTCGTCGTTTGGTCCGTTCGTGGGAAGAATGACCCCATTCATCCCAGCATAGAGCCGCCATTTGGTCGCCCCAACTTCACGGAGCAGCGCTGATTGCGCTTGAATTGGTGGTCTTGCAAGTTAGAAGAAATAAAGACCTTACTTTATGTAAATGTTTGTTGAGTCTTGAGATGCTCTTAACTCTTAACATTCAACATGTTCCCATAAAACCCTTGCAAGTAATTTATATCGTTTTCCTTTTTTGATGATTATTCACTCTTTACCTGGTACCATCCCAAATATTTAGTTACTTAGTAATAGTTTGATTTTGCTTCAAAATTGTAAAGATAATCATGATACATTTCATCGCCAAGATTGTGGTAGAAGATTTTAAGACAGTTTTCATAAATGAAGATTTTCAGATTTTCAGATACAGGAGTGATGTACATCATACATGTGGCCTTATAGTAAATCATAATATACCGGGTAGTGGCTAGTGACAGTCTTTGTTATGTACACATGTACCTATCCCAACTTTTACATAGCTTTTTCTTTCCATGATTATTTCATGTAAGTGCTTCAGTCTGAAGTGAAGTAATTTGAATAAACGCTGAATGCATTCCAGCTGCTTGCTTCCAGGAACTGAAGGGTAAACTCTGATTTGTTTAACTCTTAAACATTGGCTCTAAGCATCTGGAACGGCTTGTTGAGGTGGCTGCAAATGTCTATGGTGAGGCGCCTGGGAGTTGTTGAATGATTCCAGCATTGAAGAATTTAGGAGAAGGGAGAACTACAGTAGATGGAACTGAGAAACGTGATGGCCATAGTTTATGACAAGTAACAAACAACAGAGAACTATGTGTTGTCATGTGGTGATGAAACTTTTCATGATGAAGACCATGTACAGTGGTGGGGACTTGGGGTGACAAATTTCTAAATCAACATGTTTCACATTTTCCTGTGCTGCTTCCTTTCGGTATGTTTGTGAACATGTACGAAAGTAATATTATGTTAACTTGTTCATTTTGTAAGTCTGTTGATTGTTTTCCACGAATTGCCTAAATTTTCTTTTAGCCTGCAAACATAATTAAATGCATGTACGGTAATCCATGCCATCTTGCAAAATCTTTGGTATGGATTCGCTTGTAATTCAGTATGAAACTAAGATTAAAAAACTCACTAAATGCATAGAACACATCTTTCCTTAGGCTTCCAAGAACTTCCTGTATACACATGAAGATTGACATATTACTTAAAACCCTAACCCTCCTCAATCCTTCACCTGTTGTAGGACTGAGGAGTGTTAGGGTTACGCTTTGTAGTAATTGTACAAATTTTGATGTTTTTGTTCACAAACTGAAAGTTTATTAATTTGGTGACGGTTGATTTAGTATCTCTCAGGCTGAAAATCAGAAATTCAGTTTGAAAATTTACTTGTGGAGTTATCATGCTAAAAAAGTTGGATACTGGAGAGTATTGAACATTAAAAAAAACCAACTGGAACAACCCAAAATAAAGTACATGTATAATAGTTATAAAGGGGCCTGAGATTTCATTCCCAGCAAAATCTTACGTAGAGTTAGTTCAGATTGAGAATCGATGCGTAACTAATTCCTTGCATTCTGTCCTGTCTCACGTACATTATGGACTGTCACGGTTGGAGTAGCAAGTAATGACTGCAGCAAAGTGTGTTCTGAGCATCAGGAACCACTGCATGTTTCATCTTTGTCATGCAAAATAGTTGATATACTTTAGTGAGTTCAGAGTTGAGTTATTATATTGTGTTAAACATTAAAATTCATTCTGTGGTTTTACATAGTACATTTAAGTCTGTCGAGATTCCTGAACTTCTGATACCACTATTCATGTGGATTTTCCCTTCACATATCTCATCTGACCAGAATTACTTGTTATCCTAGATTACCTTGTATCAGGATTTTTAGTCAGAACCTTTGATGGAGAGCTGTATTTCATAATTCACATGCTCTTTGCGATTTGTTTGTCATGCATCAGAAGCCTTGGTCTGGTTAAAGCTTAATCCACTTTGCCCAGGGTAGATTTTTTTTCCAAAGTGATCAGTATTGTACAGGTCACATTGCAGTAATACTCGGAAAGAAACTCTGGTTTGAAAGTTGTAACAACTTTTAGTTAAACCATAAACCTTAGATGTATGGTCAGGTAGTAATAACATACATGTACCAGTATTGTTTTCAGGGCCACTGAGCCACTCATTTGAAACGTGATTTCCTCAGTTTGCCCACATCCAAAAATAAATACATGTAGATAGACAAGAGTTAAGTATATAGGTTGTAAAAAAATTTCATCCCAATGTTATAATATTGGGCTTGGCAAACCTACATATGTGAACTGAAATTAGAAATGTAAAAATGTCAGGAGTGATACAGCAAAATAACTTTTCTGAATGGTTAACATTGAAACAAACATGATTGATGTGAGATTATGTATTATGAAACGGGCCGTAATGAGGGTAATTGTGTTTGGTTGGGTTCTGGTAACACTGCAAGGGACATGGCATTTGACTTTCTGAGTGACAGATTCACCCTGCTGAGAAGTAGGTAGGAATGCTGTGGAGTCGTCTTGGCCTGTCTAGAGAAGCCAGCATCATCCTCAGTTTACCTGTCATCAAACTACGCTGAGAATGTAAGCTGTCACTGGTAGGCACTGCTACAAGACATTAAATGCTATCTCAAACATTTTCATGGGACACAGTGTAAGCAGTGTTGGATTGCATTAATCAGTATGGTATCACAGCCTTCTACATGGTACATAGTAGTATGTGGGCACGCTCTGATTACCTAGCTTCAATCCCGCTTGGAATTTCATGCACACTTCTTAAAGAAAGAGGATTAAGTGGGTTTGTCAAGGGGCTGCCTGAAGTAGCATGAATTTTCCATCAGCACTGTAACCCAAGTGGCTGTGTGCATGTACTGTACTGGATAGATGTATTAAGAGCCCGAAATTAGGCCAAAAAAGGGGTTGTACAAGACCTTCCAACACGATCAAGTTTGTTCTGCCGTTATCAGTTCCTGAGAACATACTCTTACAATTGACGTACATCACAAGTGCAAAAACCAGAGTAAATACCAGGAGTTTGCTTCAAATGGAAACTCTTACATGAACCCTTGGCATATTCTTCAGACATTTTAGCTGACCATATTTTCTCAGAGTACAGGCTACAATCTACATGTATTACCAGACCGGAGGAGGCTGTCAAACACTTGAAAGATCTCATGTCCATGACCCTATCCCACTGGCTCTGCAGAGTACACCACAGCATTCCTGGACCAAGTTTGTTTATCTTAAGATGCCCAAATTGGCTGTGTAACATAGGAATTCCTGAACAATAACTGTTGCAATCTGGAAGGTCTCTGCTACTAGGCTGTAACAACAGGCCAGTTTAGAAAGGTGTATCATGCCAAGATGGCGCCAAAAATTATGATTCTTTGTTCAGAGCATGTCATTTAATAAGTTCCAAGTTACAGGATAGAGATAGGACACAGGAACTGATAAGGAAATTGTTTATGTGCTGTGTATTCTGAGGGTTTGCTTGTGTATTAATATTACACTTCAAACCCCTTTTTGGTACTTGTGTGACTTGGGTAGTTTTTCCTTCATTTGAGAGCGAGACTGTTTTATTTAAAAATACACATTACCTAACAGGTTCGAATTGTGGCTTGGTCCGAATTGTGGCTTGGTCGGTTGACTGTTCACTCAAGTTGCCCCATTCCTCTGGGGTGTTTGATTTCGATGTTTACAGTCCAACACACTCCCTCATTCCATCATGGTTGCATTCTGATTGGACAAAGTACATGCAATCTCAAATACCAACAGTCTTCTTTGTTGTCTTATGGACCCTGTGTTTGTATTTGATCTGGTTAATATCCAAAAAACAAAAAAAAAACCAACAAAGCACAGATGGAGCTGCGTGTATTTTATTGGAATGTTCACCCTTTCTCCATTGATCCAGTGTATTTGGAATTCACATCATTCATGAATGTTCATATTGAATGTCAAGGAGAGCATAAATACTGACCACACTAACTACTGAAGTTTTTTAAGGAGAAATGTCCCTGCTTATCATGTATTCAGCCCAGCAGCGCAAAGTACCACTTGAGTCCATTATTTCTGAAGATGTTGAGGTTGGTGAGACCCAGTCACATCAGTCCTCTCACTTCAGGGGAAAAACAAGTCTGGGCAACAAACTGTGTTTTGTCTCAGGGGACTGAAGCCAACTTGTCCAAACATGAACAATGTACCCTTGACCCCCAGAATCAGGCCAGCGTGGCCTCCTCTCATGCTGCTTTCTTGCCTGTTACTTTGGTCCCACATGGAATCCTTTGAAGGGTAGGTCTATTTTTGTCAGGAACATATAAATGTTGATATGTACTTGTGAGTAAATCTTACTGGATAGTTTACTCTGTCTTCATTTATCCATTTCATTTAAACTCTCCCATTTGAAGTGGGCTATCTTCAGCTGTGGAGAGTGACATTGTATTCCATGATGATATTTTGAAATTTGCATTGGATTGCTGTTATCTTTTAGAGGATTTGAAAAGCAGGATTTGTTCCAAAATTGGAGGGACTTTGACATTTGAGAACGGAAGTTTATGCGAACACATTCCGAGGTTCACTGTACGGCACCTGTTATGGTACATTGTTAGTGCCATTAAGATGAATCCAGTGCATAATCACGGTACATTCATTTTAAAGGAACGCGATCATGCAGGCACTCCTACGGCGCTCCTCAACATTCCTAGTTCTAAAGGAGCGTAAAAATTTGCACCCCTGAATAAATGTAAGGGCACTTTACAAATAATGAATGAAATGAAAAACACATCCATCACCAACAAGGACTGTGATTCGTTTGTAACTTATGATTACGAGTTTACATTTATCCTGCCTTGACTTTCATATGCAGGCCTATAATTATTGTATGAATGTACGTGTACATGTGCTTGCACACTTTACCACAGGCCTGAATTAATTTTGTTGGTTTCACTGGCACATAAAAATTGCAAGTCAAGCGAGGTTCTGGTTGTCACAGACTGTAAATGAGCAGCATTTGTCCCAAAAAGTCACAAAATAAAGCAAGAATATCCTGACAATTTTGCCAGACACAAAGGACAATCCTGAAACAATTATTTTAAGATCTGGAAAAGCAGTTAGATAAATGTGCGATTCCAATTCCAAATGCTTGCAACTGCCTTGTGTGCTGTTAAAAGTTCCCTTGGGATGCCAATACAGGAAGTTGTTATTTTAGAGAGACTGGGATCCATTTCTGCTTTTTGTTTGTCTTGTTATGGTAATTAATAGTGAATGGCGCTGACTGGACAGTTCACAATTGATGGAGCACAGGCTGCAGTTTTCTTGTGACATCTAACACCTCACGCAGTGCATGCGAATTCAATTTAATTTGGGCGCTGTTCCCCAGAGTATCACTTGTGAAATTATGTAAGTCAAAAGAGTCCCTGGGTGGCAGTGGGGGTCGTTCTTAATGATCTCATAAAATACCCAACAGTGGAAAATGTTACAAGCTTTGTTTGTTAGAAATATGAAAAATGATTTCAAAAGCAGATCTCAAGGACCCTGTTTGTTCTTTGAAGTGCTGCAGGTTATTTTAAGTGGACAGAAAAGTAAAAGCAAAAGTTGACATACTGGTACACGTGTACCATGAGAAAAGTGAGGTGTGAATGTGCTTACAAAGGATGTATACAATTGATTTCCTGACAAGGACAGAATTTGGAAGATTCAGGAAGAATTCCAAACAGCCAATTCTGTTTTTCTGAGTAACTTGAGATGCACCTGGTACCGGTAGCTGCTTAAAATCAGAATCTGCAGGGCCATACATGTGTTTATGCATGCGTAAATCACAGATGTGAATTTTGAGTCACTGTAATAGTTGCAATTTTTCAAAAAACCAATTGTGCAAGTTCTAGGCCTGTGCAGTTTTGTGAGAGATAACATGCAGTAGCTTGACAGAGCTGATCTATTCAACGACATGTACCTCTGGTCCTAACTTTCTGTTTCTCTATCACTTCCAATGGGACCACTTGATGTTTATTCAGTGATAATGGAACAGGAAGTATGGCGGAAGTTCTCAAAACTTTTCAGTGAAGCACAAGAGTTGCCCACTGCCCAATTAAAAATCTCTTGTATATATAAGCTTCTCTGGTGGTATGCTTATTTATGTTGATCCATGTCTTTATCAGGACACAGTGGTATTGTTTACCTAAATCAGCGGAGTTTACCAAGAAGTAATTGTATAACCATTGGCGATCACTGAATGCAAATTCATACAAGCTCTAACTAAATAAATTTTCTTATCCCAGACTTTACATGCACATGTACATGTACCTACCTAGTTGGGGGAATGGTGTTCAGACTGATGGTTACATAAAATGTCAGTAACCTTTGCTTGTGGATGTGTTTTTATTTTATTGTTTTATTACTTATAGATGTACATAGAGCATGTACATGTAACATGTACATGTAACAATGCAAGTAATTACAATGTACCTGCCCCACAGCGCAACTGTAAGCTGATAAATGTTTTGTCAGTGTAACGCAAACTCATCATGCACTTACAGTAGTTTCAGACCCTCATCTATGTGGTAAATGTGACGGTACATGCATATGGACCGTGCATATACATGTACATGTAAATTGGTTTAAACTCTATTGAAATATTTATCTAAAGAGCCACTGTGTTTTACGTGTCTCAGGAGGGTGATAGCTTCATTTCCATGTACGTGCCTGAAATAGTCTTGCCAGTTATTGCAATTTGTGCTGCAAGACACTTTGGTGACAGTTTGTTCATCTTGAATTTTGAGAACATTGAAACAAAGTGTGGGACCATGAAGTTGCAAGTTACATGCATTTTCTTATATGGGGCTAAGGCCCCGAATGGGGCTTGATGCAAGTAAATAACATTGTGTATGACCATGATGATGGTGGACAACAGTTTGTATGTGAACGTTACGTTTGTGAAAGTGATTGAATGCAAGTTCCCATTAGGTGTAGAAGTGTCAAAAACAGTGCACATACATGTATTTATGTGTTTTGATGTCATTTATTGGAATTTCTTTTCTGGATTTATTCATTTCTCTCCCATTTGGTTATGTCCCTGGGCATTGTCCCTAGAAAAATCTTTAAATGATTGCATTTTCCTCTGTCTGCACCTGTAGATGTTTGGAACCTAAGCAAGTGGGTACTTGAGCGTGGTAGAACTCAACAAGTATAACCAATCATTGGTCACTTAACAGCCAGCGCTTTTGAGGAAAACCAAAACGGTAAGAAATGTAAAACTACCCTTACTTTTAGAAATGGACTCATTGGATCAGTCTAAGTTGAGAAGGCTGGATGGTTACATACATAAGTTGAATTGCCTTTAACAAATCAGCAGTTACATGTACTGGTAAATACTGTGTAAATCTTGAAATTCTATAATCAGTGAAAAATGTCATGATCTTTCCCTTTGAGACACTTAAAGTAAATAAAAATTAATAAGAATTCCTCTTATAACCTTGCTGCGAGAGTAGTCAAAATGTAAAGACCTGGGCCACCGTTATCTGACCTGCCTGGGCCACTGTTATCTGACCTGCTCAATTTTCAGATCAGAGTTTGTTTCTTGCATGTATCTCTTTAAAATTAAGGATTCAGTAAACTTTGATTAAGAGAAAAAATGAACACTTACATCAGGCCTTCTATTTTTTTTCAATTTCAAGGAAAATTGCTTTGGGAATAAAGTAGCTTCGCATGAGCAAATAAGTTTAATTAAAAGTTAATAATGAATGTTGACTTTTCTGCCTTCACTGGTGTGGTGCCAGCTGCAAATTTGAAAAGGTCAGTGCATTGTTGTTGAATCCTGAATATTAATGCCCAGTTTTGTATGCACCATTACCAACTTTGAGCCACTGCTCATGGTACTGGATTTGATGAATACATGGAAGAGAGGATTACATAGCCAGAGATACCAGAGATTATAAATTTGCTGGCACTTCATTCATTAAAACTTGTATTGTTTCTTCTACGTATTTTAAAGGTACCGGTAGTGTACACCATTGGTAAAGTTCCCAGTTGGATTACCGTGTAATCCTGAAATATCTGATCCTTCATTTTAAAGGAACGCGATCATGCAGGCACTCCTACCGCACTCCTCAACATTCCTAGTTCTAAAGGAGCGTAAAAATTTGCACCCCTGAATAAATGTAAGGGCACTTTACAAATAATGAATGAAATGAAAAACACATCCATCACCAACAAGGACTGTGATTCGTTTGTAACTTATGATTACGAGTTTACATTTATCCTGCCGTGACTTTCATATGCAGGCCTATAATTATTGTATGAATATACGAGCACAGCCTGCTTTCAGACTAGCCAGCCCTGCCATTGGAGCAGAATGGTGAAAGGGATATTCGCCAACAAAAAGTATGATTTCCACACATGAAACCCTCCATGTTTCAAGACATAATTTCTTCTTTGCTTATAATTATTAGTGAATCAACTGAGAATGGAGTTTTTAGACTTTCATCAACATGTGAACTGATATTCAAGATTCAAGATTTCAAGAAAATGAAATAAATCTTGAATCTTGACATGAAAGTGCAGAAAATAAGCATGATCGCGTGCGCACATGCTTTATTATATAGGCCTACGCATTCATGGACACGAATCAACTGCGTTTCTGGATAAATTTTTTTCATAAATCCACAATATTGCATTGTCGAGGAGGCGCATTACTCCAAGGTAAATTCACTGATTACTCCTAACCTTTGAAAACTGCTCCTTTTTAAGGGAATGAGAACCTGTCATGCCTGTTTCCCACTGTGACCCTGCAGATGTTGTTGGCTTACTACAAACGCCCTGTACTCCATACGCAAGATATTTTACGCAAGATAAATTACAAGATCTTCAATTTAAGCATTGAAAATGCCACGCTGTTTCTCTTTTTTTTCACAAGGCAGCTGACTCAAACATGAAACAAGTCATTGGAATGTAAGTCGCCGTGAATATTACACGCCGTAATCAGCGAATCTTGTGAAATTACAACAGAAAACCAATGGTGTTCACTCCCTTTAAAACCAGGTTTTGTCTTGGGGGGATCACTTGCTTTTCCTTCTTTGCTTACTCTATATGATTTTTGTGAAAATAGAGACACTGTAAGGAGCTTAGCAGTTCCCCAACATTGAGCCTTACTACAGAATTTGGCTAAGTCATCCTCCGTAGAATGTGCAATAGAAATGTTGCATTCTCTTTTGGCCAATATTTTTGCATACTTTCTTCAGCCTTTAGAAGTTCTAAGCTTACTGTAAAAGCTTTATCATGTCACGAAGCTTGCAAAAGCTACCCTCCAGTAATAAAGTACACGTGTACTTCATGTGCATCTCCCACTCTCCTACCGCCAGGGCCTCCTTGCTCAAGTAATGCTCTTACAATGTACATGTAGATCTTGTAGACTCTGGGCCATGTGCAAGGAGATGACAGTAGGCTTAGGATATCACTGGCAGGTGATATCCTGTACCTACACATTGATAACAATACAGTCATATACATGTACGGTCTCCATTTCAAATTTTACGATGTCTTGCTGATCTGATCATTTAGAGACAATACAATCGTTTTTTGATTTTGTTTGACTCGGCAGGCTTCACTCTTTCCTGTCAATTAAGATTGCTGGAAGGAATGTCTAAAGAGGGCAGTATAGATTTAAGATCATAGAGTAGTCATCCATCATTAATTAACATGTCATACAGCTGTAAAGACAATTTCGATATTTCTGCTCATCATGTGAAGCTTACAACCTGTAGTACAGGTCACTGGCCTTAGGCTGTCAAAGCTTCGTAGCATCTCATGTTTATTTGAGTTAGGATGCACCGTGGTATGGTTGTTTGAAACATTTGCCAAAATGACAGCTGCCTAAATAAAAACCATATCTTTTACCTACCGGTACATCAACATTGTGTGGGTGGCACAAGAAGTCCCAGCAGCAGGTACATGTACAAAATAAGGCCATGAGAAAGAAAATGACAAGTTCTCGGACTTTGTTAGAAACTTCAACAAAATAACATTGTTCTTTTGGATGGAGTTAAAACAGGGTTTTTGTTCAATTTATACTTCAGCAAAGTTGTTGGATATATTGCTCATTGGTTAAAATCAGGCATACATGTATCACTGTTTTCCTTTGTTCGTATCCTTTGTTCCTGTTGATCAGTTCTTCTGCAGGTCCATGAACACAATTCAAGTTCTCTGAATAACCCCGTTTTGAAAGTTAATGGATCATTTACATGTACATGTAGCACAACCTTTTTTGTATTCAATTCCACACAGAGATTGATCACTTCATGTTCCCAGCAATAACCGTATTATGTACATGTACGTGTAGCATTGTCTGAGAGGGTCCCCAGTTGGTCAGGTGTGATGTTGGTTTACCAAGCAGCAGGTGTTACCAACCTGTTTGTTGATCTATCTGAACACTACAGGATCTGATCAGAGTCCAATCTCAAGCTGATTCTGCTCTTCTCCCTTCTAGTCACCTTTGACCCCTCATTGTGTCCTGATGGTGTGTCCTATTAAGATCATCTTTTTGTCCTGAAAGCTTGCTTATTTGGTTAGAGGAGTGTGATGTGATTGATTATGCATGTACCTGTTGTTTTTGTGATTTATTTTGTGATGAAGATATTAAGATATATCGGTTAGCTCTAAGCAGGTAGTTCATGTCAACTGCATGCAATGTTATTATTTTTTACTGAAGCAACTTTCCCGCAGCCCAGTCCCCAAAAACTTCGGTTAAAACTCAAGAAAAGAGACACGAATGTTTATAATGATAGAAAAGTTATTGGTTGACATGTACAGTTTCCTTGTAGTAAATGAAATAGTTTTTCCACAGCAGTGTACTTCATCACAAACATACATTTTGGTAAACTTCTTCAAAGAACAAAATAAAACAAGTACATGTACCATGGATTTGTGTGGCATTTTTTTTTTTAATTTTAGGGTGAGAGAGAGTTTTTTTTGTCTTTGTTAAGTTCCACATACATCTTTGCTGGATTGGAAAACATTAAATAAAGAGCAGTTTCCTCAATGAGATGAGTTTTATGTTTCTTCTTTACGAAAGGGTTTTACATACATGTAGGCAAGTCATTCATCACAAAAGGAGGTAGGGGTTCAAGGTTGTACAGCCAGGCGAAATGGGAGGGTTTTCTCAAGGAGGAGCACGGTGCTATAGCTCTGTGAAATGGGATTAGTTTCTGGGAATGAATGGCTGCTGCTATTGAGTATTGACCCAGCGTGCAGCAGAGGGCTATGACAGCATCCGAATTACTGGCTATGGCTGCGACTGCATTGTACAAAGCTGTTGTGGTTGCCGCCTTGCCGACTGCTGTGTTTTCCATAGGTTAATGCAGCCAATACTTAGGATGCAGCTTACACAAACACTCTAACGAGTTTGGTGAATCTCAACATTGTTCCCATGGGCTCAATTTTGTTGCACCGTGGAGTTGAGGTTGGATGAATCTGCGCTCGTACATGGAGATGTTCAGCAACTTCAGGAGTAATTGGCAATTTCTGAAAGTATTTTCAAAGCCTGTAACAGAAGATCGCTAAATTTAAGTGTGGGATTATCCAAAAGGCTGTTTTTCCCTCTTTTTTTGGCAATAAATAAAAAAAAAAATTGGGGAGGGACGTATTTCTTTTCAATTTTTTCAAATTAATGTGGCCTTACGTGTACATGTACATGTAGCCTGTTTGTGGGATGCTGTATCCTGGGATATTAGGGCCTCCCATACTTACAAGAACAGAATAGAGAAGCATTTTACTGTGTGTGAATGATTGTAGTCATTTCTAATGAAGTATTGATCTGTGGAGAAGTAGCCTTTATCTGCTTCAAGGAAAGAATCGTCATCGAGAGACCAACACAACAGACAGTAGCTGTTAATGCGCTACCGCAGAATGCAAAACGGACATTGTCAGCATTCCTTTACTTTTGCCTATCTGATCTTATTATGTAACCTTTCTTCAGCTTACTGGGAGAGTGGATTGGATTTGAAGCTTGTGGGAGGAGAGATGGAAGGGATGACAAGATGAAGGCCAATGAAAAATTCAAGGATTATGAAATGTGTGCTGATTTGAATACTTTGTGAGGTTTTGTTTGCTGGATTTGATTCTTCCCCGTATTACACAGACAGTGGTTTAACTAGGAGCCAGTCAGAGCTCTCATCCTATTCAGAAAATGTCTAAAACTGTGAACACTTCCACAGGCACATGTAAAAGTTGTTGAAATCACAGGATTCTGGGCTGTTATGAAGTTTATGCCAAATAGTACATATATCTGGGTAATGTTGATCCGTTACAGCTTGTCTGGCTTCTTTTCATTCATGAATTACAACTATTCAGAAAAATGGTGACATTGTTGCCGCAATTCGAACTGTTCTCTCAGAGGTCAAAACTGCTGACTTGGTTTCCCCCAAGGAATAAAAAGAAAGTTATTTGTCAGCCAGGGCCTCTCTGCAGACAAAAGTATTTTTGTGCTGTTATTTATAGCCCAGCAATGTTTGGTGTTCTCCTAGGATTAGATCTGTTGTGTATTCATAGCACGTCGAAATTGTTTGCCTTTCTTTAAATGGATTTTTTTCGCTAAAAATATTTTTTTTAACTTTGTCATTTGTAAGTGGTACATGTATTTTTTCCACTGAAAAAGTCTCTCTGTGTCTCTCTCCTTTAACATTTTTTTAATGATTGAATTGAATATTTTAAATCGGGACAACTTAGATCATTTTTACCGTTGCTTTAATGCAACAGTAAATTGAAGAATGTCACTTTAAAGGTTGTGCATTCTAACCTCCTTTTCACTGCTGTTATGGGATTTCGTGAGAGCAGAGTTTAAACTGTCAGATTGCTCCATTTCAGTCGGTATCTTTTAAGCTTTCCAGTCAATAGATGATGCTATCTGCTGTCAAGGGAGGCAAAAAAGCTTCACTTGGAAGTGGCCTAAAAGGACCGGCTCCTTTAGCTCAAAAGTAATGGGCATCTAAGACTCTGTATGAATGTTTAAAGAATACAGTAGCAATATGGTCATCTCGTTATTAACAACTTCAGTGGTTCAAAACAGTTTTAGGAATTTTTGAATCTGAGTTATGGATTACATGTTTGAGGTACAGGTAGATATATTTATGTTACTGTACATGTGTGTGCAATGCATCTATGTGCACAGACCTTTGCATAGTTTTTAGAGAATAATGTGCATTTTGAACATTGTGATATTTTTTGGAAGATTTTTTTAATAAGTGATGAATGATCTCTACCTAATTTAGATACCATAACAACCATCTGGCTCTCCTGAGACTGAGATGTTGCTGTGCTAGTTTTTAAAGTGCCCCAGTGATGTAAAGTTTGAATATTTATTGTGGATAACAACATTAAGAAACATCTGGCTGAATAATGACAGGATAACAGTCCCTCCTGAGGGGGAACTGAACTTCTCTGGGGTGTTAATGAAGATGCCACATGGGAGAGTGATAACAGAAAGACAACATGTGCAGCCTTGGGCAAGTTAAAGAACAGATTGCTTTAATTCACTTGGCCAGATTTTTTAAAGGGTATGGCCATCTGTAATTATACCACACCTTTATTTGGACTTAAATTGAGTTGACAAAACATTCACATCCACAGAAACAGAATGTATACCAGGGAAGTCTCTAAGTTAGAACTGTGCTTGGCGTGTGAAAAAAATGACTGAGTGTCACTCTTGTTCCACAAAATAATAAAAATTACATGAATCCAGAATTTATGTTGAAAAAAATCTGTCTAGTCTGCGTATTTATCCATTTTGACTAACGAGTCATGTGATTAAATCAGCTCTACATCTTTAGAGCCTCGTTACGATGCCTGTATCCATAACCAGCACCAGATTTTTTGAACAGGCCTTAAAATGGAAGGAAAATAATGTTGACAATTGTAAGGTTTGCAATTAGAATGAAGGTCAGTCTCTTCATTGTCCGTCATTTTTGAAGTCTGCCTTAGACTGGTGATTTCACAGCACCTCTTGCTGACATGCAGATGGTTGCTCAAGTGACAAGCAGATAACAAAGATGAAAGTAATTTTTCTTCTGGGTTGGGGGCCACTTCCAGATGTATGCAAGATTGTGAAGGAGGGTTAACTTTTAGCCTGTTGAAAACTTAGCAATTGTTGACTGCTGTGATGTGCGATATAGACAGTTTTTAAAACCAGAGGGATGTATAGTGCCAGAGTTATGCATACCCGAGGGTGTTCAAAAATCATATCCTACTCCCCAGCAGTCAACAACTGTTTTTTTTTGCATCGTTCTGTCATAGTGATGTTTTGCACATGTTTTTCTGAGGAAATTAAGAGTAGGAATCTCGGATTCATAGCGATTTGCAGTCCTTGCATTATCCTGTACATGAAAAGGGGCCATGTGTCTGCATGTGCTTGCCATGTATGTTTGTGATATCACAAAATGCTGAATGGTGAGTGTGACATGCTTTGATCTTGCCCTGTCGTGTGATCGTTTGGGGCCAATGAAAAATGGTATTCAAGACAGAGGTACTGTATGACAATGCAAGATGATGAATGTGTTGGCTTGGAATGACTCTTGCTGATAATCAACTGCATAAAATGTGATTTACCATAAATTCAGAAACCTCCTCAGTCCTTCCAAATCCTCTGTGTGGTTTTGAGGATTTGGAAGGACTGAGATAGAATGATAGAAAAGAAATGAAGGAGCTCATTCAAAAAATATTGGAGGAGTTTGAAGGACTGAGGAGGGTTGGGGTTAATTCCAAATTCAATTTTTGAGAATTACATGTACATGTCGTTAAATTTAGCACTCTTCTGTTTTCCTTCCACTTCACTCCAGTTCTGAATCATTCAAGATTAGTTCACATGTACATGTACATCTCTTCACTCTACTTTATCCACACCCATTGAAATGACTCAATTTATTTACAATGTAGCAGCTGTAAATTGCAAATTGTGTTGGATGTTTCAATCAAAACTGCTCCAGGGACTTCCATGCTGCACTAGGGTGTCAAGTTTCCATTTACTCAATGACACAGATGTGCGTCCCATTTTTTTCTATGAATAATTTATTTGTATAAAACAAAAAGTATGAGCAACATAGGACTGGATAACCTACCGGTATATGTACACGTACTAGTAGTTGGAAGAGGCTAGAGCAATGGTGAAGTGTGTTTAGGCTACAGGTTCAAACCTCGTTTTTGTTCAGTTTTGTTTGTAAGCCTGGAAAGGTTTTTAAACCTCGTTTTTGTTCAGTTTTGTTTGTAAGCCTGGAAAGGTTTTTATCTAAGCTCATGTAGTAGGCTTCAATATTACATGTATAAAAATTGGATTATTGTGGTTGAGTGTGTATCTGATGTTAGTCCAGAAGATGCTCTTGTGGTGAAAGAAAGAGAATCAATTAGGTTGTGGTCTCATGTGGAAACGATTGACATGTAAAGCCACCTGGTTGATATACTGGATGTACTTGTAGATGTGAAACCAATGCAACATTGGCAATCGCTGCCAATTTGTCATTAGTAGTAACAGGTGCAGCCTCTATGGAGACTCCTATCAAGGAGAGGGTACTTACAAATGTACCTCAGAAGGTCCTCAGATTTCATGTTTGTTGTTGCCACCCAGGACATGGAGACAACACCTCCCCCCCTTTCAAAATGAAGCATACTGGTACTGTGATGGCAGAGCTCTTACTGTATATATGTATGTTTAGAAAATAGCAAATCTACATGTAGGTCACATGTATTACTTGTAGATGTACTGGTACATGTGTATTGGGGAATTTGTTTGTGATTGTATGGGGGTTTGAAGTATTCCAAATTGAAATGTTTTTATGCTGGAGATTTTGGAGGTTCTCACATGTATATGTCGAAAATTTACCTATGGTATATACATGTACATGTATCATTGAAGAGTAGAAAACCTTTGGGACAAATTGGTGGAGTGTAGACAAAAATTCCTTTCAATTTCATTGTCTGGAATCTAGCATAAGATGTGATTAAAACACATAAAATTTGGTGACTTTGGAGAGATAGTGAAATCATTTCAGTTGTTTATAATTGATTTGGGTGGATGGTTAGCAAGGTGACAAAATCTTGGTCAACTGATTTAGTTTATCAGGATAATTGATACGAATAAAGGGAATTTGACATAACAGTGGTTCACAGAGTTGAATTGCTGGCGTCTAGTTCCTGGGTGGCTCTGAAAACACTGAATTAAAGGAGACAGGTGCCTGTGAATTGTTGAGTTGGTAGAAGCTTGTTAGAGAATACCCATGCGGCATGGCACGGGGATTGGGTTAAACAACCCACGCATGAGGACACCACTGACTTGCAGGGTTTTTGTATTGTGACATTTCAATCCACTTGGCCTGTCACTCATTCTAGTGATGTGTTGCATTGTGGGTACAGCCCTGCCGCTGAGCCGTCTGCATTAGAGTAGCAGGTGGGATCCTGTGTACATGTATTGTAATGTTATGGCCAAGTTCATACCGTTGCAAGGTTGTCTAATAACAGGTAATCGACCTAACCTTAAGGTGTTCAGTACCATTCAGTGTTATTGATTGGGGCATATTGTGAGTTGGCCCAACCTTTGCCAACGCAAACCCATGTTTTTTTGTCATTGAAAACACAATGACAAGCTGTAGGGGGTAATGGATTGCTCTGTTGCTGCTGCCACATTCAAACTAAACAAAAATTGAAGACTCTTTTTTCAAACTGTAGTGCAGAATTTTGTTCTCCTTTACATGTACACATGTACTGCATTCAAATGGAACTTTCCATGGCTATGATTAGAGAGGGAAATTCAGACATCTTTTTGGGACACCGTTTTTCTTTTTTCAAACTGTGGGTAAATTTTTGACGTACTTTTTATATTATCTGCATTTTTTGACATCTTTTGTCAAGTCTTTGCTGAACCAACACTTAAAAAATTGAGATAAAGGTAGGTTCTGAATAAACAAAAAACTCATAGGGGAAGAAATGACCTGTCAAACTGTTAAAAGTTTGTAACCTGATTGATTTCTTCCTGCTTCCCCTTCCCCCAAAAATAAACCAATAATTTTTGTGTGCTTTGTGAATTATAAGATGTAAATCACCAATGATAGTCCTAGCAGTCAGTGCCGGAAATGGACAGAACAAAAAACTGATTTTTTTGGGGGGGGTTGAACATGCTTCACTGATTGGCTACTTTACAGTAGTATCCAAGGTCACGTTAATCCATAAAGCAGATACTGTCATGATGGACTGTCAACTGGGTCTTCTGAAGGCCAGTGTATTATCCACTTTCCCTTTATACATGTATGTCCAGAGGTTGGTAAGGTTGATGAAACTTTGTGTTTGTGAGAAAATAAATGAATAAAAGTTTGGGGCACTTTCTGGGACTGACATTGAGCCAAAATTTGTACCATTTGGAAGCCGCCTTGCTGTATTGCTGCAAACAGTGATTGTTAATCAAGATGGGATCATTTATTGAACAAAGTGCCTGTTTCTTCATTTGAAAGATTTCCAAAGCATAGAGCAATATTTTTCACAAATGTTAACTGTTTGGCTTTTGTCATGGTTCAAATATTTTGTGCAAGGAAATTTATTTTTTCCATTTTCCATAAAATGTTTATAAAAGATTCACGAAATGTCACTGTGTTCATTTTTTTTGTCGATTATAACAGTGGTATTGCAAAATGTGAGGGTCAATATATCACACATTGAAAATTCAGTTTGCTTTTAGATGATTATTGAATTGAACCCAGCAGAAGTGGCAAGCACTTTGATAATTATTTACTTCGAGTTTGTCACGCCAGCCCAACGATGATATCCAAAAAACAAGATTGTACTCTTTTGAGGCCATTGATGTGATGGAGACATCACCTTTGTTGCGTGATCTGATAATTCATTCTTTCTTGGAGATGTCCATCTCCTCAGAAGCCAGACCAGAAGAATTAACAAGAGGACTTCACCAACTGCTGTACAAAGTACAGTGCAGTCTGTACATGACTTTACCACATAGCAATATACGTACATGTACCGGTAGTCTTCTCTGAAGCCACAATTTTTGGGGGGAAATATGTGATAAGAAAAGTGAAATAGCTACCTTAGGGCATTATTTTGGTATAGGCAATGTTGCTGAGAATGTTCTCAGCAATGTGTCCAGCACCAGGTGTACCGTACCTGTATCCAAGCAAATTAACATACAATAGGAATAACAGTTTGTCGCTCAAGGGGTGAAATAAAAATATCTGAACGTAAACAAGCTTTGTTACCAACACTTACTAAAATCAACCTTACCCTGGGTACTTCCCCTCCAAGAAAAATGAACTCTCCCATTGCAAACTTTTCCTGGCAAAATGCCATCTTTATCCTCGTAGTGTATGGTACTATTGGTACAGTGTAGAATTGATGAGTATTTTTATTGACATATCAGCCTTGTTGTTCCCGCTCTTTTCCCACCCATTGTTATACTCTCAGATTGGACTTTGCCTGCATAAGTTAAAAAAAATCACACGATGTGAGACACAGATTTCAAGAACTGCATGCGTGCCACATGATTGATAATGAATCGTATGATCGTTTAGTACATCACTTTATAATACTCTGACCATTATATTTATAAACCTACCAGTACTTTTTGGCTGTCAAAGAATTTCAGGTTAATAAGTAAACTTTCTGACTGTGACAATTTGTGTAAACGTAATTTTGTTGTTAAATTTATTGTACGCTTTGGGAATTTGAGGTGTTTAAAAACCTTTGGGCATATTATTGGAATGACTGATTTGGTACAGTTTTTTTGCTTTTGCATGTTAATGCCTTCAACGTGGGAATCCTCTGTATCTTGCATACCCATTTGCAAGACCTTGGCCCTAGTGCAGGTTTTCTATTTGTATTTAAGTACTTTAGCAGATGATTTATGGTCTGTAGTCAGTTTGTGTTTTCTTGCAATACAATTTTGATTCCATCTTAGTAGTGGTCTCCTGCTGGCCATACACAGATATGTAAGGAAGAAGTACCAATAACAGAATTGCTTGAGAACCGATTTTTCTTCTTGGCATTAATGATGTCTGCAGACCAAGTCAGTCTTTGAGGAATCTTAGCCCCAAAGGCTTGGCGTTGGCATACCCATGCACTTATTTGGCCTGGTCCAACCCCTGGGAATTTGATGACCCAGATAGGTCTACCAGGGCTTCAGCTTGAGATTTGCAAGCACCCAGGGATCAAGGCAGACCTGGTTGCTAGACTAAGTCTATGGGAAACACACACATTCGCATCTCTCATGACTTGCAAAGGTCTGCTCTCTCTGCTGTAGTCGTTGCTAAGATTAAGCCAAATCAAGAGAGTGGATTAGATATTTATGTACCCTCTTGGTTGGCCATGGGGTTACATGGATGCCTTGCCCCCTTTTTATTGTCAGAAAAGTGTGCAGATTTAGTTTTTTTGTGTTGAAATGTACCTTTCAGTTGATTGTTGTTTACAAAGCATATGATGTTTGTTTTAGAAATTGGATATGGTGGTCTTCAGGTACAAGCTTTCGAGCCTTTGCAGTGTGCTGTACATGTCACTTGCAGAGTGAATTGTTCAGAAGGTTTGATCTAAAAATGTGTACACCAAAATAACATATGGGTTGCTTGGTAATTACGGTACCTGCTAGCATGATGCCATAGGGTACCGGTACACAAATCTGTACCAAATCTTTTATTCTTTAATTCAACATTTATTCTTGGTAGTTCATTAATTCTTTGCTTTCAAAGAAACTGTCCTACGTGTAGGTTTTTGGGAAAAGTCAGCAATTATTGCCATGCTTACTTAAAGTAAGAAGTTGAGTACAGTATACATGTACTTTTAATGCCAATTTCTTGGGAGAAAATTGAGAGGACCCATATGGACCAATTAGTCAGCCATATTTCAACCATCGTTTCAGGACATCTGTGCTGTGACTGACACACATGTTTAAGGTTATAGTCCAGCTAAAATATGGTGTATGTGCTGGTAGTATAAGACATGCATGAAGCAATTTACCGGTATGTTGACCACAAATGTAGGGGAAAAGGGAACCACTGTGTTTCAAAATAGTATATTGGAACTCAAATTTAGTAGAGCAACTTTTACAGATCTGTACATAAGATTTATGCCAACCCATAGTGCTAAAAACATTGGGTAAATCTGTGTAATTGGTCATGTGAAATGTTATTTGTATTGTGCACCTTGCTGCTGTTTTGTTAGCTTCATCAATTTGGGATTGTGAGGAGGGTTTTCTCCCTGTCTCTACTTTGGATTAAGATCCAACGTAGTCCTTGAGTGTACAAGAAGTTTCTATTCACATCCTAGAAAAGCAAGCCAATAAAGTGCAGGAATTACATCAAGGGATTAGACAGTTACCTGAAGGATGAAGGAAGATTTTTGCTCTGTGGTTTCTTTCTCTAGTCTCTCCAAATCCCCGGCATTATTTCATGTGCAGTGATTCTAAGATGCTTAAGCTTCTCTTTCAGGCAAAGTCGGAGAAAATAGCATCCCATTTATATTACGTTTAAGACAGGATCCTTTAAGAGCTCCTACCAGATGGGGGGCGTTTACAAATCCCCTGTGTCCTCAGTCAACTGAGATTCTTTGCTGTTCTGGTCCCATCCCTGAGTGACCAAGGCTGTTTCTTTTTTAATGTTGGTGCCTGCCCCATGACCCAAAGGAGTCACAGTCCCCTCCCTTATATCATGCTCTGTGCTGAAATATAAACTTCACAGAGCAGGAGTGAGGAATGCCATACCTACATTTGAGGCAATGTGTATGGAGACTGTCATTTCCTTCCACAGAGATCTTGAGGTATAAAACTGCTTTAAATCACTTCTCCCTGTTTTGAAATAAACATGTTGCAAAGCACAGCTACCGGTAGTTAGAGTACGATTTATTTTTTTTGGTTGTTGTTTTTAACGACAACTCTTGCTTCAAAGACTTATACATTTAAGTAAACTTAAGTCACTTAATTAAAAGATGCCTTTATTTTTCTTCACAATCCTCCCTATTTTGTTAAATATCAGTTATCACCTGTCTTTTAGAGTGACTTTTTTCCATTGCACTTAGCTGTCGTCAAAATATTGCAATGTTCTGTCTAGAAACTTGCCTGGTATCCAAGGCTTTTGTCTCTGAAACTCCAGAAAGTCTGAACTTGAGAGAACACCAGTGTTAATGCTGTCTTTATACCATGTGATTTATGGGGGCAAAGGTTATTGCAGGGATTGTTTTCTGTACCAGTTTCGCTTTGTTGGCGGCCGGAAAAAAGCCGAAGGGGTGGGGGTGAAGAAGTAAGACTGCTGATAAATGATATATGTAAACACATTGTGACACGTAATTGAAACCAAATTTGGTGTCACTACATTGAAACTGCTTTGATGTGTTTGACTTGAGAAGGATACATACCATCGCAGACCTTTGGCACAAAATTTAGTCCAAGTTGGCATGGATGTTGTGTGATTTAAAATCAGCAACATGTCATTGAATTTATGAATGCAGTTCATTCTAGTCAACTGGCCAGTGAGCTGTACTTAATTTGATGATTGCAAAGGATGGTGTGTACCTTTTTGAGCTACAATTTATGACCTAAACTTCACCCTCATAAGTCTATTGTCCCAATGCGAAGATTGTTTACATGTACCAATACATGTATGTATATTGTATAATATTTACTGATTTTTCTGTGAAATTGAACTCTAAAATCCCTTCAGAGGAATACAATATTCATGTACTGTTCTTGCTGTTCAAAGCAGAACAGTTGTGTCTGTTAGTATTCGGCAATTTTCCAGTGGAAGGAACCTTTTTTTGATTTTTAAAAGTCATAATTTTGTACATGTAGGTACATGTACGTGTATACGTTTGTTTCATGTTGCGTGATACTAATGCGATAAAATGTAAACAAGCATAAGTAACAGTGAACTGATGTG
Organism: Acanthaster planci; assembly: GCF_001949145.1. Next base: position 2,698,344 of record NW_019091366.1, read on the forward strand.
TTGCTCTCATTTACATGTAGTGCATTTGAAAAGTTCATCCATGCGGTATGCAAAAGCCTAAAACATTTAAAAATTGTTAAAGCAACTAGGATTGATTCAGATCAGATTTCAATGCCGACCTTGGTTATTTTTTCCTTTTTTACAGGGTACTTTGTCAGTAATTGTGTTGCTTCATGCAGACCAATCTCAAAAGCAGGACTATTTGAACTCCGGCATTTGATGGTTGTACAAGTCAAGCAACACTGGACACATTGAAATGGGGATATGTAAATGCAGTGGTTGAATTTCAAACTGTTACTGTTGAATATCAGCAGTGTGTTCTTTCTCAAGCAGACTGATGTGCTGTCCTGTCCAGCACAGGTCCATTCTCAATTCAAACGCAAAATTTGGAGTTCCACATGTACATTGTACTCAAGAAGTGGCATTTCAGATTTGTGTGCAAAAGTGGTAAGAAAAAAATTGTTTGTCTTAGGTCAAGTAATGCATGGTTTGTAAATAGGAATTCTGGAGATGTACATGTATTTTCATACTTAAATGGGTGAAACGTTATGAAAATGTCTGAAGTACATGTACATGTATAAAGTGTGTGTGTTTATCTAGTGAGCTTTGAATCAAATTGTGGCAGATGCTAAAATTTGCTTGGATGTGCATTCTAGGAAGGCAGATCATACATCATTGACCAGAGCCACTGGCCATCTGCTGTGAATTTACAACTTGTTTCACTGAATTGCAACATCATAATTCAATGACATTTCCAAGGGTATTACAAAACATTTGCCTTTTTGATTAGTTTTCTGTGAAACCTTGTCGACATTGCTGGATGAAGTATTCCCAGTTGGTGTAAATTGTTAATGTCCTGCAAAGTACAGTTTTGAGCTGCATTGTTGCACTTGTCGACAGTATTTCTGTCTCCAGTGCTTTACACATTAAAGTGTCTGCTCAATTAATGATGCTCCCTGGGTGAGCTCATGCATGTTAAACAATTGATCTCATCAGTCTGTGCCAGCGTGTTCAATGTAATGGAGGGAAGTTCATTTAAGTGCCTCACAGGGCAGGTCGTGGTCAGTTACAACTGATTGATGGTTTGAAACTGCTTGCATTAACAGTGACATACTGTACAAAAGGTAGGATTTTCATCAAGGGATTAAATTTGTGTTTGGCCAGTTTACAACAAGCATTTAAGATAGGCTCAGGCTTAAGCTGCAGGCGAGGGCGTTATCAGTGTTCAGTCTCTTGAACCAGTAACGTTAAAACGTTAGTTTAAGACTGGCCAAGCACATACTCATATTTATTCCCATTTAAAATACCTTTTTTAGTCAGAGAGTCAAAAGAAGTCAATATTATGACAGATTGCCAATGATTTTGTTCTAAAATTTTACTTTCATTTTCCCAAACACCCCTGTCCATGGTTTAGTCCTTATGCAAGTTGTCCAAAAGAATCTCCTTACATGGACTGCATGCACACAGACTTCTTGACCAATCAGAATTGATTAAACCATCTCGTATCCAGATGCCAGTGCATGATTACGCAGCGGGCGTTATCACTTCTCAGCAGGCATTATCAAATGTTAATACACGGTCAAGTTAAACGTTGTTGAATAGGGATATTGTGTGAGGTATTTATGAATGATAATTACTGGTAACTTCTTGACTTCTCTTTAATCATTAGCAATATTTATCTGTCTAATCGCATTCTTGCTAAGTGAGTACTTTTATGGAGGAAAAATTATCTTTCACGTCAAGAAGCACCCATGTGGTGCTATGAAAATGTTTTTGACAAGTTGAACCACTACTTTGCTTGTGAAGTGTGTATAGAGAATTTTGTGAAAATTGACTTGTTATTGGTAATTAACACCAGCTTGACTATGTGACAAGCACACTACCATACCCGGTACCTACCTTATATGGCATTAGTATGGTCAGATCTTTGGAAAGCTACACTTAAGTATGTTTGCCTGTGCTAATAGACAGGCCATAGAGGGTAGTTACTGGTGCTTCCCTGCATGGTCCCTGTCACCTCTTGTTCAACTGCTGTATTAGTATCCAGGAGAGAGCTCGATTAAGATAAGAAGTGACAGAGAGGATTCACAGAGACAAAGATCAGGGAATGATGGGATTGGAAGCTGGTTTGATAATGTCACTCAATGTGGTGTGCTGGATTGTGTCTGAATTGTTATCCGAGTTGAATCAATGTTTTTCTGTATTTTTTTTTCTTAGAAGTTCTCCTGAATGTCCATTCTTACTTCAGTATTATACATGTACTACATCCGAGTCCGTAATCTTTGCCTGTGGTCTATTTTTGAAAAATTTTTTGCAGAGTAGCTGCAAAAATTGAAAGCCATGAACAAAAGTTTCCAACCCCCCATTTCAGCCTGATTTTTTTCCCTAATTGTTTTATAGTCTGCAAGAAGCTAGTGGCCTAAAAATCAGGCCAATTTGGAAGTTTTACAGTCTGCAAAGAAGCTAGTGGCCTAAAAATCAGGCCAATTTGGAAGTTTTACAGTCTGCAAAGAAGCTAGTGGCCTAAAAATCAGGCCAATTTGGAAGTTTTATACGTACTGGTGTGTGTTTTGTGAATTTCAAACTGAAATGTATGTTGCAATATCGGTACCTGTTTTCTACTAAAGTGCACTTTTTCAAAGTCTATGATCTTGTCTTCCAAAAAGTGCCATGGTGATGTTTGGAGGTCATGATTGTGTTTCTCTTTAATTAACAGGGGAAAAAACGTAACCAACTATGTACAATGTGTTGATAACCATACTATTTTGAAGTCTTTCTGTACAAACTGAAATTTTGCATCAAGAGAAAGACACTTGCGACACATACCAGTACATGTATACACATAGACACTGTACGTAGCAGTTCTTGATACCAGATTGTCCAACTTGTTAGGGGCACAAGTGCCATCAAGCACATGAAGTAAAGATCTTAGTTTGATGAGTCTGTTTGTTTTTTCATTTACTGCAGGAAAGTGATCTGGGCAGTTGTAACACCATCACCTCTACCTGATATTAAAGGCAGTTGTTAACTGGCCATTGAGTTCCTGCATTCTCAATGCAGTGAAAGCAAAGATGGGTGCCATAGGGTGGTACAGACTACAGAGACTGGTCATAGGTCTTTTCCTGTATGTGTTAAGTGTACAACTGATAATACCGGTAGAAGCAGGTAGGTTTACATCAGAATCACCTTGACATGCTCAGCACTACGGATTTTCAGTTTATTATTACTCCAAATTTGACACTGTAATTAACCAGTGGCACTTTTTTTATTAGATACTTAGTATTGAATATTAAGTTCCATGCATGATGAATGTAGCTGGGGCTGTACAGTACATTTTATCTGTGTAAATCCACTGAAATCCAGAATAATAAGGTGTTGGATTTGTCGGGTTAATTGAAGTTACTGGGGTAAGTCACTGAAATCTTTTCTGGTTCCATGACATGAGAAAGTTCACCTTTATCGTGCATTAAATGCAGCTGTGACATCAGCTGGTGTGCATTGATGCTCCCAGGCCTTGAGTTAAAATAAGCAAGTCGCAGTCATTACCTTTAATTTTAAGCGCTTATTTTTCCTGCCAGGATTTCATGGAATTCCAAGCGATTGAGATTATAGGGATGCAGTGCTCATTATTAAGCTAAAGCCGTAGATAAGTAATCTGCGCATGTCAGTTGTAAGCTTTGTTGAAAATGGTGAGAGACATCTGTGGTACAAGTACCGTATGCATTGTTGGATGTGTCATTCACTATGCACTTGAAACTTGGTTTGAGGATGCGATTCTGACATTTGTTAAAGACATTACATGTAAACTTGTACTTGAGCTACATACCAGTATGTGACAGTAAAAGGAAACTGTGTTTGGTGTGTGTTCTTTTATGCTGATTCAGTTGTCTTTACTATTTCCACTACCATCTCTTATGGTTTCAAGTTTCTTTCTTGCTTTCATATTTCAGAAGTGGGAATCAATGTTTGTAGTATCAATTTTTGTAATCCAGGGTCATAGAATAACTTTGAGTAGGCTTACATGTAAGTTCCCTGTATCAAGTAAATGTTGGCCCGTGTAGGAATACAGGCTTCAGTGTCACAGCAGTTTTGCAAGAGTTGTTAGAGTGCATGGCATACTGAAATATTTGGGGGTATGGTTGAAGGTTGTGTGGAAATTTCACTGTCCATCTTCAGCCCAAGTTTCCCTATGGCGTGCTAGGTTACTCCTTAAGAGTCCAAGGCAAAAGGGCTTAAAATTGAAACACCAGGCAGTGCTGCTAACTTGCTAAGAGCAGGCAGCTGTTAAGTGATGTTGAAGACAGGAGACTGTGTATTGAATCTTCCCTACCAGTAGTTGAGATAACCTTCACCTTCTGTGTTTCTCTTACACTGTTCTCATCATCATTCTGTCTGTCACTCATCAGAGTGTGTAGATAGCATGTCTCAAGTTGATGGAGAGATTTCACAGGGCAATTTGATTTGTGTAAGGCTGTTTTTCATTCTGGTTTAGTACATGCTGTCCACGAGTCAGTTGGAAGAGTTCATTGAGGGGAATATTCCTCAATCCCATAGGACCTGAACTATGATTATTTTTATGCAAGAGAAGTGGACTGAATAAACATTTTTTCAGATTACCCAGTAGGATCATTCCGGTGTAAAGGAATTTGTGAAATACTTACTTGATCAAGTAGAGCATGAATAAGTCAGGTAAATGGTATTGTTTAGGATTACAAGTCTGAACTTTTTCACAACAGACTTGTTTTATTCTGCACAAGTTTTCAAAATTATTAAAAACTTGTATTTCTGAGCCACAACCTTTGCAGTATAATATGAAACCAAATATGTAAACTGAAAATTCTGTGTTTATCAATGCCAAAACACCATGAAAAATCTCAAATTTGCAATGATTTTGACTTGTCTGAATTACTAGTTTCAAAGCAGAAGTGTACAAGTGATTTTTATTTATTTTTCAAACATTTGTTTCAAATTGAATTATAGCTGGCATTCTTCTTGTCTGAATGTTATGAGTCTTAGAAGGCTGGTAGTCTGTTCTATTAATTTAGTCAGGGTTGAAAGTTCCTCATCGGGTTGAAGAGTTTCTATCAAATTTGTTCATCTGTGGACAGAATTTGTGGTTTTGTTTGTGTTTTATGTGAACAAGTTGCACTTTTAACCAAAATGTCAATGCATATATCACCTGAAAACTATTTAGTGCAACAGTTCAAATTCAACATGGTGAGTCACTGCAAGGTTCCGGGCATTCTGCTTGTAAAAAGAAGGAGGGGAGCTGGTTGGTAGAAGAGTGAATGGTTTTGTACTCCATGGACTCATTGTACAGTGTGGCACCTCATCGACTACACCCTGGGCTAAAAAAAATAGTGTTTTTCGGGTCTGGCAAATTCAAAATTTATTGCTTTACAAAATTTTTGGAGATAATTAATGGAAAAAGGTGTAGAAACAAAAACATGAAGAACTCTTGAAATTAAAGATAATAAAGGAATTAAAAATTAATTAAATGCTGGTGATGGGATGTCTTACAGCATTACATTGATTCCATTTGAGAAAAAAAGAGAATGAAATTGAGAAAAAAACAGTTGATCAACAATTTTTTTTATGGTTGGGTGGCTCTTTCCACCATTGCACAAAGCATCCAGAGAGAAACCAGGGTGACGATAAAGAGTACAGGTACACATGTATAGAAGGGAAAAGGAGATGCAGGAGAAGGGAGTTCTTGGTCATGTGACGAGGTCAAGGATTTTTATTGGTTAGCTTAAAAGCATAAGCAACTAAGCATAACAGCCAGACACAAAAACCATAGCCAATTGTCTATTGTCCCGATCACCCAGAGGTGTATTTAGTGTGGGACCTGATTAAATTGGCAAGTTTTATTGAATAATAAATAGGTATAATGAAATATGACCATAGTGCATTACCCCTGCATGTTGGCTGGTATTGGTAAGGTTTTTGTCTGAACTACCAGGGCACATGTAATTTGAGGGGAAGAGACTAATATAATATGCAGAAGAAATTTGCATGCATAAGCAGCATTCAAATGTTGATGCTCTTTGTTTATGACGGAATTGAACAACAAATGTAAAATCGTGCAAGAGCAATTTGGAATCATCATGTTCCTTCAATGGAGTCAAATCACCAGGTGATGTGGGAGAAACGCTTTGTACTTTTTAAGGGTTTTGTACTGCTAGAGTCACCGCAAGGACAATTCCTTGTGGTGAAATGAAATTGTAATATGGTCGCCGGTCCACCTGACAGGATCTTTTATGAATTGATGTATGAGGTCCTGTTTTTGGTCCGTAGAGTTCACTCATTGTTGGTGATTGGAAAATCTATCAAGCTTGAATAGTGTTGATGAGGTTGTAACAGGATAGGCCTCAAGCCATCCTACTTTATACAGAGAGCACCTTTGTTACGGTGCAGGCTTGGAAGGTACAAATGTGCATTCAAATAACTTAAAGATATAGACTTGGCCAATTTTGTACAAAATTGCTGCAGTTGGTTGTGTGTATGACTGTTGAAGTAGCAGTCACTTTTTTCAATTTTACTGAAGGTCAGAAAGGATTTGACAAGATTGAATCAGAGCCCAGCTGCTAAATGCATCACTTTTCATGATATTTGATGCCCCTTGAAAATGAAAGTTTCATATCAAGAAAACTCAAATGGTTGTTTAACTCTGTGTACATGTGCCAGTTGGTGTTTATTCTTTGTACTCATACATGGTTATAAAATTTCTCAAAAGCATTTTTTAAATAATGTTTTGTGTATTTTAAAATATGGAGAAGTACATCAGAAAATCATTTCAGTACCGGTTGTTAAAATGAAGGCTTAGTTAACTGTTACATCTGTGTCAATTAAAGATAGTGAACTGCATGTTGCAATTATGCATTTGACATCTGGAAAGAATTGAAGTTGATTTGGAGTGGTACACTGGATATGCATTAACTTTGATTTTGACTGTAGCATAGTTTTGGGGTGATCAGTACTGTATAATATTGTCAACATGAGACTACAGCACCGGTACATCAATGCGGAACATCTGTATAATATATTCACATGTTGAAATAATACTGACAAGTCAACAACGCTATCTCTCTTTACCTTCTATTTTATTGTGGACTGGTTTCTTCTACAGATGCAGATCCCTCTAGGACCAGTCCCAGAAACCTCAGTGTGACCCCAATTAAGTTAACAACGGTGACCCTGAATTGGGATGTTCCACTTGATGAAGGGGTATATAACTATGATGTGAAGTACTGGAGAACACAAAGTAAGAACATTTTGGGGGTGTTTTCTTCTGGGGTCGCAGTTTGTTATTTTAAAAGCCCTTAGTGTAAATGGTGAATCACCCTATATTTGAATCATTGGACAGTCGGGTGAAATTTCCAGTAAATGTCTTTTGAAATTACTGATAGTATTCTTCTGTCATCAACCGTTGAACCTTGAAAAGGGTCTTGTCATGGAAGCTACAGGTAATCATTTCATCCCAGAAGAAGCAGCTGATATAAAAACAACTAATCTGGACTGTTTTTCTAGATAAATCCCAAGTTTGGACCAGACATGTGTCAAACAGGACGATATACAGTGTGACTGATCTGCAGATAAGCACCAACTACACATTTACGGTCTGCATCACTGGGAGCCCTGAACTTAGCACAAATGAAGTCACGGCATCTGGAATCTTGCCAAGTTAGTCATTTGTAACTTGTTTTGCCAACCTCTGTCATTTCATTGCTAGAAATATCCAAACGTCCCTTTGGTGTAAAATTCCCTCACACACCCATTGTCTAAGCCCTTACATGTACATGTATTGTATGTTAATACTGCCCAGCTACAGTATTTCTCATGGACACCCATACACATCCCCATCTCCCACTTCCTACACCTGTTACCAAGTAGCCTACCTACATTGTACATGTACACCTACATACAGACACCCCACGTGTACCCATGACCATGTCCCCATATCCAAATACACCTACCCCCTTCCCCAGATGTATCAATATACCCATATTGCTTTTAAACCTTCCCCCACCCCATTCTACGTTCACTGTCACCTAAAGCCCAGGTGTTACAACGTTCAAATATGAAGTTTTCATTGACCTGCTCGCCAGCTTTGCACCTGTTTCACGCTCTGTTTCTTAATCTGTCTTTCCACCAGTGTAAGTGTTTAACCATACCAAGCCAGGTCGTGTCTCTGAACTCCCTCTAGGGCTGTTCCCTGGGATTACAGGAGTGAGAAACCAGTACCATGGGACTTGGCTTGGTTGTATGGCCAAACCATTTGGACACCAAGCTGTGAAATTAAGATACAGTGAAGAATTAAGATGTTTGTGCAGAAGCAGATTTTTAGGAAAAATGGGAAATAGACATTGAGCAGTCACAATTGAGAGGTTGTCATTTGGTCTGTCCCTTGGTACAGGAAATGGGTCTCTTGTGTAAAAAAAAAAGGTTGGAATTCAGCATTATGGAGATAACTGTTGCTAACTTCTAGACATAACAACAATGAAAAATCTTAGCAAAATGATCACATGTATTAACCCTAACCCTCCTCAATCCTTCACCTGTTGGAGGACTGAGGAGTGTTAGGGTTAATGAGCTAAAATGTGTCATGAGAATAAATAAAAAGCAGAAAATAGCCACCCAAATGATGCAACTGTGGAGTAAGTTTGGAATGACTACATGTATGTCTGTGTATTTGTATAGCGGCAGGTGTATTGGCTCCATGGCTGTGAGATTTTCTTTATCTTGAAGTCTTGATAATGAGGGTTTACTGTATATGTTTATCCATGCCCAGCATTAGGATTATGGGAGAAATACCATATAACAATGTCAAGGCCAAATATGCCTCTTGTCTTGGTTTTTTTTTTTATGTGAGCACTTGGAAATCATAACGAAGCACTTTAGAACACTTTGTTTCCATTGTTCCCAACACGCAGTCACATGATCCATAAGCATGTTTGTTGTTAGGCATTGGTATTCTCTTAACACATTTGAATATTCATGAGACTCATTTGGAAGACTAAAAAGATTGATCAAATGAAATTTGTTCAATAACCAATATCCACCAATTAGATTAACAAACGTTTGGTTTACTTTTGGTATCAATATTTGCCAACCAATGACATTCTGAATCTGTGTTCTTGTCTCTCACAGGGGGACCATCAATTAAAAAGGATATCGTCACTAAGCTGACTAGAAGGGACACAGAAAACGTCAAATTTAAGTGCTCTGTTGATGGCTACCCACGGCCCAACATCACTTGGTGGAAAGGCAATGTCCAACTGAAGACAGGTGCTGACATAGAGGTGAAGCAGGTAAAAATGATCATCACTGATCTCATTGAAGAAGACAGTGGTAACTACAGATGCGTTGCCCGCAATGATTATGGAACGTTAGAAGTCAACTTTACTTTGGAGGTCATTGCCGATTATACTGGTGAGTGATAGGAAGTCCATTCTAAAGGAATTTGTGTCAAAGATCTCTCGACTCACACACTGATGAAAAGAAACTTTTTGAATACAAAAACCAGGCAGTTCTTGCCTGTTCATGAACTCTGGAGGGCGTTTGTATGTACTTGTAGTTAGAGTCAATCCCTTAATCTCAGACTTTTGTTAGAATCTTTAGGAATCTTCTCCAGTGCACAATACCCATAGAACATCATAGGAAATAAGTAGATCTGGACTCCATGTGTGCCCTCTTTGGTCTTGAAAAGTTTTGTAATGCATCTGGCATGTTTTTTTTTGTAGTATCTTGTAGTGTTAATATTAAAAATAGCAATTTGAAGGTGGGGTAACATTTTGTCAGACATTAATGTGCCATCAACTGAATCATCTCTTTTCTTCACTGAATTGAAGTTATGCTCATTCGTTTCTTTTATCAATAACAGATGACTATACGATGTCCAGTTCAGTAATAAAGGGGGAGGAATCAACCAATTCATATGACGATCCCATGCCACCAGTGTTTGTCAAAGAAAAACTCTTAAAGCCAAACATATTTACAGTGGCAGGTGATAAAATCAAGCTACACTGTCCAAACAAAGGTAATCCGCACCCCACTGTAGTCTGGCTCAAGAATGGCCAACTGAATTGGGATCAGCAGAGCAGTGTCCACGATAGGGTGAGTTCTTAGAACCATAGAGAGTAAAATCCCTCCACCTTCTAATCAATTAAATTCTTGTTTCTTTATTCAACCATTCTTTGTAAGAGTTTTCTTGAGAATGATGGTGAAATCCTCATGATGCATATTTTGCAGGTGACAATCAACGGTCCGAAACTGATAATTGATAGACTCATGCCGTTAATTGATGAAGGCAGATACACGTGTATTGTGAGCAATGAGATGGGGTCCATTAATCATACAACTGTTATAGATATCACAGGTAAGAACAGACTTCTCTATAAATTGCTTGCAAGGAATGTTGAAAATTATTAATAGGTAACATTTTGTTGTCACCAATCCAAAACATCCCTACCATTTTCTTTTTACATGTACCTCTCCTTTTCCAAAGTGCTTATCCATTAAGCCATATCCGCACTTGACTTTCTACTGAAACAATGATTTAATGACAGATGGTCAAAATGTGGTCATGTTGGCACTTGGACTCTCAATCAGGGTAAATTTTTGCAAGACTGTGCAAAAGGTACCAGTAACCAAGCTGTCAGTATAATGACTCATGAGGGCGCTCTGTTAGATGTTTCTTTCATTGCAAGACACATCGTTGGTGTCCTTTGTTATCTCCTGAGTATGATGCATTGGTGGTAGTACCAATCAAACTTCCAGTTGAATCAATAATAACTGCTATGATTGAGACCAAAAGGCAACACCACACTGGAAACACGTGTCATACCAAGGGGAAGTCTACAAAGCACTTGCATGGTGTCCCAGCGCAGCATGACTTGGTGCTCAAGTCAGATGTATGCTAAGCTGCTTTTACTGACTCACACTGTCCACACTAGATTAATCCTCTCATGAAAAGTTATCTGGTCAAGTTAGCCAGGCAGCAGTTGGCCAGTGTAAGTCACTTTTCTTTCAGTCTAGCTTTTTTCAGTCAAAAATGCCCCTGAGTTCTTAATTTCTGAACATATGTAATACAAAACTGCTGCAAACTGCTTGCTGACTACATTGACCTAAAATACAAATCACAAAATATGGAGTTCCTGATGTTTTTATCCTAGCCGAATCTTTCTCAAAGACATGTAGACAGAATAGTTTCATAATACTGGCATTCTACTTTCTTCATACTTAGCTTTATTCTTCAACTCAAAGGCTCCTTTTTTGTTTTTCTGTCCAGAGAGGATTGCCACTCGTCCCATCATAACTGAACTTACAGACCAAGAAGTGGTAGTTGGAAGTAACGTTTCATTTGAGTGCAAAGTAGTGAGCGATGCAACACCACATATCGTGTGGTTGAAAATGGAGGCACCAAAGAACTTCACCCAACTTCAAACCATGAAGGATAAGCTGGATTTGATAGTTGTAAGTACATGTGCTTGTGTCATATTCACATTAGCAATTCACGGGTAATTTTGTAAAATGTCTCGGTTTGTTGTAATAAGTCTTTTGTTAACCTGACGACTTGAATGTAGTTGGCATGTTTGATCCGTCTTGGAGACCCAGTAAGCAGATGTGTTTATCTGCTTCAGAATTACATGTACACTGTACGTAAGCAGTTCTTCAAGATAACAGGCATTATGGATAAATACTTTAATTTCCGGAATGATGATAATTATCTTGCGGGGTTGTTTTTCAGGTGAAGCAGAACATGATATGTCGTATGTTTAGAAGTGATAACCAACTATTAAAGTATTACTAACTTGCATGAGATGAATTGCATGGTGTGCCAAACTTGATTTTTAATGAACCATAGATGATAAAGAGCAGACGTCATATTTCAATTTTATTTCTGTGTTGTGCTTTTTTTTTTTTTCCAAGCATTTGCATACCTGTTTTCAATTAAAAATTTTCCTCAATTTTGTCAATTTTAACAATTGTCAGTCCTGTTTGGAACCAAGTTACGTATTTTTGAAGCGCAAAAGATTTACAGCTCTGATTTTGGAGATTCAGATTTGGTTGTCCATGCCAACCAATACAAACAAAGCCGGTTGCTTTGATGATTGCATGAGAGCACCACCATTGTCACTTCATGTACATGTATGTCATGTTCAAACAGTATAAGTCATTTGGGGTAAGAGAGAAATCAGTTTGTGATGATTCCCACACTGCATGCTATATTTATATTCCATAGGATTCTTGTATCCATGCTCAAAAGTTGAAGTCTAATGAAGTGTTTTGGCGGCTGCTTTTTTGGATTTCAATAGAGATAACAAAGATGCACATACAACAGGCATTGGAATGCCATTGTGTGTATCCAACATCCTGGTAAATTGACTCCAGGTTATTGCAAATTGTGCATTGTTCACATGTTGCAATGCGTGCTTTCCAGTGGAGCTTCAATCAAGGCGCCCTCTAGTGTATGTGTTATGAATCTTTTCAATCTTAAAATATGTTGGGCCTGTCTGTTCGTTTTGTAGAGCACTAGTATGATGCTGTAAATTTTCTGTGATTTTTTGTAGTCTTTAATGAATTATTGTACTACTTATATTTATTGACTGTTTTTATTCCTAGATTGGCACCCTTTTGATAAAATCATAGCATTTAATGTTCGGTATTTACAAAGAAGGGGGGATGGGTGGGTATAAAGAATCCTCATATTGTAACATCGTAGAGAAAAATATGCACCGTCATATTTGCATGGGCACATGCACTGAAAACAGCAGCATGATAAATAAATGCTTTGAAGTCTTCCTTGACAATCTGTTCATGTTGGGTATTATGCTGAAGACTTTTTCACAAGTGTTTTACCTGGTTGTTTCAATAGCCTACACACAAGGTTGAGCTTGGAAATATTTCTGAAGACTTAATAGTAAGTGCTGTATGTTGTAAAGCCTTCAAATCTGTTGCTAGTTTGCACTTCTTGCTGTTGGTGACTGTAAGCCTATTCCAGTTTCTATCTGATGTTTTAGGTGTGGGTGGGAAATTACCAGCCTTGCTATTTTTGTATTCACAACTTCAAATGTTCATCTAGATAAACAGTCTTCTTCCCATCAAACTTCCACTATAACTTTTAAGATTCTCTAAATACATTTTCTGAGATTTCTGCTGTTAGTCAAAAAACTCTGACAGGCTTGACCTGCAGTGGTAGAAATTCTGTTGAACATTGAATCTTTCGGAAACTCCTTTTTGGTAAGAAGCCCGGGTGTTGAGGAAAAAATGATAAATAACTGTCATTTATTGCCTATATATTGTCGTTGGGTTGTCAATGTCTTTCCATTGTGTTTGAGTGTCTAGAGAGTTACTGGTTTTACATGTAGAAGGACGTTTCTTTTGGCAAGTGGGCAGTGTCAGGCAGATGTGACAACATGTCATTCCAAAAATTAACGGAAAATAAAAGATTGTGCTGTTACCTTTTATTTCTACTTTCCTTTTTGAAAACCATTTTTTAGGTACATATTATGGATAATTTTGCACTTGCTAATGGAATGACACATTAGGTATGAATGCATCTTGGATGAATTGCTTAGTCTGTGATGGTTTTATTTCAGTTGACTTGCTCTCTTTCAACTCTATTTCCACTTTAAATCAGTTAATTTCATTATTTAATATTTTGGTTCACTTTGGTTTAAAGTTTCTTCCAATGTCTGATTTGATTTTGTTCTTACAAATGAATGTACTGCCGAATGTTTTCATGTACACTTAGGTGGTTGAGTGTTTTTTAGCGTTGTTCATGCAAAGTATTTGCACAGTAATACTTTACTCAACCTTGAAACTATGTACAATGTGTGTTCTAATAGTGAGTATTTGATATGTTTGTATTTTCATGGAATGTTCAACAAATTTCATTCATTGAAATAACAGTACAATTGTAAAATGTTTTTGAAAAGCAACCTTTTATCCAACAGGTTTGACTTCATCCCAATCATCTGCATGTGTGTGTTATTTGCAAGTACGTGTTAAACAGTCTCTAGCTAAAAATTAAAGGAAAACATCTGGTGAGTGCATTTGAACATGTTTAGAACTTGAAGCAGGTTTGCATCTTAACCAAATCAAATATGAATCAGAGCTGTCTCAAACAGTTTGTTGGTTGTTACCAAATTTGAACAGCCTGCTTCTTGTTCTCAAGGCAATTAATCCCTTCATCTGAATATGTTTGCATGCTTAACACTAACTATGTTTGTTTTCATTGCATGTTTCCTGTCCTTGTTATAGGAGAAATGGACGAACAACTTGAATCTGAAATGTACTGAAGTCATGACTACATATCTTTCAAATTACAGCCACTGGAAGTGCATAACTTCAGAGGTATAGACAGGGAGTCCACCTTAATCCCCTCTTCCATTGGAACCTGGAGTTCTGATTGGATGGAGGCGGGTCAGGTGGTTTGGTGGAGGGCAAGCTTCTGTTTGAGGGTTGGCACTTCAACCATTGCAATCAATTTCCCCTAGTGCATTGGTGGCTGAAGTAGGATTGTAAACTCTCCACATTCTCATTATGGTTTGAGACTTTCTTGTTCACGATCCAAAGACACTTTCAGTAAAACACCTGAGTTGATTAAAATTGAGATCCACCAATCCGTTCCAATCCAATGCAATAGTTGAAACTGGTTCATATTGTACATAAAACTTCATGGCAACCATCCCAAGGGTGATGTCATCCATGCATGTTTGCTTTCATTCTGCTCATGTCTACATTTTTCTCTCTTCATCCATTGTCAGTGCTGTGGTGGAGTATTTTTGACTTTTGAGTATAAGTATAGAGGAAAATGGAATGCTCAAATAAGAACTCCTTGCTGCTCATTGAGCATATTTGATGAGTCTTGAGTTTTATCTGAAGGCAATTCTCAAAGTCCGAGTACTTGTACTGGAGCACTGACTAGCATATTGTTATGCTTGATACTCTTGGTCTGTGTTTTTTCTTTCGTATTACTTTGTTATACTGACCCTTGCAGTTGATTCAGTGTCTAAGCTTGCTGCAGTCATTTCTGCTTTCTAAGCCACAACTTTTCCCATCATGTACTCATCACTGACAAACAAGGCATGATTTCTGCTAACAAGTTTCTTGATACTCATGGCATTACGATTAACACAACTTGACCAGAGCAGATTTTTTTCCTTTTGTTGAAATTAATATTTACGTCAAGCACATTTGATTTTTGAGTCTCATTTGCAGTGATTTCAACAAATAACAATTTGTGCAGTTAAATTATTCAAGCAAATAATTGAAACTTTGAAGGCCTCAGTCCATGTTTAAGAGTCTGTCTGTCTGTAAGAACTTTTAGTGCTTGTTCAAACTTAATATCCAGTTTAAAAAAGCAAAAATAAACTGCGAATAGAAACAGATGATAGTAGGATTTTTTAGGAACAAGTCTAACTGAACTAACATTTACTCATGACGTCACAAACACAACAACTAACTCAACTAAGAGAACTAAAATATTAAAAAACAAGTTTCTTTAAGAATTGCTTTCTGTCTTTCCTTTTTTCCGGTATTTGTTTGGTAGCCCTTTCTTGTACACAGCAGCACAGCTACACTGCCTCAGCCACAACACCGGTTGCATTACAGCAACGTTTTAACAATGTTTCCAACGTTGTTCTTTCTGACATAGCACATATCTTGCTCCATTTGAGTTTGCCTTCCATCGTTATTCATCTTGACAAAGTGCCTTCTCTTGTACGAGTGCAGCTTTCCAAAGCAGTGCTGAATAGAACTGTCTCAGTTATTTAACTTGTGTGTGCTTACACTGTTGAGTGTGTTGCTTTTTACAAGAGACAACACTTTGTTGATGTCAAATGAGCAGGTTTCATCACAAATTGGGATTGTTTTCTTTCTTATTTAGCACAGCTTTTCACCTGCGGCATTACACGTGTATATTGGATTTACATACTCTTGTACTTTTTCTGCCATTTGTTTGGTTCAGTTTTCACATTTCTTGTTTTGTGGTATATGGTTAGCTTTTCTAATTTTCCCTTATGCTAGTGAAATGTTTCTTTTATTTTGCAAGTTGTACCTTTTTGTCTTATTTATTCAGTTTGCTCTTACCAACCAACATTCTTTCCTTTTTGCTTGTGCTGTCCAACATTCTTTCCTTTTTATCCATACATGTACTTTTGCCATTTCTGTCTTCCATTAATTGTGCTTTATCTTTTGTGGCAAGATTTGTTCACCCTTTTGCAATTACTGGTAATAATTCACTGGACATTTTTACAGGGAACAGAATCTTTAAAAGCATTTTGTAATGGCTCATAGCCTGATAATTACCAGATTTTTCTTAAGAGCATATTGTGTTGGGATTGCCACTTTTGATGGGGCGAAATGTGGGAATGGTTTGAAAACAGAATTATTTTAAAAAATGCTCGTTCATAATAGAGGTCCCACAAACTGTAAAAAGGGAAAAGGGGAAATGTTGGGACAGTACTGGAAAAGTTAGTGGCCGTACCCCAAAAATTCCTAGCACCAGTTGTAGAAAGCTTGGTCTTTCTCACTCAATCGAGTGTCCAGGATGTCATCTCTTAATTTTCTTGTCTTCTGTTCATATACACCTACTAACATCTTTCTGTTGTTCCCACACACACACACCTATCGAATCAACAGACTTTACAACCAAACTTGGAGATTGAAAAGCTACCCACAGTGATAGACAGAGTATGTATTTATAAGGAAAACCAACTTGTACAGCTGTGGACAAAAAGCATGAATGGTGGATGGGCAAATGTCCAGATTATGTAGTCTCAGCATATGTAATTAGAGATTTTGTTCAAGATTTTTTTTGTGTATGTGGGTGTCTCAATTTTGCTATGTGGGTGGCATTTCAACTGTCTTGGTTGCTTTAGCTTGTCTGTGAACCAGTATTAAAATTGGGTTTCAGAAACGTCTTTGCAGTTAGTCTTTTTATGTGCATGAACATGATATAAAGGAAGGGTATATTTTCGTGATAGAAGTAATAATTTTGTCAGTCCAATAGTGTTTTAAGTTGCCTTCCCCCAGTGTTGATTCCAAATCTTTCATTGGAAAGTGTCCTATCAATTCAGAAGTCACTGTTCTGTTTTCCCTCTTCCTTCTGTATTTATCACCTCTATCTTTTCCCCCTTTGCATTTTCCACTTTTTTTAAAAGTGTATCAACGAGCTATGCTGTCCTTTTTTTTTGCAATGGTCACTTTGGAACCATGTGATTACTTGTCTTTCTAGAGGGTTTGGTTTTCGATGCACTACATGTACTAGGTGTGCTTTGTATAGAGCAACACAGGTGTGAGAAAACTAACTTGGGTTGTGGGTATCAAGATAATTCATAAAGTCAAGGAATTTTGTAAAAATTAATTTCCTGTCGAAAGTAAAGCTTCTAGTAGACATGGAAAAACCCAAAACAGAGCTGATTTGTAATACTTTTCATTAAAGCTTTGAACAATACAAGGAAAACCTGGATAATGTGCCAAGACTCTTTTTTATTGGATGAAGTCTTTAACTGTCTTTCTTGGCCCTTCCCCTTATGTCTTAGGACTCAGGACAAGATCTGAAGGTTCAAGCCCAGATGTTGAAGATCTACAATGTATCATTTGACGATGCTGGAATGTACTCATGCCTTGCTGGTAATTACCTAGGCATTTCTCGATCGAGTGCCTTGCTGTCTGTTGTTGCAGGTCAGTACTATAACTTTTTACTCCTCCCATAGTTTGTACTTGGGAACCATCATGTATTCTCATGAATACTCAGTGCAGGAATTCAGTGCCACATTCTCTTTTGTTTCTTGCCGAAGGCTTTATGTGCCGTGTTAAAGAAATATTGGTCGGGCTTTACCTCCCTCAGTCCTTGCAAAAAAAGTCTCTTAAAAATACTTTCCTTTGACCCTTAACCACTTCATGCTGAGTGGAGTTAGCCGAGTTAGCAGCATGCAGGACATGCTGCTGGGTGCCTTTTAATTTATTTCTTCATAAATTCATATCTTCATGTACTGGACGCGTACACCCAAACATATGACTGTCTTGTGGCAACTCTAATCTGACAGTCAACCTCCAATGACATGTGAATGTTTGCAGCCACGCCTTCCGCCCAGTAAAGAGCCCCCATTGTGCGGTGGTTTGTTCTGGGAATTAGCCCTGTGCATTGCTATTAGCTGGATGGCGGTGTTTCTATGCAGAGCGATTGACAGTCAAGCAGGGCGTGGGCCATGAGGGTAAACAGGGCCATTATACCAGTATAATGAACACTTCACAGTGGTTTGTTCTTTACTAAAGCGGCCAGATTCCATAAGTGCGCAGGGGTACTGTATAGCTCATCACTGGAGCACTTCTGTCTCCACTGATAATCCACGGTGCTGGCAGTGACAAACAAAGGAAAAAGGATGATGAAAATGTACCTTTTCATGCTGTCCGATTTTTTTGAAGGCTATTAACCCCTAGGTTCAGTTTACAGAATACCACTTGCTGAGTAGAATCCTAATCCTTGGATCCTATTCTGAGTTGTGTTTTGTTGTTGATTTGTCTTCAGTTCCCACCCTTCCGCCACCAACCTCAGCTCCAGTTGTCAACATAAATCGGCCTGTCCATTGGAACCAACAGAAAACAGTCATGGTAGTTGCCATTGCTTGTAGCTGTGTCATCCTGGTTCTCTTTTGCTTCATTTTCCTGATGTGTTTCAAGAGCAACCAACGACACACTAAGAATTCTATCATTGTTGGACCTGGCAAGGCTCCACTCATACGGCAGGTATGTTGATGCTGTAGTGGATGAATAATCTTGGTCACAACATGGAACAAAGACACCCATTATTAATCATCATGAGTGCAACAGTTTTCTGTCAGTGTGCGATCATAACTTACTAATGGAACTAAGTCTTTGATGGCAATATCAAAGGAAGTGTGACAAGGAGTGTGGGATATTTTCATTGTCAATTTAGTCATTAAAAAGATGATACTGACCTGTGCAAGATTGAAGCATTCATTGCCCATGGTTTTGTAGTTATACTGAATTGTGAAAGAAATTCATGCAAGTAAAGCAATGTGAATTGGTATTTAGTGACTTTGTGTTTGTTTGACAGTTTTCAGCAGATTCAGGGCAGTCATCAGGTCCGTTGGTCATTGGCCGATCACGTTTATCCTCTTCACTCACTGTGGTATCTGAGTATGAAGTGGTGTTGGATCCTGAATGGGAGTTCCCTAGAGACAGGTCAGCCAATTTATCATATCTCTGTTGACTGATAAATAGTTTCATTAAATTTCTATATATCCTAAAATGTCCAGGACCCACCTGTGGTCCTTTCTGGTGGATTTTATACTGTCCTCGGAAGAAATGTTATTTTGTTTAGAGGTGCACTAATGATCAATCAACTGATGATGTGAGACAACTGTGATCAAACTGTGAGACAAACTGTGATCTGAGACAGCCTGACGAACGGACAGAGAGGTTTTTAATCAAAAACAATCATCTTGTTTGACAGGTTAAGTCTGGGTAAGGTGCTTGGTGAAGGGGCCTTTGGCAAGGTTGTGCTGGCTGAGGCAGTGGGCATTAGTAACAAAGAACAGACATCAACGGTGGCAGTCAAGATGCTCAAAGGTATGTCTGGTTAAACTGGTCTTCACTATCACCAAATTCTGATTTCAGAAATACTTTTTGGCAAGGAACACTCCAAGAATTGCAAGAATCATCCGTTGTGTGAGAATTACAGGAAATGGTATCTTGGTGATGTTTCTCAAGCTTGTGATTACAAGCCTGCTTCCTCAACCTAAACTCTTTTGAAAATCTGCTGAATTTTAAGGATCTAGAAAGATCAGAGTTCAGTAGAATTTGCTAGTACTCGCAGCAACGCTAATTTGGGAGTACATAGAAATGTTTGTCTTTATTCTATTGTCTTAAAGTTTGAAATGAAACTTTACAGAAAATATGTGACAAAGTGTTTCCTTTTGTATGTCCACTTTTTCCAGGAAATGCAAGTGAACGCGAGTTGTCTGATCTAGTGTCTGAGCTGGAGATGATGAAGATGATCGGCAAACACACCAACATTATCAATCTCCTAGGATGTTCTACTCAAGATGGTGAATGTGTATTTGGATTTGTTGTCCAGATTTGTTATAAAAAGCAGAAAGATCAGGAATCCCAGTTGTGCAAATTTCTGGAAAGGTTGAGCACATGTTAAACTGTAATATTCATAGCAGTCTGCTCATCAGTTAGAGGTTGCTTCAATATCCATTTAAAACGCAAACAAAAAACTAAAGGAAAAAAACAATTTAAAGAGAGGTCTCGGGGTAGCACGTTGTGGGTTTGTAAAAAAGAGTTTGCCAGTCCCTCATACAGACCTTAGAAGCCAAAATAAATGAGTTTTGTTCTTAATTCTGCTAGTTAGCCTTCCTCAAGCAAAAGTATGATCAGGAGTAAACGCTGTCATTTATCATTTGTGAATTTCATAGTATTGGTGCTCAAGTTTTGTTGGATTGATTCTCAATGAATTTTATAGGATTGTTGCTTAGTGAGTTTATAGGAGTGTTGCTTAGTGAGTTTATAGGAGTGTTGCTTAGTGAGCTTTATAGGAGTGTTGCTTAGTGAGCTTTATAGGAGTGTTGCTCAGTGAGTTTATAGCAGTGTTGCTTGGTTAGTTTTATAGGATTGTTGCTTGGTGAGTTTTATAGGAGTGTTGCTCGGTGAGGTTTAAAGGATTCTTGTTCGGTGAGGTTTATAGGAATGCTGCTCATTGAGTTTTATAGGAATGCTGCTCATTGAGTTTTATAGGAATGCTGCTCATTGAGTTTTATAGGAATGTTGCTCAGTTAGTTTTATAGGATTGTTACCTCTTGAGTTTTATAGGAATGCTGCTCATTGAGTTTTATAGGAATGCTGCCTATTGAGTTTTATAGGAATGTTGCTCAGTTAGTTTTATAGGATTGTTACCTCTTGAGTTTTATAGGAATGCTGCTCATTGAGTTTTATAGGAATGCTGCTCATTGAGTTTTATAGGAATGCTGCCTATTGAGTTTTATAGGAATGTTGCTCAGTTAGTTTTATAGGATTGTTACCTCTTGAGTTTTATAGGAATGCTGCTCATTGAGTTTTATAGGAATGCTGCTCGTTGAGTTTTATAGGAATGTTGTTCAGTTAGTTTTATAGGATTGTTACCTCTTGAGTTTTATAGGAATGCTGCTCATTGAGTTTTATAGGAATGTTGCTCAGTTAGTTTTATAGGATTGTTACCTCTTGAGTTTTATAGGAATGCTGCTCATTGAGTTTATAGGAATGTTGCTCATTGAGTTTTATAGGAATGTTGTTCGGTTAGTTTTATAGGATTGTTACTTCTTAAGTTTTATAGGAATGTTGCTCATTGAGTTTTATAGGAATGTTGTTCGGTTAGTTTTATAGGATTGTTACTTCTTGAGTTTTATAGGAATGTTGCTCGGTGAGTGTTATAGGATTGTTGCTCAGTGAGTTGCATCCTCTAGTGAACTGATCTCTACTCCTTCTAGGTCCTCTGTATGTCATTGTTGAGTATGCTCATCATGGCAACCTACGTGATTTCCTACGTCAACGTCGACCACCGGAGAATGCTGAGATGACTGTCATGTTGCCTGGCCATGAACTACTAACCAACAAGGATCTTATATCGATGGCTTATCAAGTGGCTCGTGGCATGGAATTCCTTGCCTCCAAGAAGGTTGGTAGTAGGTGCTTAGCCAGAAATCAGACAAATTTGTCACAATTCAAATTAAAAGTTGCTTCTCAAATAAATTTATCTTTTCTGAAGCACAGTTCCAAATAGCCATGGATTTCTGGTTTATTTTGACATCCTGATGTTGAATAAAATCAGCAGTGAATTGATTGATTGATATTTGACAATATTCTAAGTAAGTGGGCTTTTTTTTGTTTTTTTAGGCCATCCATCGTGACTTGGCTGCCCGTAATGTACTTGTTACTGAGGACTACATCATGAAGATTGCTGACTTTGGGCTTGCCAGGGATGTCCACTACATCGACTTCTACAAGAAGACGACTGATGTGAGTACAACACATTGGGTATTCTTTAGGTCAGAGGTTATTTGTACTTGATACTTGATGTTGGTATCCTTGACAGCCATGTTGTCACCAATTAATACATCTGAATTATGACCTATGCAGGGTACCCAGCTAACCTGGAAATCTGGGAAAACCTAGAAAATGACTTTTCCTTTTTCCAGTCAGGGAATTTGAGAAAAGCCCTCAAATTGGGGAACATCAGGGAATTTTGTTCCCATGAAGTGCTGGAAACCCTGCAACACATTCTCGTCAGAAACTATTAGCATTGTATAGTGAGTTTTTGTACATTGACATTGACACAGGGCCGCTTACCAGTCAAGTGGATGGCTCCTGAGGCACTGTTTGATCGTGTCTTCACTACTCAAAGCGACGTCTGGTCCTTCGGAATCCTGCTGTGGGAGATCATTACCTTAGGTGGTACTCCGTACCCTAGTGTACCAGTTGAGAAAATGTTTGATTTTCTCAAGAGTGGTAAACGTCTGGAGCAACCTCAGAACTGCTCATTGGAGATGTGAGTATTCTTCATCTTGCTTTCTTATTAACTGGGATGACAAAAACAGATGATGTATAATCTTCAGCTTTGATGGACAAGATTCACAATGCATTGAAGTTAAGTGGTTCAACTTGACAGTTAATCTGCTATTTTAGTTTTCTGTGCTTGGCCGTTTGTAAGCCGTCCGGTTTGTAAGTGTGACGTCACCTCAGTTTAAACCACACCCACTGCACACGTGCACTGCACATAGGGTTACATGCTTTGATCACCGTTTACGTGGAACCAATTGTCCAATGAGAGCCTGCAAATCATGTCGCATCCACCTTTGTGACGAAGTCACTTACGAACCGGATATGGGGCAGTGCGGACATCCAGGAGTTTCACAAAAATACGGGTAGCAACCACACCGCGCCGATGAAAACAACTGCAGTGAGCGCGTGCATACGTGCAGATCAAAGGAAAAATTGTATAACCAGATTCTCAGACTGGCTGGTGCATGCATACGTCTCCATGGTTTCTGGTTTCACCGGTGCAGTATCTATCATTTTGTGAGAATCCGGATGTCCGCGCTGCCCCATAAACAGAGTTATATATGGTGCTTTGTGTTTGTTTGCTCAGCAGTTGTATTCTGTGAGCTTTATCTCAAGTAAATTGACCAATTTCATCTTAAGATGGGTTGCAATGTGCAAATAAACCCACACTTAAAGTGGGAATGGCTTTGCTTGGCACTTTTAAAAGGCTGGCTGCATAGTGCACTTTGTCATTCATGCACAGATCCAACAGAAAATATTCAGTGTGTTAATACTAGACACTCTGATTATGTCAGACCTTGAAATGTGGCCGGTTTTTTACTCTGCAGCTATCACATCATGAGAGAGTGTTGGCACACTTCACCTGGACAACGACCAACTTTCTTTGATCTTGTGGAAGATCTCGCAAGGATTATATCCCTCTCCTCCACTCAAGTAAGAAACCTAAACCTAGTCATTCATGGCACTTAAAAGAAACCTAATCCTAGTCATTCATGGCACTTAAAAGAAACCTAATCCTAGTCATTCATGGAACTTAAAAGAAACCTAATCCTAGTCATTCATGGCACTTAAAGTATCAGCCCAAAGTAACCTTATTTGCTGGAGTCTTAATTTTCTCTTCACAAGCAAGTTTAACAGCCAATGTAATTTTTAATACTCAGAGGTCAAGAAGGGGTGAGAGAATACCAAGGAATAAAGCGTTTAACGTGGATTCGTTACTTGAGATGCGTCATCACAGCATGATCTTATACTTCCAGTATTTGTGTTTTGAACTCGTTTCTTTCTTAATGTCTTTACCATCATCAGGATTACTTGGATCTAGAAGCGCTGGGTGATGCCCCAGTAACGACTTTTGTGGATGCTGAGTTTGACTCCGGTAATTCCAGTCAACATAGTCGACATAGCAGTGAGTCCACTGTTTGATCTATACACTGATGCTGTTTCCTAGAAGACCTCTTTCATGCATGCTTGCGTGACGGTCTTGCTGTTACCAGACAGTAGTGCATATTGGATCTTCTTTGAGAAAGTGGTAACTCTGGAAGGAAGTGAGTCAACTTGTCAATAGCTCAATGATGGAATGATACCAAGTCTTCAAAATGATGGGAAACCCAGACCTTTCCAAGTGGACCTTGAGTTGTGTTTTAGACATTTTGTTGAGATAAAAGTTGCTTTACAGGCCATGCAATCTATTTGGTGCTCTGTGATTGGACACTACAGAAGTGATGAAAGCTGTAAAAACCAGAATGCATGGGATGAACATTGGTTTGTGAATTTGCAGTTTGAAACTTGAACTCATTAGTTTGGTTGTTGTGTCAGAGCACTCTGGTCTCAGTGAGATTAACACTTGGACAGAGTCCAGGCTGAATATAAATAAGTTAGAGAAAGAGAAAAGACTGTAAATGACAGTATTTGCTGCAAGAAGTGACGTTGGCATAGTTTCTGGATGAGATGGTGATGACTGATTTGCCATGGCTTTCATGCTGTGACCCTACTGCCATGTACATAGACGCCGATGCTGCACTCCAGTAGTATCGTGTTTCCGATGTCATCAAGTGTTCCTCTTGTCATGAGGCCTCTCAAGTTAAGCCTGAATTTGCAATCTGGAGTTAGAGGACAAGAAAACCCAACCTGCAGTCATCATGAAGACGATTTGTGGAACAATAACTATTTACTAGTGGATAGCTCCTGATGTTGAGAAACACGATGTGATTGGAAGACAGTATTATTTAAGCCTAGGTTAATGTATTGTGGTTGTAAACCTGAAAGGGACCACTGGAAGTATGTATTCAGTGAATTGCCAGCAATTCACCATTAAGTGTCTTATTTTTCTGACTATTGGTACGTTGTTTTGTAGAAAAATCATATCAATTGTCTCACAAGCTTATTTAAGCTGAGCAAGACATGGACAAGGCGGTAGTTTTGAAAAGCAGAAAAGTAGAATCTAATGTTGAAATAAGTAATCAGCTTTAGCTGAAGCAACATTTCGCTTAGCAGGTTGAGTGCCATGTAAAGTCTATTTGGAAAAGTTTTCAATCGGAACAATCAGCACTACTTTCAAAGGAGTGAGAACTAAGTACATCTTGTCTGATACATTGTGTTTTACTTTACTGATCATTGAATAAGAACGTCTTAATTTCAGTACTTGGCCAACAACAAAGCAATTGTACTGCTTATATATCAATTAATGTTGTAAATAAATTAAGAAATATTCATAAGCAGGTACAAAAAACGTGCAGCAAAAAAAAGAAGAGAAAAAAGTGATCAAATAAGTGACATGATAAATAAACTGATCTGATAAAACTTACTATTCTATACTCTGTGTTAAAAGAAATATGAAAAATAGTCAGGAAAAAAAACTTGTGCCTTCGGGTTTTGCTGTTTGAAAACTTACAAGAAGATGCACATAAAGAGAAGAAATTCAGTGCACACATATATTTTCATTTCTTGTCTAAATTCATAAGCAGGTTTATTTTTCAAGAATAAAGCAAACAATTTATTTCTGATGACTTCTAAAGGTCTGGTGCCTTTAAAGAGATGCAAAGATTATCAGGTGTGACTGGTTGAAATTCATGAGGCTGCTTGATGCTAAAATACAAAGGGGAAACATATCAGACTTCGTCATTGCTTGGAATTATGAACTAATCTTTAAAGTTATTTTTCATGCTGGGATTGTTCAACATATTTATTTTTTCAATGTTGATGTTTCAAAGCATGGTAAGAAACAGTTCAGTCAGTTTGTTTCCATTTTTCTCGTCATACTTTTGGATCGGTGACTGAGTGCATTTCTTAATTGTTCCAATTTTATGTGAACTTTCATATGCTGCTTGTTTACATGGAGACCCATTTGTCATTTCTTTTGGCAAGAATGTTCGCATGTTGTAAACTTTATATTTTTAACAGCAAGCGTATTCACCTGTTTGAATTTGGTACAGTTGCTTTGAAGTTTTGATTGTACATGTACAAGAAACTTGCAAAAGTACATCATTGGTGCCTGTATAGATATTTTTTGGTGTGTGTCACTTGTAAAATGTATCATAGTTTTATTGTAACAAAAGGCTGACTCCTTAATTGTGTTTATGAAAAGTTGCAGAAATATGACTCTATTTTACTTGTGATTTTCTAATTCCTCAAAACCTTGAAAGACTGTAAAGTTACATTTTTATGATTTAAAAACAGATCATATCTTGAGCACTTCTAGTTTGAAACATTTCACATTGTGAGTTTGGAAAAGGGAAATAAAGGTCATTTTTGAGGATTTTTTGAGAAACTTTTTCTGGATTTTTAAAAAAAATTTTGCTTATGAAACATCAGTCTGAATTTACTTCAGATTGAAAATAATGCTGATGATGCTTACAGTATTCCTTTTGATATTTGTCAAATGTCTCATTTTACAAGCCATTTTAAATCACTTTTTGAATGATCATAATGTCAAAAGTTGGTCACAAAATGTTGTAGAAAAAGTAAACTGTTCAAAAATATCATGTTGACAGTAGTTTTCATATCTTATGTTAAGTGACATACAACTCAGCACTACGTATTCCTATTGTTTACATATTGCATTGCTACAACATTGTACATAGTATAAATAAGTTGATAAGTCTATAGATCTTGTAGTTTAAGGGTGTATGGCTAATTCATCTGTGAAGTGCAAAGCTCTGGGCCCTGTTTCATGAGGCTGCTATGAAAAACAGAAATTATTGCTTAGGAAATTGGTATGCTTAGCGGAAGTCAGCCGGGATTAGTTAAAATATATATATAGGATGCACAACAGTTGATCTAATAACCAGAGTTTGCTAAGGAAATAGTTTCTTTCTTTAGTAGGTTTATGAAGTGGGTCGTTAGTGTTGGCATTAAAGCAGCACTCACTGCATTGGCTTGTAGAGGTAAACCATTTGATAAACATACATGTGAGCTGAAGAAGCCTGTAATTGGTGTTGAAGTTCAACTGTGCTGTGTGACGCTGGACATTCTTGATAAGATTTGGTAATTGTAGTATTCAACGTCTGCTGGTTACTGAAGCTGTGTATGATCTATTGCCTTGTAAAAACCTCAACATGATCCACAAGCTTGGCAAGTTTAATAAAAAGCAAAATTATGCACACTGTTCAAAGCAGAATGAATTAGCAAAACATATGAGGAGCCGTATCAAATTCTATGTATATTTATCACAGAAACCATGCTTAGTTGTATTTAAATACCATAGAAATCTAGTTGTTATTGTGTAAGAATTAGTTTTGTAGTTGTTAGATGTATCCTTTAAAATTGTTTGTAAAAATAATCATATTTAAATTAGTGAAGCCTTAGGTCTACTTTGCCATGATCAGGTATTGTGGTGATCTGTTGTCAAAAAGTTAACATCATTATTTAAGCAGAATTTGGATCAAATTCATGTTGATACATACTCTACCAAATTTAAGCTTGACTTCTGAAGAATCTTTTTTATTCCCAAAGTAATTTAATTTTTTTTCTCTTACTAGTAAAATTATGAATGACTTAATTTTTCAGACCAAATGTTAAACCTTACCTGTGACGTTAAAAATAATTCTGAATTTATCATGTGTGTGATCCAAGGCAGAGATGGATCAGACAGTAGAAAATTAAGTTAAACACATTACCATGGTAACTGACAAATTTGTGGTATGTTATCTGATGATTGGCAAAGACAAAACTTTGTTTATGGTCTTTTCAACACCAGTAAGGGCAAATCATAAGTCGAAATTGCAAAGCAAAAGGAAGGTCACTGAACACTTTCAAATTTCTTGTCCCATCAACATTTTAGGTTAATCTTGGATTCGAAAACTGTCCTAAAATTTACCAATATGAGTCGTTCCATTGATTCTAAAATGCATGTCTTTGTAATCAAGCTTTGAAATTGAGTTTCACAGATATTCAGATCTTGGGTTGTCCACTTTGTATTCCATCTGTGATTTTTTCCTCTCACAGTCAAGTCTTTCAAAATCATTTAATTGAAAACTGAGATCCCCAAAAGATGCAGAATCTAGCTGTTATACTCTCTTTAATTAATGGACCATTCACAAATGACATCGCATTTTATATTTATATCTTAATTGCTAGTTATGACTCGCTAGAAAGCAAACTATTGTTTCGGGGACATCTTTCAAAATAGATGACCTTCATAGCACTCTGCACAATATGTGTTTTTATGGCATTTTCATTTTCAGTTGTTTATAATGAAGAGTTTAGTGCTCTGAACAATTACACCATTTGTGTGGTGATGTTTTTTTCATTGGTTGTATGGTGTTGATTCCACTTCAAAACCTTCTTCAAAACCTTCCCCGTCTGATTTCTTTCAGTGGTTGTCTGGAATAGGTATTAAAAACTAAGTACATGAGCAATGTAAATCAGGATTTATTGAAAGTGCGTGAATTTTCCCATCCCTTCTCACCATTCAGAAGACCAATATAAAAGCTTTAAAATGCCACTGAACTGGGACGGGACCAATTCAGGTTGGCGTAGTGGTTCTTTCCTCGCCTTCCACCTCTGCAGTCCGGGTTAGAACCCGCCAGCTCTGTTCACATGTGGATTGGGTTTTCAGTCCCTACCTGATTCCGTGAGTTTTACCCAGAATATTCTTCTTGTACTTTCCTCTCACCTCTAAAAGTTTTAGAGGTTTTATAGTTTAACAAAATATAACTGCTTCTCAATGTCTCTTCTATCCGCTCCGAGCGGAACAAAAGAGGGCGGTTTTTTTTTTGGTACTCGTCCGCCCCGAGCTGAAGTGCACCCCCAATCGGCGAAACGAAAGACAGGTGGTTACAAGCGGGTTCTTGCACGTGTTCTGCGTGTACGCGAAGGCCGAGTTCGGGCGGTTTGTTCCCGTATGTAGTTCACGAACAGCTAGCTCTATTTGTTGTTTGTGGGTCGGCCGCTCAAACGCCGGGAACAAACAACCGGTTATCGCTGGTAGTTAGTGACAAGCAACATGGCGGCGTCCATGTAGGCTACGTTATTCGAGAGTTAATGTTTGGAGGGGCTGAATTCTTTTCTATATAAACAGAAACACTCATTTCTGTGTAAAATAATTAATACTAATATTGCAAAACTTCTCATTGTGTATGGATTTGGAAGCCATCTCTATTTTTTGCAGCTGTTTAAAAATAAAAATCTCTTTTTTTTTTGGTATGTCCCTGTAAAACCCTGACGAGGTGGTGGTGAGTGATCCTCTTCCGAGAACAGTGTTCTTGAGTCGTGTTCCCGTCGCTCGAGCTGGAGAACAAGAAACCCGTGTCAAGAACAGGCCGCCCGAATTCGACCTAAAACCTTTCATTTGGTTGAGCGCCCTCTTTGAACCTCCGTACTTAACTGATGCGAGGTCGGTCCACAACGGCGCGGCGCCGCGCCAGAACTTTTGCAAATCGTAAATGGCCAGAGCGCCCCCTGTCGAACGAACTCTTGAAGTTGCCGCAAGCGTTCTCAAAGCTGCAAGAAGTAGGTAAAGGTATGAAACTTGAAAGGAATTTTTTTTCTGTCCAGAATTTTCTACTAAAGGGCTTGTTTTGTGGTGTCTGTCATTCAGAATGAAATGTGGGAAAGAATTCCAGGGGATTGTATACTTGGAGACTCCCCCCCTTTTTTGCATTTTAATCTTGCAAAACTGGTAAGTTCCCCCCCCCATAACAAAGGCAACACTCTTTTAACTTCCTATTTTTTGAAAAATTCAAATTGTAAATTGTGAGAAAATGCGACTTTCTTCCTGATAAACTAACCATGCAAATCTGAATCCCCCATGTCGTGTTAAAATGCTCACAGTTTCCCATCAAAATTTCCCTCAAAACTGAAAACCCAGCCCCTTTTTGACAACATTTAACAGTTATTGAGCATGACGTCACAGTCATCTACAGCTCCCAAGGTGAATTTAAAAGTTAAAATGTAGCTTGGGCCTTTGAGTTCTATTATAGGAACAGGGTCCCCCCATTTACAATCCCTGAGTTCCATATACGGACAACGGCCCTGTGTACAAACCGATGAGACCTGTCTGAAAAAAAGTGTTTTCTTACTGGCCTAAGCCTTGGCCTCATACTATCATAGGACAGATTTTCTTATCTAAATTTCTCATTTTAGGACATTCTGTCACTTTCTGATAGCTGCGTCACCTTAATTCACGCATGTACATTGCAAACGTCATGTTATGGGGTATCGGTAATGCCCTACTTCTGAAAAATCTGCCAGTTAATGTCTCTTGAATGAGGAAATTTTTTTTTACTTACTTTGGTTTAGTGAAGCAATTTGTGGAAAACAGCAATTTTATTCGCAATAGCTTGACTTTCCATCACTTTCTCTTTTTCGTTCTCCTAGATTACAATTTTTTTCAATTTAATTTGAAGTTGCAGTGAGGCATGAATTTGTGTTCTTTCAAATGAATCATAATTTAAATTAGTATGAGTTATCTTTATGGACATTTTGACAAAACTTCTCTTTCTACTTGTATTTCTGCAAAAAGTCACAAAATACAGTGGCACCAAATCCGTCCAGTCGTCGCCCAATCGTGAACAAACAGCAATCATTTATCCATTTTCAAAACAATTTCAACCGGTTCATTTTTGTATTTAGTCTGTAAAGTAAAGCTTTATGCTCTGTTGGCATTTTCCCGAATTCTTCCTAGAAAAGCTTTAAATTTGCACATAGCTGCAAAAAGAAAAACGTTGAAGTGATGATCCGGATCATCGACAGTAAATTAACGTCAGTGCATAGCTTTGGTGAAGAGTTTCACAGTGAGAAAGTTGGATGCGCGAATATTTGTATGTGTGGATTTAGGGTACTCCAGAAAACTACATGGTATAGACCTTATTGCTAATTGTAATGGTAATACAGCATGAATGATTTTGCATAATGGTATAAAGGCCTTGTAGGAAGGAAAAAGGGTAGTTTTTTTCTCCCGTATTGGGTATGGATGCCAATGTTACATGTTATTTTGCTGTCTCTCCTGTGGACAGAACTGAGATGTCTACAGTGAGACTTTCCTCATGCATGAGTTTCAGTTTTCTGCTTAATGGTTCAATTATCCTTGCATCAACTCTCCAACAGTCTCTTGAAGGCCTGTCTACATTTTCAGCATGAGATGTGGTCAGTGTCACAGGCACTGAACCTACTGTACTTTCATTTTTTGTCATGTTCTTCCCAAATAAGTTCACTATTGCAGATTAAGCAGTGTAGATATCATCACTGTCAAGCATGTTAAATTAAGTTGACGTGATGACTGACAATTTCACAAATCAACCTCTTTGAAAGATAAAATACAAAAAAATTAAAGTTGCTTCAGGATATTGGAGTGCAGAGCACCTTGAACTTTCCTGTTTAAAGAGCAGAAAGTTCTGCATTCGTGTGGATTTTAAAGGATTAGTGTCGGGGTCATTGTCAGCCATTGGTACAAGCTATACCATCCTGATAAGGTTCTGCCTGGCTGAATCAAGTAGCGCTTAAAGATGATAAGTTGTTTATAAATGTTGTCAATTTCCCAGTCGCGCTGTGGACTGGAGTAAACCAAATCAAGTGTGTGTTATCAGTGACTGATTGAGATGCTGCCATGGTCTTATTTCAGCATATTTTTATTCCTTTTTTATTGGAAGTACTTTCAGTTGTCTATCATCACCAAACTGACAAGCAGTTATTGTTAGACGGGTTGAGGTTATTATATATATATATCTACCTGAACATAGCTTGCTGAGATTGAAACCATTTGGTGGCTTGAGAAATTGCAAGGATTTAATCTTAGGAAGGTCGCGAGAGACATGGTTTGCCAGTGAAAAAATCAGGGAAACTTTTTGCTATTTCCTTTTTCAGTGGACTGCTTTTGTTTTATTGTGAAATTTAAAGTACTCTTGGATGAAGGCTCAAAAGGAAGTTTTCCTTTTCCCATTTGAAATTTTATATGCCGCTTCTCTATTCAAGCAGAATGAAATTGACTCTCAGGCGGTTTCAGTTGTTTCTTGTCATTTTGTGTAATTTGTAAGTTTTTAGCTGAAGTACTGAATTTAGAACGACACTGCAAAGAGCTGAGTACATGTATTTGAGTTTTGAGATCTGTTTGGTAGATGTAATGAAGAAGAGTGTTAAAGCATCTTCCTTGGAGGTGTGTGGGGGGGAGTAAGTCAGCAATAGTCTGCATCGAAGAAGAGAAGAGAAGTAGAAGAAAAAAAACTATTTTAAAGTAAACTACAGGCTATTCGTTAGCAGATGCCAAATAAGCTGATGTCAAGCTAAGGCCTTGGGTACTTTACATGAAAGTTCTGAAAAAAGGTTGAAGGCTTTCACCTCATGTCAAATCTGTCTTCTCTCATCTGCTGCCTTCAGCGTCTACTCTTTATCTTTGCAAGTCTCCAAGTTGTAGGTATTCATTTATTTTGATTTGGTTGTACCCAAGCCCTCAAGACTATCTTCACATACCTAAAGACCCATTAGTTTATTTTGGTTGGTCTTTTTATCTCCAACAATTCCCCCCATTAGAGGTGTTTACTGATCCCTCTTCTACCCTCCCTCCTTGTTTTCAGGAACAATATGCTTCTTACAGGGCAGGTAATCTGGACAATGGTGGATCAAGTCAGTCTAATGAAGACTGGTTTTATGAACGGTGTTTTCATATACATTTAGGTAGGATTTGACAGACTCGAAGTGGTTTTGGGTTGGAGTGAGTTCAGAATGGGGAACCCGTTTGCTGGTCTTTATCCCACAATGCTGATGTAGTTCTTGAGGGACTGAAGTGAAATAATTAGCAGGTACATTGTATCTCTGTTATATGGTTGGATGAGTTGTATGAGAAGACTGTTGCCAGGCTGTAGTGGATTAGAGTGGCAGGTGAATTGGTGGGGAGCTAAGTAAACTCACATTTCATTTTTGTATGGTTGTATGTGGAGTTACAAATGACAAATTTATTTTGATGAAAGTAGCCAAGGAGTTGAGTTGTCCAGAAGTTCAAAATTTGAGATGTTTGTGAACAGGTTACCTAATTGATAAGAGATTGTGGACAAAATCCATTTGGAGGTGAAATAAAGAACAACAGTAGTTTCCTGTCAAAACAAGTAGAAATAATTTTACATTGTAAATGAATTTTACCAAAAATGTTTTAAGTTGAAACTGGAACACTGCACCATCTAGTCTTAAAATGCCAGAAGATTTCATTTAATTGACTTGAATAAATATTCATTCCAGTCCTACAAATTCTCAATGTGCTTCACTTGCCAATGAGAGGAATTAATCATCTTAAATGTACATACTTGATGAATGAAGTGTGTGAAAAAGATAATAGTGTTTTTTTTCTGGACTTTCAGCATTTTCAAATGTTCAATCTAGCATCACAGTGTGTCTCAGTCTCACTATCTGATGCAGTATGTATGTATGTATGAGTATGTATGTGTGGGTCTGGGGGGGGGACTTGTATCTTGGGAAAAACACAAAACAGCTTTTTATCTTTGGAAAAACACTAAATCTGGAGCAGATTGCCTGGGGCTGGACATGGCATGTGGCCACTTATCAGGACTTCTGGTGAAATTGGTAGCAGTGAAAAAAAGTTAGGAAAATACCCCCTGGTCCATCTCTCTAGTTTTTCCTTTTTCAAATTGTTGCTGAGAGATGGTGAAGTAATGTGACCAAGGTCACACCTCTTAAATCAGCGATGGAACATATGCATTTTAGCAGTCTCTTATTTGTGTGTGGTTGTATTGTTACCTCATTAGCTCCTGCCATAAAAGCCTGATTTGGAAATTTTAAACTGAATATCACAGTGTTTGTCCAATGAACATAAGCTTTTTTTTTAACGTTTTACTCTGTCAGTAATTTTGACTTCTTTCCTTCATTTTCTGTGCTTTATGAAAAGAAATAAGTCTCTTGTTTAATTTCTGAAATATCATTGTCAAATAAGCCTGATTGTGTCCTTTGTCATGGAACAAAAAAGAGACAAAGTAGTAAACATTGATGTCATTGCTAGCCCCTGCCTTGTGATGGTGATCTTGTGTGCATGAGCATAATGTGATTAACACATCCATATACACTGTAGTTGAGAAATGGTGAGACATGAAGGAGACACTGTCAGTGAAATGAATGCAGAGGGCTAGGGCTGAGGTGACATTGCCTAGGGGCTTGTTTGGAGAAGTCCCCCAAAAATGCTCATAGCTTGGGGCTATTGTACCAGGGACAAAGACCTAGAATTTCAACCCTCCAGTGATCTTGCCAGACTACACCTTTTGCATGTCTCTGAGAAAACAACGCTCAATTCCCACACTCCTACGCAAATTTACCTGGATTTTTTTTAAAGTCAAAGTGCGGCTGAATAGTTCCTCTGAGTAATTATATTGGGGGTTTTCTTAGGAGTGGGGTGTGAATGGGTCTTTGTGTGCTATGTTGGTGATTTAATTAAACATTTTTTAGCAAGCAAATAAGCAGCAGGATGTTGTTCCCCAAATGCCTTGTTATCTCCTGGACCAATCCAGAAAGTGATGTCATTGGGTTGTGAGTCAATTGTGGAGAATAGGAAATGGATGGCTGTTTAGCAGACAAACAGATAAACAGGGAAATAACAGAGCAGAACAAAAAGCTCATCACACCACTCAACTAAATTCCAAAGTAAGGTACTCTTTCAAAGTCGTATTTTAGTCTACTTTTTACATTTGCATTAATTAGAAGTGATCAAGGATTCATATAAAAAATCTCAAAAGAAAAAAATGTTTGTGTTATGTGAAATAGCAAAAAATTGTGTATGACTCACTAGTGTATTTAAATGCTTGAATCAATTTGTCAAAACCAATTACCAACAGAAATAAAAAATTGTTTAACTTCCAAACTGATAAATGCGTGTAGCCTCTCATGCTTAGTGTAGATATTGTTAACATTGAATCCTACGCCTGATAGCTCCATTGTACCACCATCAGTCTGGCTCCATTCAAGGTATGGATTGAACTGCAGATTGTCACACGAATTACTGATAAACCCAAACGTGTATTGTGACTATCAGAACCAAGATCTCTTTGATTTGATCAAGCTATTGTTGGAATTTCTCCCTTTCTCTACCTTTTTTTTCCCCAGTATTTTTTTTTCTTTGAGTGATCTGGACCTCATGTGGAGTGACAGCCCATTGGGTATTATGATTACATTATGCACAATTTGTCACTTCTCATATTCCTCAATGTAGTGCCTCTGATCGCTGCCTGTTCTGTCAGAAATGACAATCAGAATCTCAATATCAGATAGCAGAATGTTTGGCTGACTTGTTAGTTTGCTGTGATGCAGGGGATGTCTTCACTACACAGTTAAAGACTTTATCCTGTTTGGTGTCCCCGGCATTGGAATATCTTTATATTTTACTAAATTGCAAATGCCAGTGATTGCTACACAAAAGCAGGTCAATGGCATATTAATTATTATTTCGTAAATTAAAAAATCACGAAAAAAGAAGAAAGCACAATTATTAGACATTGTTCAGGCACTTTAATGAATTTTCTTCTGATGACAATCTCTAGAACAAAAATATTGACATTTTAAGAGACTGTGAACACAGTGCTTGGTTGTTCAAAGCATTAACATATTATAAACGTTGTAGGTTCTGATCCAGCTGCAGTTAATTCTATGTATTCACTTTCCAAATTTTAAAAGCAGGACTCGGCAAGACTGCAGATACATGTACATGAAGTTGTGAGTGGATTAAACTGTTCAAACTGAGTCCTCATGTTCTGTCTGTGATTTTGTCAGGTACCATTTCCCTTTTGACATTGATTCATTTAGTACCCATTAGAAGTAGAAGATGATCCATAATGGGCGGACCCAGCAGCACAACCCAAGCTTGGAATCATTTCCCAGCATGTTTTGTTGGTTTATAATCCTTGCACAGTGCCCTTGTTGACAGAGAGCTATTACAAGGGCTGCTTGCTGCATAATTTGTCGGCACCCCACTGTTTGGACATGCCCAAGCAAAGCCAGTAGTTCTGAGTAACCTGGCGCTCCTGCACAGGCCTCAACCAGGAACAGGAGGTTGGCATGATTAAATCATCTGTTGAAAAAACAGACCTCTCTGGGAGGTCTACTGGAAAGAGATGGAGTGCTGTAAGACATTTTAACCATGCTACAGGTGAACTTGAAATCGAAGGCAGGTTTGATGTCGGGTGATTTAGTCCTCAGTTGGATTGGGGCGCCGTTGGTGTCATTGGAGAAATTGGCTTGGATTGCTTGTCCGCTTTGGCACTGCTGGATGTCATGGTCCTCTTTGTTGGCCTGCCTGAGTTGAAGCAAGTTGGTTGTGACATGAGTCAGTCATACATCTGGGACGATTGGGATTCCTTTGCAGAAGACCAAGCATTATGTTAGTCGTGCCTTCTGATGCAAAAAGCAGCATTTTGCATTCCCATAAGAGCAGAAAGCAGCTTTAAATGCTTTTGAAATGATGACGTGTCCTTAAAAATGGGATTAATCAAAATTTAATCTCTATCCTGAGAAATCATGACTAAAAAATATAAATTATAAATTCAAGTCTGTCTTTGACAAGAAAGTCGTATGGAATGAAAAATGAACAAGAAGACAATGAGAAAAGATTACTCACAAATAGTGGGTAGTACCCAGGCATGCCCAGTGCCAAACATTTCTATTTGCTCTGCCTATTCCAGGGAGACAGAATTCCCCTTTAAACAGTTTTGTTCCATCTATCAATCTACTGTCATTCATTCTTATACCTCAACGTAATCTTGGCTCAGTTGCTAGGCACTTTGTGGAGTGCCGTCAATGTGAACATTGCCTGCAAACGGCACTTTTAAAATCGAACAAAGCGCAGGGCGACAGTTGGGGTTAAATGTGTCAACATTGTTCAGCAGAATATTATCTTCCCTGTTGAAAATTGCATTGAAAGGGCTGGAAACGTTGTGTGATCCAATTAGCAGCACTGTGCATAGCCTTTCGCCAGATGTTCTTTTTCATTTTATTTCTCCACTCACATAATTTTGTTTGCTTTTTTTTGCTAAACCACCCTAAATTGACTCTCTGCATATCCATCACTGCCAGTTATTTTGAATCTATGTTCAGCCATTATTTGAAATCGCCATGAAAAAAGTAATTTTCACCGTGGTAGAGACTTGTCCGAGGAAATGTTGCAGAAATTTCTTTTCAACTCCTGAAATTGAGAAATCATGCATTTAATCCCACACAGAGTAATTTGTTATCCTTGCCTCAAACCTCATTGGAGCCTTCCCCATGGCATTTCTTCTTAACTTGCCCGCCTCCAGCAATTTCTTTTTAGCTGAAGAATCCGGGTGAAAATTACACAGGGCACTTTTCCACAAATGTTTGCAAACTTCGACGCATTTTTTTCACCAGCTGTCCATTATTCTTTGAACCAGTGTACCATGAAGCTTTGTAAGGCCTGTGTGAGGCATGCTCTGAAAGGACCCTTAAGCTGTTGGCCTGGAGAGAAGCCATTGTCAGGAAAACTTGGCTGTACAGCTTGTCAAGTAACTGACCCATAAAGATATCTTCCCCCTACACCTTGTTTGTGAACACCAAGCATGTTTTCCACCAAGTTGAGTTTCACAGGTATTCTGTTGATTGACCAGTGAGGTACTCTATTGCCGTCACTCATTCCATGGCTCTCCAAGCTTCCATGCATTACATTTTTGTAACTACCTGGTATTCTTTATGGCAAGCATGTAATCTCATTTGATACGGAGAGGTGATTTTAGCATTAATAATCAAGGGTTGTTAGATCAAAGGAGTTTTTCATTTTTATCTAGTAGGTCAAGCTTGTGGGCTAAGTGCATGTAACCCATCATGATTGAAAGTTTTGGAAAACTAAAAAATATGGAAGAATCTTCTTGGTTACCATGGTTACCATGTAGTACTGATTCAGTGCTTATCTGTAAAACTTTGAGGGGGTATGTTTAGCAGATGTGATAACTCAGGAATAACTCCAGATAAGTCAGGAATCATCCTATAAGTCCCTCCTCTTGCCCATCAGAAACAAAACTTTTTCAATTTTTCAGTTCAGTTTAACTCCCAACATGTTCTTATTTTACACCTGCCGTCCTGATTTATGACCCATCCTGCACAATTGACCTTACTTTACAAATGAGAAAATTTTCTCATATATACCCATATTTTCTCAGACACATATCAATCTGGTCTGAGTATTTATACTTTTAGAGTACACCATCCTTGTATTTGGCTTTGACATGGAAAACATATTGCAGTTGGTCTACAAGGACACGAAACAACTCTAAAAGTATTGGAGTACCGTCTAAATAATAACACAGCTTGGTGGGATTTGCTGAGCTATTCAGAGTTAAAAGAACTTACCGGAGATATTTCTTATGCCAATATTGACCTAGGACTGGGTTTCCGGAGACTAGCCTGGGTCAGGATAGTCTCTGCTGATTGGCTAGGTACATTCAACCACCATGAAAGGGCAGGGGGAATGTACTTGCTTGAAAATCCAAGCACAACAGTCTGTTTTGGGAGAGATTGTTTGTGTTAGACGTCTGTAAATAAAAGAGTGGGTTTCATATTTTGCCAGTGAAGTGGGATGCATTGGAGCTTATGAATAAGCACTCACCTTGGGTACCTCCATGTAAAACTTTGCATGGAGTGAGAAAACATGTGGTGGTCCTGAACTAGCAGGAAGTTCACACCTTAGTTTGGGAAACGTTCTTTTTCCCTAAGTTGGATTGTGAATTTGGAAGCATGTTGGCCAAACTGTATTTTCATTCATTTCAAACCATTCTGTAGTATGTGGAAGTGACTTCACTTTTAGAATGTTTCTTCCAATGGTGAACATTAAGAATTCCCATACCTCAAAGCTGTCTTTGAAATCACTCCAACTGTATATCCCATCAACACAAACCATATTGGAATTAACTTGGCCTACCTCGATTTGTTCATTGCATTCCCAGCAAAATGAATGATTCAACAACAGACAATGGCACAAAACCCCATTGTCGGAGGATGACCTTTGAACTGTCATTTCCTGCAAGATCAAGTTGAGTTGACACCATACGTTTTGGTATGAGCTACTACCTGGTAAATCACTTGGTCATTGTTATCTGGGATGGGAATTTAGTGATGTTCACAGTGGCACCTTGTTTTTATCTCTCAGCACCTTTATTCCCACAATGCTCACCTACCCCTTTGACCCCTATGGTTCAAGTGTGTCATCTTGGATTTACATAGATCTGAGTGTCATTGGCACACATTGACCCTCAAGGGGTACAGTAGAGGTGTGGAAAGTCACTCCCCGGTGTGGAAGCATGGTGAGGCCCGGGTTAGACTTTGATATAGAGAGAACTACCCCAGAATAAATGGACATAGCACACATTAATTTGTCCTGAAATCCTGGGGCTCAAGTTGAATTCAGCTGAGATTTGAAAACCTGGCCCTTTTCAGGAGAGTGTGAAAGAGCATTTCCCAGGAGATTGTGGGTATTAGTGGTGAAGGAACAAGGCCAATTGGTGATGAAAGAAGACCGTCCTTTTATGGGTTTATTGGTTACTGGATGCACTATAGCTGTTGGAAGAAATATATTTCCTAACAAATGTACTCTTAAAAATGCAATTTAATTGAGATGCAATTATCATGGCCGTTAATTTTGTTCCTATTTTGATGCATTCTCTTTGGAAGAAGGATTAACCAAAAGTAAGCTAACGCCCATCATCATGAGCATCAGTTCACAAACCTGGATTTTTTTAACCATCTTACAAACACCATTTTATTAACACAAAAAGTGGGGCATAGATTTTTACACCACAACTTGTCAATTTAACATAATAGAATAGGGTATTGGGAGTCAATTAACCTGCAAACACAATGTTACCTATTGTGCTCCAAGCCAATTATGTCCTGAACAAAACCAATTACCCCTGCTCAGCCCTTTCCAAAACATTTCAGCTCCAAATCTTCAATCAAAATAAGAATTTTGCCACAAATCATGTTCTTCGGTCAGTGGATTTTGTGGGAAGGCTAACATGATGACTTCACACCAGGTGGGCAGATGGAAAAAACCATGTACATGTGGAGCACTGTCAATTTTCTGTAAATTTCAGAAAAAAAAATCTTCCGGAGCACGTTCCGGCGAGTAACGGAGGAAATCTGTGCATACCTGTACTTCCTGGACAAAGCAGAATGCCTCTAGGTATGATGAAGGGTATAGGGGTAAAGGAAGTTAGCAGGGAAAGATTGAGGTTGATTGATGTCTCTAAATGGCCAATTTAGAATGGATAGACTAATCCTTTATTTATATAGTGATGAGATTTCCTGAAACACATTATTGTGGGACAGATGAAGTTAGGCTATACACCTGCTCAACAGTGTAAACTTTATCATCCTGGGATGTAAATGTGGGTTCCCAATCTTATCCATTTTACCATTCTTGTTCTTCCATCTTGATTGAAGATTTGTTGACATAACATGTCATCACCCAAGACAAGGAACACAGTCAAATTGCAAATTACAACTGTCATATGTTATTAATGAAAATAAATTTATATTTAATTAGTGGTGAGTTGTCAATCAGCTGTGGTTGATTACAATTAGCAGGGAGGACCATTGATGCTGAATGGCTGTATGGTTCAAATGTCTGCACCACTTCGGTTTTGCAGTGGGTTGAAATCCTTCCTAATCCAGCATTGCATTAAAGCCTGTAAGAGCCCAGAAAGCATCCACCACAAGAACTGCTCTCCAGTAAAGATCAAATCTTTATGTATGAAGCTAGCAAAAGTGGTTTGCTACCTAGCAGTGTGGGGTCAAAGAGTGGCACCCTTTAGCACTTCAGGTACCATACCTAGGAGAAGTTATGGGCAAGCATTCAGCCCTGGGTACATAGAAACAAGAGAAGGTGACCTTATGTGAGGTGATGGCACAGCATGGTTCTGATTGTGTTTAGACTGCCTTGCCTCCCCCTGGGCCGACCAAATTATCCCCTCTTTAACCTCTGACCTTTCAATCCCACCGCATAATCATTGGCCATGATCATGTACCAGTACCTGATCATAGGTCTTAGACCTAGGTTTGGGTATGTGCTGCAAGTGGGCGACACCTTGCTGGGTCCAGTTTCTCCAGCAGGTTCCAGTTTCGTAAGGAGGAGCTGCAGACAGGGCTGTAGGAATACCGCTTTTTGAATCGAAAGTACCCAACAAAATAAACTCTGGTAATGTGCCTAGCAGATATGTTATCATTGGTAGTTGGATCAGGATAGATTTATGAGATCCCCAACTGCTCACTAAAAGTATGATATTAGATACAAGACTACCAAATGTTTTGATTGAAGTAATAATGATTTGATTTGTATCTCCAGGACTCCCAAGCTGCAAAATGTCTACGTCACAGAATTGTGAGACAATTGAGTTGGTTCCATCTTATATGAGAGTTGCTGCTTTATGAGTTATTGTTGCCACGACACCAATTTTCATGAGATGCATTTTCAGTCAGGAAAATGCCAGCATTAATTTTTTTCATGTAAAGTCTTCAACTAAAACTTTTCCAATGTCTTCATCATATAGTAAGCTGCAAACTCCAGAGGCACAATTTGAGGATGTTTTCCTGGTTTTTTTTTCCAGCTTTTCATTCTCACCTGTCCTCTGTTTTAATGCTTCACTGCATTTCTGATTAATTGATAAAGAGGGGCCAGCATGTGTAAATAATTATTCTAAACTTTGTGCGTGGTACATAAATAATCAACACACAGGCATATCCGGCATGTCAAGGGCTCGGTCAATGTTTCTGTTAGAATATTCTGTGACCTGCAGAAGTTGTCTAGCCGTGCCAGACCCACAGAATTTTGACAGGAAAATGAATAAATGATAAACAGAGCATTAAAATCATTGACAAGTCATTGAACCAGAGTGACCTAGGTCAACCCTGATTGGACAAACAGAACTGCAGGCCATTAGTGACCAAAAATATGTTTATTAAAATACCAATCTGCATTCCAAGTTCCTGTATTGCTTCCATTTGGTACATTTTACTCCTTTCAAGATATTTTTGGAGGGTGATTTGGCAGCAAGGGTTGAAGGTACTTTTGGCTGCATTTAGAAGCTCCTGCTCTGGTTTCTTATTTGCTTTTCTGTAGGTAAGGTGACCAGATAGAAATTCTGACTTGGACGAGAAGTATCCTTTCAGAGATATCTATCAACCTTCTATTTTTCTTAACGACTTTATTCTCACTTTTTCAATGATCAAGGCAAATAGTGAAAATTTGACTCATATTGTCAGGTAAGCTTCAAATCATAGATAGAACATGTAGAAACCTAGAGCCCTCGTCTTGTAATAAAGGACATTTATTCCTGTTCTTCCTTTTCCAAGTGAGTAACCCCACCTCAAGAAAGGTAAACATTTTTCAGTTTCTTGTCTGTTTTTCTTCCCTGCTTTAGGTAGAGAGCAGAGGTCATATCACTTAACTACACTACTCCAGGGCAGACTAGTCTCTGTGCAATAACCTTCTAACCATCATTACCACTGACATCTAATGGACAGGTTCATGCCCTGCTCGCAAGGTACCTGATTGTTTGGGGTTTTCAAAACAGGATAAAATCTCCACAGGAACACAAAGTTTGGCTACTCATTGTTTCAAGGAGCACATTGGCATTTTAATGTATTTTCGTCAGGGACTGATTGGTGATGGTGAACAATCGCATTATTGCATGTAATTTTTGGTCAAAAGTTCTTGGTTTTTAGACATGTAAGTGGTATTGAGGGAATATTTTAATTATGAAATATATTCTGAACCTGAATTTTTTTCAGCAGTTATCTTTATGTGCTTGACTTAGAACTGGCTGAAGAATCTTAGGTGTTTTCCATCTACAATCAACTATGCCAAATTCCACAGCCATCCAGACTGTGGTCCTTGTTGAAATTATGAGTCCTCCCTCAGAGGTGATAAGCAATGAAATGCCAAGCCTGTTGCCCACAAGTCTGACCTAGGTTGTCTTTAGCTGGACATCTATTGACATATCCAGCAATGGCTTAAACCCAATAACCAAAAGCTGGTGGGAGTATTTGTTTGACCAGGGCACAAAGTTCTGCACTTGAGGTTGTCTGTCCTTGAAGCCAAGGATGTACATAAAATGAAGACCAAGACTATGCTGCTTAGATTATACTTTAACAAAGTACTTGAGTTTGTGTGACCCTTGACCTCTAAGTGGCTTGCTGGCACCTTACATCCAAACAAACACTACCTCCAGTTTTCTTGGTCGTCTATCATCTTTGCTACACACATGCTCGGTGTGTATTTTAAGACTAAAGCAGCGGTAAAATTCAAAGAATTTTGGTTTGCTGTTCTGACTACCAGAGGTCAGTGGGGAGAAAATTTTCTTCCGACTCTACTAAAATAACTGGAGAATGTTCCATTTTAAGGGGCAAGATTTGGTTTTCATGTGTAAAAGTCAACAAAAAAAAGAGAAAAGAATGAGAACAGTTGTAAGAAGTTGCTTAAGTCCAGACTATTTTGTGGATTATACTTTTCATTCCAAAATAGGTTTGTGGCTCAAGAAATCTTTTTCTAAAATGTGTAGTTTAAATAAAATTTAATCAGTATTCCAAACATTTTAGAATATTAAAAACAAATCTTGATGTTTCTTACAAGCTAGCTCCATGCAGATATTATCCTCTTCACAGTGACTGAAATTGGATCAGGTTAGTCAGAAGCAGGCAGATTGACTTCGAAAAGACTGTGATAAAATGGCCATCAAACACCTCATGCCCTGGATTCAGACATGTCTGATCCAGATTAATCGCCAACACGTGAATGAAAACTGGGCCATCTTGCTCTCCGATTACCACATCAATAATTTGGGGGGGTAAACTAGTTCTGCCTTTTCCCTATCCACAGGGCACGTGGAATGACCACATGTTGGAAATAAGAGATGCAGGTTATTTCTAAAAGGTATGAACTTGGCTTGGCCAACAAGTAGAGTGCATATCCCCCCAAGCTCATCTGTTGTTTTCAGTGAATTGGGGAGAGTCACTGAGGTGGTGTAACCTTTTGACTGTTCAGTCACTGACCTCGATGATACTGAATATCAAAACATTGACAAGTCTTGGTCTTTTTATTTAAGGTCAAAAAAACCGGACAGATTCTGTTTTCTTACCTAG
The DNA here is from genome assembly GCF_001949145.1 of Acanthaster planci. Next base: position 2,742,483 of record NW_019091366.1, read on the forward strand.
TTTTCACTAATACTGATTATCAGGAAATCAATGAAACATTGAAAACATGGTCCTTATGTCATTTCTACAGATGTACAAATGTGATTACAAACTGAAAGAAAATACTGCAGAGCATTTTTGTCAAGTTGTACAGATTTAATAATGATTACTCATCTCCACTGATACAACAGATCAGGTTTTCTATGTTTTTTGGAGTGCTTCTTTGATACAGTGGTCATTGTAGTTCGCAGCAAAATATTTTCCCATCTCAGTCCATACCATCATGGGTGTCTGGTTTGAACTCTGTGTGATCTCTGGCATCATTGCTCAATGTTCAAAGCATTTCAGTCTATTCCACAGCCTCATTATCTCCTCACTGACAGCTATGAAACATCATCCAGTGTCCCTGACTCCAAGTTTCCTTGTTCACGGACATTTTTTTCTTCCATGTCATTTTGCTTAGTAAGAACAAGTAATGCCTTAAAATAAGCTGATTTCTGATCTTTTATTCACTTTGTTGTCTATTACTGTGGCAAAACGTCCATTTCAATTGCTACAAGAAAACGTTTGTTATACTTAAGTGAACAGGACCATGGTGAACAATACATCTACAGTTCTGTATCTTTCTAACTAAAACTAGTGTGTGCTTTTTGAATGAGAATAATTATTATATAATTTGTGTGAGACTTGCCCTGATTGGTCAGTGTGGAGCATTTTTTCTGCCAGTGACCAGCTATTGGCGACCAATATGATCAAAGCAAAGCGATAACTAATTCTCACGTGTATTAGATTCCTAGTCATAGCAGCTTTCGTCGCAGGATCACAGCATTCATCGTCATTGTCATTGAGCTTCTGCTGAACTTTGCTTTAAATAAGTCACTTTCAAAGCATTCATGGTTCAAGTCCAAGTAGATGTGAAGTCGGGCAGTGCTTCAACAAAAAGTATTCATTAAATCATCAACGCACTCTCGTCAGACCCATTTAAAAATTTTCAAATATTTTAAAATTGTCAAATATTCACAGCAAAATATTTTAACTAGAAATTGATTTGGCTTCTTTTTGAAGCGTACTTATTCTAGTTAATAACATGACCGCAAAGTTAATCGCTATTGACTGCCCTTCGCTTGGCACAGACAAGGGAATGCAGAAATGTTTAAGAGCTGACACGAGCCGTAGCTTTGGCGACGATACAACATCTGTTCGCCCTGTAATGATCACATGGTGGCAAGGGGTGGACGATATCATCCCAGGCTAGACAAATTGCAAATGCTATCAAATATGGCGCTTCAACCGGGAACAGAACGAGACTTGAACATGGAAAGCGTGTCGGTTGAAGCGACTTGTTGGCACCTGTCACGAGCTGACAATTGCCTGGATAATTAGTACTAGGAAGGGATGGGCGGAACGATTACCCGGGGCGTGGTGAATTCTTTATTTCTGAAGCCTATTGAAGTCACTTTTTCAAAAAGCCTGCATATTGGAAGAAAATGTGCTCTTCGCACTGATGCGTTACCGGTGAAATATTTTCTTTCTGAATTGGATGACTAATCTTAAGCGCTCAATTTTGTCGTCGCTTGTTTACTTTCTAAAAGTGACAGTTTTTTCCTGAGGCGCGACTGGTTTGCGCCATGTTTGCACCACGATCCTTGGTAGGTTCCTGGGAGCCTGGAGCGTGTTGGATAGTGCCCAAAGCATTTCATCTGATGCTATGGCGTCTCTCTTCATAAGTTTAAAAGAGGCATCAAGCAAAGAGCAAGAAGAGAAACGAAAATTCCTCTAATGGATGTTTTCACAATGCAGGCTTATGAAGGATAAACATCTCTCATCCGGTTGAAAATCCCCTGTATTTGGGTCCTGAAATGGGCCCATGGGAAGGGTGGAGTCTGTAAGTCGTGGAGGTGTGAAATTCGGCAGCTGGAGTCCGTCTTAGTGCCGCGGCAAACCACTCGTATGATGCCTGATCAATGCATACTAATTGGGCTACATAGATAACGCTATCCCGCTACACGGGGCTAGGCATTGTGCACCTCTTGGGATCCCTAATGTGGGCTCATTTGCCTAAAAGTTTTCCCACTTGACAAAAAAGAGGGTCTGTACTTGCAGGCGCGTCGGGGCAGGCAGCGGTTTAGCGTGGCGAGAAGCTGTGCGTGGGGCGATGCAAATTTTTTATCGGGTGGTGATGGGAAATTGAATGGGCTCGAGTCAACATGGCCCAAGAAGTTAGGTAAACAGCGCCTGCATGCGCGCGGTTGGATGTGTGTTGGTGACGAAAGCTTCGGGTGGTGTTTGGTAGCGTGCTCTCACAGCCGTGAACGCCAGATAAGCTAGAGACAGAGTGTAGTAGAGTCGCCTTGCATGATTCGTTAGCCCGTACGGTGACTGCGCCTGCAAAGAGAAGAGAACAGTGGCTGAACATCTACAGTAGGGGTCATTCCAATCCCCTTAACTCTCTCCGAGGAAGACTTGTTGGACTATTGGGGTCAATCATAGCCTTCATTAATTCTGCTGTTTACAATGTTACACGCAGTCTGAAGCTCTGTTTAGTGGCAGGCAGTCGTTAGTACAACTCTCTAGTGTTAACACACAATAGGCCTATAGCATATATCTTACACGTGTTCTACCAATCTTCTTTTAGCACCAGACATCACTCCCGCAGGCCCCACCTCTTTGGATATCTCATTAGTATACCTGTTTTGTAAGCGTCTTTTCAGCGTTATTACGGTAAGCAACTTTGTTACTTCTTTAATGGTACGACGTTCTTTTTCCGGTTCGTAAAATTCCAGCTTTACAGCTCCGCCTCCCTCCTGTTCTTGACTACATGTATCTCTAAAAGTACAACGGTGGCTTTCTTTATCGGATTGGTGTAATTTAATGAACTGTCATTGTGTTGTATTGGTAATTGTAAAACAAACAGTAAATTACCTGAGCCTATAAAATCAGTTGACGGCTTGATAAGGGCATGGATTTATGACCCTGGCCGGCACACGCCGGTTGTCGCTGGTCGACTGACCAGAGATTATTACGGCCATAAAAATCTCGGCCACCACAGCTTTCCCCGAGCACGGTACGACTTAATGGGCTCTTACTTCATGAATGAGGTATCACTTAGGAAGAAAAGTCTCATCCATTTTGTTTGATACCACCAATCAACATGTCCATATTGCAGCCAACGTGGCTGTGAGATGTCTGTGGCTACAGCCATGCCGCTAAAGTATTCCACGTCCAAATAATCATGCCGTCATAAGAATCATTACTACCGAAGCAATGGTTCGAATGCAGCATTCCTGTGATGATCATTTGGAGTAAATCCGATTCGTGATAGATCGTTTTTGTAACCATTGAGAAAAGTTCACTTGTATACCCTGTTCAGCCTTATTCAAATTCCCTGTGTTGTGCTACCTTCAGTGTTTTAATCATCGTCAGAATATTATTTTGCCAAATGGTGGGTGGTTTTCTCGAGGAATAAATACCTTTCTAATGTTGTTTCATCCATTGAGCAGTGATCATTGATCAATTCATTGACTTAGGGTTCCTCGTTTTCAAGTTGAAGCTTTGAAGTATTAAATTGTCCGATAAATTACAAAAGGATTTCAGTTCACACAAAAAGCCCAAGACCAGAGGCAGTTTGTAATAATTTGCTTTTAGAAATATCAGTCATCAAAAGTGATCGGCTTAAACTTACTTTCGCAAGTTATTTCAAATTAGAAATGCTGTGGCAACTGCTACGCTATAACTGTGTGATTTTAATCATGGTTTCCAAAGGAATCCAGAAATTCTTGTGCCTCTAGCCAAGATATCCCTGGGAAAACATGTATATATACGGAATACAAAAGATGGAATACGGAATGTTTCTGCTTGTTAAGATAAGTTCAAACATGTAAAAACGCTGCAAGTTAGTAGACGTATTCTGAGGTCACGAATACCCAGTCAGAAACATCGTTAACCATTAATGGTCTCGTCGTATGTTCAAGCTGGGAAGTATATTTCACGCCTTATCGCAGCCTACATGTCCTACATTATTGCCGTAAGTAATTGAAAATGTCAATCACTAATGCTCGGTCGCACCATCACGATGGTTTATCTTCGATCTGATTATCATATTGATTATTTGTTAATCTTCCATTGCCCGACAATCATTGCGTTCCCGCTAGCCTTTTTCTTCCATACTTTGCCCATTGAATGAAGAATTCCCATCCTTTTATCAGGCTGGTACCGCCTATCGTCAGTGCTCTGGCGTTTTCTTTTCTATCTCTAATTCTTCGATCGATTTTGCGCAAGTTTTGTGCTGAGATCGGGTGGCTTAACTACAGGCGAGGTCAGATTAACAAAGGGAAGTTGTTACAGATCTGAAGGAGGTTTTCCTGCAATTGTGTTTGGCAGGAAAACTGGCGGGCTAGACAATTTGAACATTAGTAAACATAATTATTTCGAAGGGTTGATTTCTTTCGCTTGCTTTTGCAGTCCAAGCATTTGTGACATTCTTCACAAACCGATTTACATTTTCTATCTCCTGAAAAGTAACTTACAGTTAGGTAAGTCTTTGTGATTGCCACCACACTCACTGTTGAAGGGACACTCGAACTTTTCTTTAGCCAAATAGATATACAACTGTACATGTACATTTACATTGAATCTATATTGAGTGGTATGTCTTGGTCACCTTAACCCAGAAATTTATACTTCATGGTAAGGTGAGTTTCTGCTGAAATGTTTCAAAGGAGTTAATCACACTGCCAATTAGCAATGACATGAAACGCAATTAACAACTCCAATTTGCAACCTTCTTCAAAGAAAAAAGTGTCTTGCCTGATGGAACGGAATGTTGTGGCAAGACTCGACGTCACCATACTGTGAATCCAGTGTTACGTGCTTACTTAAAGCATGCTTTAAGTTGATGTTTTTGTGTTCATGTAATTATTCGTGTAAATATTCAGAGGGGGTAAATGCATGCTCAGTGCGTAACTACAGTTTCATCACAGAACGAACCCAAACACCAGTAACACCAGGCGACAGGAATTGTTGAATGTCTCGCACAGTGCACCACTTGGTGCCCTTTGCAATTTCTCGCACCAGTTCCTATGTCATATAGCGCGTGATCGCAGTGATCGTATGAAGACACTAACCAAAACTAAAAAATTGTCACTGCAGCGGCTTTGGGTTAAAAAAAAACGACAAGTTCATTTAAACTGATCCCGCGTAAGCCAAACTACAGCGAATTTGTTTTGGCTTGCAAATTGCGTTTGTATTTTCTTGCGTAACGCAAATTCAAAACTGAAGTTTCAAGAGTTTTCTTGACCAACCCTTTTTAGTTGTAGCCTTTGAAACATAGGCCCCCTATGTCTAAAAATAGAATACCACCTTTGGTGCAGCCATTACAGTTTTCAGTTTTATTTAGTACATTCTTTATCAAAGGAAGATGTGGTCATTTCGTCCATGTATGTACACAGTATAGCCAACCAGCTTAGTCAGCATTCGATATTATGCAGAAACACAATCATATTGAGAAGTTGTTTATTGTGGAAGTGGAGTGTCTTGGTGTTTACCAAGACTTGCCAAGAAGGCTTGCTGGAATCCCAGCGAGTTTACAGCTGATTTCTAAGGTATTATAACCGATAGACTACAGGTAAACAAGCAGGCAGTTACAACAAATGTTAGTGTTTGCTATGTTAGCCAACACTCTTTACGGACTTTTTGCGCACGTTGTATCTTCATCGAAAGCAGCTGTTTTTAGGGTGTGGTCAGTCGTAAATTACGAAGCAGACAAAGCTACTTGCAGTAGGCAGTTGAAACGTGCGTTGGAAAAAAAAACTGTTGCAGTCGGTTCTGATAGGCCTAATTCAAATAAATACTGTCATTTTCTCATCGCTTGCAATCATTTTACTTTTCCATGTATCCTCTTCCATAAAATTTCCTTTTATCCTTTCCGTGTGCAAACATCTTGAAGATTAAATTACACGCTTCACCACTCTCTAAAGGTAGTCGTTAGGAGTGGCCGCACCTCCCCTTCTAGCCCCAAGGTCCAGTAGGCATTTTTAAGGGACATCGAATAATCATTTGGGACCGTTTGTGCATTGAAAACGGTAATACGCAATTCCATGATTAGAGATCAGAAAGAAATTTTCTCATAAGATGGTATTAGAATTGTATTTCATTATCTAACTTAAAGTTTACGGATTGGTAATTTTGCTTTATTAATTTTTCTTTTTTGAGCGGTATTCTCATCAGATTTTCGCCTTGCACTAAAACAGTGGTTTTGTTAGTTTCGCAAAGAAATCAAACATTTGGTGAAGTAAATCCTGGATTGGGAGAAATCTGGAACAAAAGGAGTAGCTAAATAAAGTTGTCCAAACTTATTCGATGGTAAAATGGCGTGTCAAACCTTCAGTATTCCTTGTTTTTATCAACCGGCGGGTAAAATGCGCGTGGTGTTTCTCGAGGTTTCCACCCTCGTTTTTATTCATTCATTATATCTGTTAAACTACAAAAAATTCTTTTATTATTTTTCGCGATATAATTGAAAAACAATTCGTCTTATTAGCATGACGTTTAAGAAATGTATGCCAGTCATTTTTTTTCCGAAACGCAACAATGCGAAACCTAATTTAGAGTAAGGTGTCACACATCACGCATGTGGAAAATAACGTTGTACATAGAACAGCGGAGGGAATCGAGAGCTGTTGATTTCTTTGCTTTGCCTTTTTAGCAGGTTTTCAACAACTAGGTTTCCGGTGCTTTCAGGCACGAAATCCCAACGCAGTAGGTGGGGGATTTACTTCAATTCACTCGACCATTTTGTTGTCACTCACCGCAACCAGCGATTCGGGTTGGCCGTTCATTGTTGGGTCTTTATTTGGGTTATTGTCACTTTGTGGCTATCTGCGCATGGACATGAAAGCTGGAGGAATGTTTTTTGTGTCACTGGGTTAGTAAACGAAAGCCTGAATATTCTCCATATGAACTTATGTTCCTTATAATTTTAAACTACAGTCAGGATGATTAGCAAATACAACGTTCATTTTGACTGGGGACAATGATGCTACCTAATTTCTTTCTTTTCTTTCTTTTGTGGTCGATATTCGACGTCAGTAGTGACAGTGTTTGCCAAAAAACAGATTTGAATTTGCATTTCTTCTCGTAGAATACCTGTGTCGGTTCCGAACCCCTACCCTTTTCTGGTATGGTAAAATGTTGTTCCTTTCACAGACTATCAAAGGCCATGCCGACAATGCTCATGTAGATCGACACACAGGCTGCAACTGGAGGCTTGGGGTGTCTTTTGAACCTCCAATAATTACTGTTGTTACACTAGAGCTTCGCCCTACGGGCATTCACCGCGTCCAATTCCTTGGTGCTCGGCAGCACGCGCTACTTCGACAGCCACGCTGGTTATCTGATATTCTGAGAACTCGAAATGCTAATGCTTATTTCTCAGGTCCACTTTTGAAGGTCATTTTAAAAATTCGTCTGGTAGGAATTCGGTTATCAGGTGTATTGTATGTGGTGTGTACTCGTGCTTCAGCTTACGAGGCAGTCGTAACAGTGAAATCACTGGAGCGGAGTGTTGTGTTTCGTTGTAGGTTCGATAAGCCACGTGGGAACTGTAAATTGAATGTGTTGCTTTTACGGTCCTGTATAACACATGCACATAAATCATTCTTCCATTTTGGCTTGCAGCGTGCTAAGAATGATAGCGCAGGCTAGGGCACTGGGTTATTTCACACTGGTATTCCTGGCACTGTAGCCTTTTTTCTTTTGCTTGGGTGTTTGAAGTGCTCTCACGATCGTCAAATGGGGTCAAGATAACGAAGCGATCAGAGTTCAGCACATCGTTGGCATTAGAATTAACCGGCTGGGTTTGTTTTATCAGGCCGTAGTACAGTGGCGGATATCGTGTGGCTCTCTCTGAGACGAGATCTTGGCGTTGCTTGATCTTTTGTACAGTGTAAGGCGAGAGTTTTAGATGGACAGCCAGCCGACTTTGCCCTCATTCACGCACGCTGCTTCGTTTATGGAATGAAATGTCGATTGCTGTACATAATTTCCCACACTGACAGCCAACATTACATTACTACTCGCCTTCTCGTTTGCTGCGCTAAAGATGACACGTCTTTAACCCAATGTTTGCTGCGGGGATTTTCTGCCATTCGGATTTTTTTGTTGGACAGCGTGAATGATGAACGTGATGCCTTAGCCTAATGCTTTTTCACGTGGTGTGTGACAGATCCCCGTGGTGTGTTTGTCGAGGGAGTAAAAGTAGCTTGGACTTCGGTGGATTGAGGGGTTTGCTGGATTGAAAGAGAGACTACCAAATACCAAGCAAGCACCAGCCGTCATCATCATGGGTCGATCATGGGCTGCTTTGATGCCAGGGTTACTGCTGGTGTGTCTGGCTGTTGACAACGTGTTGGCTGACGTACAAGGTATGTCCAAATTGCTTTTGTCATGCTTTTCTTTTGTCTTTATTGTGTTCATTTATACATGTATCTTGGTACAATTAACAAGTTGGTTTTCTTGGTGTGTGTTTGCATATATTATAGATCTCCTTGAAGGTTGTCTAATTTAATTTGATGAACATTAGAAAATGCATTCTTTGGTTTTAGTATTTTATTTCACAATAGCACAGGTCCGTCAGACTGTATTCAGTGCATTATTAACCGGTTGTTGAACACTTGGCATGCTTGATGTTACCATATCAGAGGTTAATCTGTTATCATTGACTTTAATGAGAAGTGTAAATGTAGGGATTTAGCCTGGCACCCATCAGAATATGACCTGCTGCCAAAAAATGCCACAATGTGTCATGTTCACTCGGGGAAGCTTTGCTCACTTTGCCTCCCTTAATCCAACCCAGCCTCCCCCACCCATAATGTGGTTTCCTCATAGTGAATAATGGTACCCATCAAGCTCATTAAGCAGCTGAAAAGCATCCCAAAATGGCTACCACAAAAGAGGTGAGGCAGGCTTTTGTGCTGGCAGAATGGCCAACCATACCTCCCACAGCATGATATGGCTGGCCCTGCAGTAACCCACTGACTGAACGACAAAAGCCTTGCAGTGGCCTCCGCTGTGTTTAATTTATGGTGTTGACTCAGCCAGTGTTGTTGGACTTTGTTTTCAACCCAAACACGTGGGGCAGACCAGTTGATATTATTATGATAATAATTACAGATCTTAAAAAACCCCACACTCAAGAAAATGTACACAAGACTTGAATTATACTGCTGTTGTGAAGTAGGAGGTAACAGTACTAACCAGTCTGGTTGAGGAGTGATTGTGATAACTTTTAAATTCTTGGCTGGTTGAAATGGTACACCACATAGGGTAAACTGATGTCCACCCGATCTGCTATTTAACTGTTGATTTCACTTTGATCATGAAAGATGTAAAATCCTGCATGAGACTTAGGCTACACAAAACATATTATTGTCATTTACACGAAAGTTACACAAAAAATCTTACACATTTTCAAGATTGGTTTAAGGTCACAAGTTGCTCATCATGAAATAAAGGTTGTTAGATAAACATTTACACAAACTCTTTTTAACCATTTCTTGAAATTTCAATATTTGTGATTTCATTAACGATACTGTGAATGTGTTGAAAGTTTGTTGATGAAGCCGTATATTTTTGAAGTGTTTGGAGTTGAACGTATTATTGGAGTTCTCTGATGCTTCTTCGTTTGCTTTTGCTTCATACTGCACAAACACCTTTAGGAGGGTTATAAATGCGCAGGCGTAGCGTAATGTTGCCAGCAAGCAAAAACCTTAGTTAAAAGGACAGGGTGCAGTTTAGTAAAGGTCCACAGTCCTAACCATTCTAAACCCAAAATGGCCAAAAGTCTATGCATGATTTCAATGGTCCTTAGAGGGTTGGGTTAATATTGAGTGAAATCTCACTCTCAGACGAGAAAATTCGTTAATTTCTGTCCTCTTAAGCAGCAATCTTGTAAAGAGAATCATGTAGTACATGTACATGTAGTAAACATGGTCTGAGATGTGAACATTGTTGGATCATGGTCCATATTACTTGTATTGGAAACCAAGGATGCATGTTACAAAGACTCTTGCTTGGTGACCTATTGTGTATTCTTACAGAGCATTATGGTCCAAGCACTCACCTAACTGTACAAGACCAGTAATGATCCTACAGTTAGAATTGACCACTAATTGACCACTGGGGACCATTATCATCATGGCTATTAGCAGGAATGCCTACTGGTCACACACTATCATACCTTCCCCTGACTACACCTGAGTGTGTGAGAGACTGACACAAATAATCCCTCCTCTGGTTTGATGGTTTCCATGTCTGTCCAGAACTTGGTACCCTGAAAGTTAGACTGAACTTGGAAGTGCATAAGAACCTGCTGTCATGCTGTTATGGCTGTTGAGGACCTGAATATAGCTAGTAATAAATATGATTTTAAGAAATTCTCAAACTTTGAACCAGGTATGAAACGTGGCCAGTTGGTTGTATGGTGCGATGTCTTGAAAATTGTGATTTCTATGTCTTATGGGTCAGATTGGAGAATAAACGGTACTTTGTGGATGCAAAATTGGGCAAAAACATTTTGATAAGTTACAATTCCAGTTTGAAAATCTGATTGCAAGTTGCTGAATTCTGCTTTTCATGAAATACAAACAAAACTGAGTCCAACCATATGAAAAACAGACTGAAAATCACCACCAATAAAACAGATAGATCTTTTAAAAGGAAATGAAAATACCCAAGGATATACTTGTGTACATTTCTCAACAGAAGGAATTGTGTAGAGGTTTACTTAGGTTGTTTATGTGAAATTGAGGAAAGCCATCCATTGAAATAAATTGTTGAGGTGTTTACAGGTAAACATACATCAGAGGTCAGGGGTACACATTGACACCTCAGAACGATTTACAGTTAGTCATAAATCAACATTGCTCAAAGATCAACAGTGTCTGTATTCATGAGATAATTATTTGGAAAAAGGGTTTCTCTTTGTGAATGAATTTGGTGATACCATCAGCAGTAGATAAATGTGTTTTGAATGTGGACTGTGGGTATATCAAACCTGACAACTGAAACACAGATTTCCTTTGCAATTTGATGATATTTCAACCTCGACATAGTAGAATTGTAAAGGGGATTTTTGTTCTAGTTTAGCTGGTATTGTTGACTTCATTGAAGACCACCATGAGCAAGTTGGCCCATTTGTCAGCCCATAAGCCCAGGAATTTGCTCAAAGTATCCCTCTTGTCAATCACATTTCAGGGCTTAATGGTACTACTCAAGAACAACTGCCCCTTTTCCTTTTCTTTGTAGTAAGCTGACAAAAAGCCTCAATACCCAATGGATCATTTTTCTCGGTGGTTGAAGGTGTTACCAGCCAGAGGGCAGTAACACCGAAAACCTATCCCTTCCTAACTGTTGGCTGAAGCCATCTGCTAGTAATTTAACACCCACAAGAAATATAATCTGGCTGGCCCCCCAAAAAATGATTCCAGTTTTTTGTTCAGGGGGAGGGCAAGCTGTGCTTGTACATGGACCTTCTGTTTTGTAATTATATGCTGATCATTGGAAAGTGGCAAACGACAAGCGAGAAAATCAATGCTGGGCGTGTTGGGCTTGTCATTTGGGTAGTGTGTTGTTTGTGAATAGCCATCTATGGAGACCTGCAGCTGAACCTGCAGAAAAAAAACGGACAGAAATGCTCCATCTGGATTCCTAAACCTCATTCAGATTGTAACAGATCCAATTTTACTGGCATGATTTCAAAGATTTTATTGACTAAAAACTTCAGCAAATTAAACAGAGTTCAGAACTGTCAGGGTCAGGATTTGATAAGGATCAGTTTGTCTGTTAGCAACGTTTCAGGTGTGTTGTTCTACCGGTTACTGTTTTTACCCTGCTAAGTAATATAACTTGCGTTAATGGAGTTCCCAAAATTAGTTTGGGACTGTTCATTGCTATGCAGGAGGAATTCATGTACTGGGTTCATGATGTATGCCTGTGTTTGTTGTTCTTTTGTTAGCAGATGGTAGTTGGTAGTGGATTTTGTACCTCTTAATTGTAGTCTAATCAAACATATGCACCCTATCAGGTGTTTTAGTAAATACGCAGCGTTTACATCAGGTGGTAGCAAGCTGATAACCGTTACTTCCAATTGATGTTAATGAGGTTTCCTCCCAACTCCCCCAAAGGCTAAATCATGAATTACTGGAGATAATATCTGAAGTGCCAACAACTAAATACAAACAGTTGAATACCGATGTACCAGTAGTTGGGGATGTACTTACTCTTTGTTCTTTTTAAAAGAGAAAATATTTCAATTTCTAAAAATGACTTCATCCAGATTCCATATTGTTACCAGTATATGGTGTTTACAAAATACTGAAAACTATAAAAAGAAATTCAACCTGTATCCTGTCCTCTGTTGGTGCTTCATTTATTCTCTTCAGTTCATCCATATTTTAATGAGGTCAAAAAAGGTGGAATGCTGTTATGTAATTGCAAAGTTTCTAGAAGTTAATATCTGTAATTTTCATTAGTGTTTGCGATTCCAGGGATAATTTAATTCTGTGTTCTCATTCTGAAATTAACAGTGCAATAATGGACAACTTGATTCAGAGTGCACTGATCAGGAACTACACGTACAGTTGCCAAACAAAGTCATTTTTTCCCTTCTTTTAGGACCACAATGCATCAGTTGTGTGTGTCCCTCATTCCATCCTGACCCCAAACCACACACATGCCAAGAGAGAGGTGGGATTAGAAGTGTTTGTGTTCTTGGGAAATACATGTATTCCCTTCAACCTAAGGAAAGGATTATGGACTGATGGTTCCCGCTGGTTGTTGTTGGCCTACTCTTTTCAAAGGGAGTGTCCGAGGGTTGTGATTGCAGTGGGTGTAGGGTGAATATGGGGTCAATGCTAACAAAACCAGGACCTCATTTGGAGGGATGGAGGTTTTGCCAAATTCCTAATGTGTGTTGCCTGTATAAACAGGATTGTCAGTAGGTTGGACACCAGTTACTCTGTTGATGTATGCCAGAGAATCCAGTTAAAATATCTCCCACAATGCTTTGGACACACTGGCTGTTTTTGCTCTGAATTAGGATATACCGTAAAACTTTGTAAATTAAGATGGCAAGGCTCTTGAAAGTTACATGTACATGTAGAACAGGGAGTCTTGCCTGTCTGAAGTTTGTATTATTTAGTATGTCATACTCAAAAGACTGATTCACAAGCATTTTCAATCTTTAAATTAATTTCAATCAATACTTTGACATCAGTCTAAGATTCTTGAGAATGTCTTGCACAGTTGTACTTGGCCAAAGTACCTCCAGCGAATTACTCAAACACATCTCACTTTTGTATAATACTTGCCTGTGAGAAAGGGCTGGGCACTTAATGTGATAATAGAAGGAAGGTGCATGTACGTAGTCCCTCTAATAGTGGCTACATGAATCATTAGTCTACATTTGACATACAGCATATTACCTTGGTAATGGTTTAAGTGCTTGGTGAACTGTTGAAGTAATGGGATTGTTTACTGGTTAACTTGGGAACATGTAGCTGAAGTCATTACCAGTGAGGGTTTGGACAAAAAACAGTGTTATGTGATATGATTCTGAGACGACTTGAACCATTTGAGAGAGCCTGTCTCTGTATAAATTGCGAGTGATGTATGTGGCTTGGTTGCTCATTCCTGATTAGTGAGATGATTGGATGATTGGGTGCTGAATAGTTATGACAGACAGAGATATTTACCATCAATCCTGAAATGCAATTGGCTCGTTGAAGTACAGATTTCAACAAGCTTGATGCTTGGCATCTCTGAGCTGTGATCAAGGACTGAGTCAGATTGAGACAAAGAATTATTGATGATAGTACGGGGGTTTAGATAATTTTCTTCAAGCCATGAGTAAAATACCCACTTCCTTTCTTAGAGTACAGTACACTAGCCTTCAGTATTGTTTCATATTGTACTCTTCTTCTTCATGAGAGGGAGAGTACTGTACCCTCAAATAGGTGGAGGAATTGAGTACCCATAATATGCGAGTTAGTCCTTTGGCCTTAGTAAATAAAGTAATTGGTCTACTTCTTGTTTCTCTTGGAAAACACAGTTAAAAACAGCACTTAGTGATAACCATGAACTCATGACACCATAGACAAAATCACAAAAGTCCATATCACCCTTGTACGGTGGCACATATGAGGCTACCGTGCGTGAGCGGCATGTTAACCAGCGGCCGTGTGCACAAGCCTGGCAGTGGCCATTCAGAAAATCACGGCGCACTTCATTGCTTGGCGGTCAAATGCGCTCACACTCACGATCTGAGTCTCAATATGTCTAAGGTGTTTCAGACCCAAATTTTCCAAATATGAAACCTAGTTTCTTGTAAGTGTACTGGAAAGCCTCTAAAATACCATCTCCAAAAAATGCTTGTTTTTAGCAGATAAAAACCTGCAGATAACTTAATGTTTTTTCATGGAACTTTCGATCTATTCATGCAAAAATCGATGAAAATAGTGGGGTCCCCGCGAGCTAGAAATCAATTTTAGTGCACTATGTCTTTGGGGAGTCTGGTGACCATGTTCTTGTACACAAAACGATCCATGCGCACAACGCATGTGCAGTAGCCCATTCAGTCTGTAACAATAACAAGTTTCGCTTTGAACAGGTCTTTCCCGTCAATTTGGGATTTTCTAAATAATTTTTCATGGTTATGCACGGAGTGGCAGGAAAAGCTGCATGAACATGAACGAATCAGTTTCAGTGACGTTCACTGCCAATGTTACTCTGTCGGGCAGGGCGTACATGAAACATGAAAAATATAGAAACTTATGGTACTCTTTCTGTAGTAGAAATCACTGCGTTTTATATGTTCTACATGAGGTTTTATGCTCTGTATTTTGACTAAATTTCCAAGTCAGGAAGCGTAATCTCTGTGACAGTAGGAAAAACCTTTGCCTGGTGTCACAACTTGAGGATGTCTATCCGAGGAAGCAGGATAGGGCTTGATGCCTAATGGGTATTGGACACTTCATAATTTTTGGCTCATGTGCAGTGTCTCTGCAGAGTAGGGAAGCCTACCTTTCTTTCTGTCAACTACAATGCCTTGAGGTGCATTGCTGGTATACTTTATATCATGGGACCTATTTGGTACGTATAGTTTCCTGTTTTAGCCATCTGTTGGATTATTTCTTGTCAGTTACAACATCTATTAGTTCATGCTTGCAGGTTCGGCATTGTATATTTTCCATCCAGGGAACCTGTTCTAAGAGCTTACAAATGCACATTTGTAGCTGTTGGTCTTAGTAGAATGTCAGTTGGTTGAAGGGTCCTCATTGGAAAGAAAACTGAAAAAAGAAGGATAGGCCTGTAGGATGAATGTGTGTTGAAAAACCTGTTAGATACCTTTACTGTGTTTCAAGAATGTCATCAGGATATGTGTATGTGGCTATGCAGTCTTCAACTTATAGCTGAGCATGTAGCCAGCATCATGGAGCCACAGTGCAACAATTCTTGAGTAGTGATTTATGACTTAACCCCTCATAAAATGTTTAGCTGCCTTCAGTGGCCATAAATGTCACCAGTAATGACTGCTGGTAGTGATGTTAATTCTTCAGATTGAAAATAAAACGTGCTGTGGGGTGGAAAGAAATACCTGTCCCCTCCCATTTAGAAAAAAGAAGGCTCACTCCAGCTCATTCCATAATTCTTCAGAAGTAAATTTGAAAAATTGAATTGAACTAATCATTCCAGATGTATGAATTTTTTAAAGAAATCTGAATATTAAATGTGTGAGTATACTGTGCCTACAGGTTATGAAAAGCCAGTGACAATAAAAATGCAAATTCTTGAGGATTTTTCTTATTGTTTGTACACATTCAGTTACTTTGGCTTATTTCAGTTGTTGGCATTGAATAGCACTCAGGATCAATGGCCATTAGGTCACAGGTCAATGGAGCTGAGTGAGAGGCCAATCAGGGGCATTTTTAGATGTCACCTGACTCCCATGGTGAGTGCTTTACAAAGTCCCCCAAAGGGATCAGTCCAGACAACCACCCACTTTTTATTTTGAGCTGTATTCTGTTGACAGAAGTTGATATTTAAAAAAAACAAAAAAACAAAACAAAATAAATGGTCACCCGTTCATAAAAGAAAAAGGAAAAGTAACAAATTCTTCAGCACAACTTGGGAATAATCCTTTTGTGGGAATTCATGGAGTCTGATTGATGAGAAAATCTTAAGCAAGTTTTCTTCCTCCTGGATGATGGCTAAATCCTGACACTGCATAAAATTTGTGTGTGATGGATTATCTCTTGACCAAAATGTGACAAGTGATCGATCACTTCATTTTGCAATTAGTACCCAAATCAGGATGTTTTAGGGAAATGGTTGCCATGGAGATGCAGAAGGAAGATTGCGGTGGTGATTAAGATGTTTGTATGGAGAAATGGACTGACACTGGCCTGAAGAAAAGAAAGATGATGGATGGTTTTCATAAAAGCACTCTGATCAGTTTACATGTCCTTGTTGGGAATGGACTGTCTTGCTCACTGACCAGTGTGAGTTGGGCAGTTGTCGGCCCAGTCAAGACAAATCACCAACAGGAAAAAGGTCCTCTTGTTGTAAGCATCCGTGGTTCTCAATCATTGATTCAGCCTTAAAAGCATCTTTTGGCTTTGTGCCTAACTGAATAAATTGGTGAAAAGGGGTAACAACTTGAATTCACTGAGATTAAATTTAATCATCGTGTGTACCACAAGATAGCCCCCCCCACAAACATATCTTTGTCACAACTGTTTTAAGGTATTCATTTGCATACATGTATATGTAAATACTTATTTTGTCATCTGTCTCTTTTTATCTCACTTTATTTCTCTTCCCTGCAACTTTAAACAGAGGTCTGAGGATGTTGTCCCAGAATTTGAGTTATTATGTGCCTCCTAATCAGCTACAGGCACTGTTCCTTGGTACTTGGTGGGGATATTGAATTCACATTTGACAAACGAGGGGGAGAGAAAGCAGACGTGATGGAGAAGATAGAGCAGGTTGGTTCTCTAGAGCCTGAGGATGGCAGAGAGGAATCAATTAGGACATAGCATAGGTCGTTTCTTGACAGTGTTACTTGCTCCAAGGGAGCATTAGATGCAGAGTTTGATGGCTCTTAAGGCCGAAAATGACAACCAGCAATGGGAAGGAGATAGAAGACATAGGATTTGATTGATTTTGTCCTGGACTGGTCAAATCAGTTTATGGAATTGTATTCAACCTTCTTCTGATATTAAGCAGCAAAATTTCTTTTATGTTAACCATTTTCCTTGGCATTTGTATGTAGGATTTTTGGAGTGAAGAAAACCCTCATCAGTCATGTTCTGAGTTGAAGTAGAATTGTACTGAATGGTGAAATTTCAAAGCAAGTTTTTAAAATTTACTCATCGTCCTTGATTAATTAATTACATATGCTTGTTCAAGAATCTGAAAGATAAGAGAGAGAGAGAAAAAAAAAATATCTACCTGCTGTACAATGTATGTGCAAACACGCAATAGGAATTGAGAAATATGGTTGTTTACTATTAACACGTGGTTTACTATGAATTCCTGTGAATCATAGCGATACCATTTGGATTATGGCAGGATATTTCTAGTACATTTTCTGACCTATGCGCCAATAGCTCTGACACTGTTTACTGAGTTTGTCAGTGCAGTTAATAAATGACCAATCAAATTATACCTGGGTGTATTGTGGCAAAAGACACAGGGTTTGCTGGGTCATGAGGTAATTTATAGGTCATAGAAGGGGGAGTTGATGAAGAAGGATGCTCAAGTCATGCATACATGTACATGTTGATGGATTCACACAGAGGTGTTACATTTTGTGGGAAATCTATTAACTTTAAGGAGATTAAGTTAACAGTCCAGACATAAACACTAATGTTATTTTTTGGCAATTGGGTAAATGATTGATGATGATACAAGTTTATTTTTCATCACTTACATTTTTTGTATATGCCCAAGGGGCTGTTCTAAAGAAAAAAAATTACACTATTGTACAGTGTGTAGACAGTAAATGTAAATATTCTGCATTATGTGTGAAATTTGTAAATGACATTGATGTGTTAGCTTTTATCCTGCAACCAGGACACCGGTAAGGACTTTGTTTGAACTTTGTCATGAAAGTCGACAAAAACCATCGCCAACTGTTTCAAATCGCTGACATGATCTGCCAGGCAGGTTAAAATGAACTGACAGAGGCTCTACTGAGTGGTTGCCATGGAGTTAGTAGACTCATCTATCAGACGAAAGTGACTAAAGTGTCCATGCACCATCTGGCTTTAAGTGTTGGAAGTTTGGATGAGAGTTCAGTTTACTTTTGGGGGAAGAACTACGCTTCCAAATCTCACGAGCAGATTCCTTGTGCAATTAAATTTGCACAGTAGAATTTGGAATATTCTTCCAAACTTTTTCCCAGTGCCAGCTCTTCACAGTACATAGAAAAAAAACCTTTGGGATATCAAGACCGTGTTGCTCACAGTGCATTGTGGAGAAAAAAGTCAACAGCCATTTGTAAACATTACTGAAGATATCCATTTTGCAGATATTCCTTTTTTGATCAAGCATGTGAGTTTCAAAAATATTATTTACGAATACTTTGCATTTCAGTTAATGTTTTTTAGTGTTTACCCTGAGTTTGGGGGCTAATGTAATATCACACTGTTGGTTTAATTCAATTTTCCCTGTTGCTACTGACTGACATTCCTGATTTTCACTAATTCAACCCATTTAGATATAGTCAATAACCAGGTTACAATAATAAATCTCATTTCAGAGACTTCAGTGAATCATTTATTCATCATTTGCAGGCGAGTAAACAGTTTGGAATCACCTGAGGGAGCTTAATTAAAATGAACTTGCCCTGAGGCAAGTTGGCATGCTCCAAGGCCTGGTGGAGCACTCCAGTAAATGACAACCACGCCCCTAATCCACCTGTCTATTGCTGGTGTTAATTGACCAGGAGCACATTAATTAGTGTCTGGAATCCCAGGTCTGTCAATCACACTCATCTATTATATCGCAGCAGCTCCGAGCTCCCAAAATGTGTCGGGGAGGGGGCTGTTGAGTTCATCCCTGAGAAATATTAATCTTTTCCAAATTGTCTGTGCTGCATCCACTAACATCCAGTCTGCCTGGGCCAATTTGTCTCTTTCATTTCCTTTGTTGTTGTTCTGCATTGATTAATACTGAATTATATCCTTTCCAATCTGACTAGAAACGTATTTCCCACATGAGAATCAGCTTTAACCTGTAAGAAAAGAAAAAGAAATGCTGTGGGCTGTGTGTTCGACTTCCCAAGGGCTGTACAGGTGCTATTCAATAATATCAAAAATTAATCTGTGGTATGGCATGCTAGAGAGTAAGCCTTGGGGTAGCCTAGCTCTCTGCGTGACAGCCTGACTAATACATGTACATGTAGATAGTGATGACTCATAATTTATGGCCCCCCCACCATTCTTGGTTGGATCTTCCAACTTTGTGATCATGGGCCCTTCAGTTCATGAACTGGCTCGTTGAGTTCCATTAATTCAAAATGGAACAGTATGTATTATTCACTTAAATTCTGCCAAACCTGCGAGGAAAATTCCATGTGTGAAAACAATTGTTTTCGGTTCCTCAAAGATGTACTGTTTAACTGTGCTATTAAATATTATTTTGAATTAACCAGTACAGTACATGGAGAGGGTGTCCCAGAAAAAAACAAACCCTGAGGAAAGGGTTTGGTTTTTTCTGGGACACCCTGTAGAGGTTATTCAGAGTAATTCCTGTAAGATAACAAAATTGCTCATAATATATTTAACAATTAAGTTAATGAAAATGGGTAATACTGCCTAAAGTTGAATTCTGGATATATTCCAAACTGCAACATATACTTAGCCGTAGCTCATTATTGCAGTTTTTATGGAGACAAAAACTGCTTTCTCTTCCAAAGGCGTTGATTTTATCAGAAGAAATGCGTAGTATTGAATAAAACATTCTCTTTGCATGGAGTGTACACTGATGTTGGACTGAGGCAATTTGTTGCATTTATAGCATGCCAAGTGATGCATAATTCTCAACAAGTTGCCCCCGTTTTTCCATGCTCCATATCCATAGTCAGTCCACTTCTCTACCCATTATAACCATTACTGTATTGACGCTCCTCTCTAACCAGTTCCCCTCTCTCACCGGTTCCCCAAGGGCCTCTCTGCCTCTCTCAGATCAATAGGAGATAGTCGGGAAGGCTTTCTCCGGTATCGAGGTGGGGAGAGATAGGAGAAGACTTGGCCTGGTTTCAGGGAGGACTATCAAATTGTACTGTCAGTCTCAAGTCTTTCTCTTGTGTAAATTACCTGAGGAGGTGTCTGGAATGGTTGTGTCAGGGTCTTGATGATCGATACAGGACTTGTCAGGATTTGGTTTGAGGGGGTAGACACAGATATAAGAAATTCAGAGGTTTGGGGGTTGCTGTCTAATTCAAGTAAAAATTTGGTCTCAACTTTCACTGAACATGGAAAGTGGTGATTTACATTAACTGAAAAGTGTAAGTTTTAAAAACAATCTGAAAAAGTTTTACTACTCCAGACTTATTCAAACCAGCCATTCGTGATATTCTGAAGTCAAAGTGTTTTTTTCTCATATCCAACTATCCTCAGGACCCCCACGCTTGGACCAACCCATTGTAGGATTCCAAAAAGCCCGAGTTGGAAGTAAAATCAAGCTTCTGTGTCCTGTGGTTGGTAATCCACCCCCATTAATGATGTGGAAGAAGGATGGTGAGTCTATCAACACTCTGTGGGAACGATTCAAAGTCTTATCAGCCGGCTTGAAAATTAAGAACGTGGAGATGGCGGATGCTGGGCAGTACATCTGCAGAGCAACAAATGGATTTGGCAGTGTTAGCCTCAACTACACTCTTACAGTTGTTGGTAAGTTTTCAGATTTGTGGAAAACTAGGTTCAGTCAGAGATTCCAAAATCGAATGTTGGTGCCCCCTTCCAACCTGTGATAACACTTGAGCCCCAACCATTGTACCACATAAGTTGAGGTGTCACTCTATGTGTGATTGCAGAGAATGGCATCAGAATTGATAGTGTACCTCCTGGGATCTCAAGATTCCTTGCTTGGTCAATGGCAGTGTTAGTAAGGTGCCAACATTTACATTCGGAACATTCAATATGAAATTTTATCTCTAAATATTCACAAAATTCAAACCACGGTCCCTCAGATTATGTAAAAGAATACTGGCAGTTCTCCTTCACAAATTCACAGACTTTGTCCTTAACCTTCACTGTATGAATAAACACAGACATTGGAAAATCCTATAGTCAAAAAATTTACGTGTGAAGAAAAAAATAGGGCATGTGCATATGATTTGAATGCACGCAATATATCTAGCAGTACCGTTTATAAACCTTGTCACTAGGTTAGTCTGGTACCTGTGATTCATGACACGTTGCCATGGTAATGGGGTTATCACATCAGAATCCACTGTGTAATGTTATTCCTGTCGGAGTGCTAATAAAGGCAACATTGGTCTTGTCGGCTTGAGGCATCAGTCTAGCAAAAATAAAGAGAAAAGAGGTTAGGGCATCCAAGGATAATTGATGGTTTTGAGTCGAAGACGATAAATTAACTGGATATTTACAGGCGACAGTGTGGGTGTCAGTTGCTGGCATGTTGGAGAAAGCACGGTTATGAACATTAAAGCTGACTGAAACCAATAAAACGATGATGTTACATTGGAATGAACACATTAATGTCACTACCATGATGCTTGGCTATGTTTGCGGGAACCATAAAGTAACTTCACAGCAAGAAAGTGAGATTATTGGTAGACTGTAGAAGTCTTGTTTGGATTGGTTCCCAAGCCAACTGCAAAGTGAAGCCAACAAAATTAAAGTTGATGGGATTTTTCCATCAGAGGTGGGTGTGCTCTGCCAAGTCACACTTATTTTCCTTGAGGCTTGATGTCGCTTGAAAATTGAAATACATAGAAATCATCCATCTGCCATTTTGGAGGATTCAAGAAAGTACCCAGCAAGATATGGCTGCAGAGACATGGTTGAAGTTGAGATTCCAGAATTCTTCAATTGATGTCACAGACATATACAAAATACATAGAAGTAATAGTTTTCTTTTGTTTTTTCCCTCAGGATTTGAAAATTTAATTTTTTGGGCCACCTGTCAGTTATATTACTCAGTGTTTTGATGAAAGGTGAATTATTTTCCTTTCATATTCTGTCATATTAACTTCAATTCACATTTCATTCATTCATTTACACTCTGTATTAATACAGGTTCCATGAACTCATATGCTATGCACATGGACTTTTACCCCTTTCACACTTGGAGAACAATCAAGCAATTTCTTTGGCCATAAATGTAGCTTGTGCGAGAATGTTTAATTAGTGTGAGGTATAGAGGGCTGTCACACTGTAATGAGTGAAATGCAAGAGGGCTTCAGCTGGATCATAAGGGGGAAAGTACCAAATGCTATTCCATATGTCAGCAGTGATGTATGGCAGACTGTACATAGCAATGTAATGCTGGCTCCACAGAATGGAGGAATATGAATATGTACTTGGCTGGAGCTTGTTAACCACCTTTGCAGCCCCAGTCACGCTTGTAATCACACAGAAACATTTAGTATTGGAAAAACAGTCCATGGGTTTGATTTAACAAGGAAGGAATAGACATGATGGTACTGAATGACAAGCAATATTAAACCTCACCAAGGTGACGAGTGATGATATCATTCAAGAGAAAATGTTGATTGTAACGAATGAAAAAAAAGCTATGACAGAAATTGCCTGATAAAATCCACAGCATGTGTAGATGAAGTGATGTGTATCATTGGATCCAGGCAAATAGACGCATCATTGCAACAAGATGACAAAACTCATTTTATCTGTCTGTCTAACTCTCTTGACAACTGCTGGAAGTTATAAAAGTTTAAAAAAGTATTTTTATGACATGCATACAAGCACCCCAACAATTCCATCAACAACCCATGGGATGGTGAACACAGTTATGAATTGTTCTGTTACGGTACATGTAGTTGTTATGGGCATGAACTTGTGCAAGCAGACCATATTTGGCTAGATGACAGTTTTTAGATTTATAGCTGATGACATTGAATACTATGAATAGACTGAACTTGGGCCAGTCTAATATCTCTACAAACAAGCTGTCATGTATTTTACTGTCTCTTTATTTGACCATTTTCAAAGCTGTCTGGACTGTCGCTTGAGCTATTTTTAGCAGAGATTTTGATTGGTTGAGCAAATTAGTCTTTATCTATCCAGCCAACCTGTCTCATCCAATCTTGACACAATCGACCATACCCATCTGACAACCAACATCCTTCCTTGCCATTGTAATTGATTGCGACTGATTTCAACACAGTTGACTAAGTAAATTAAATGAATGTTGATGAATCTGGAGATTGCAAGGAAAGGGGGACAGACTAGTGAGAAGGACTGTCGGTGCCTCCAATCTGTGTCCAGTTATTTGTGTGAAGATACAGACGCTGTAATGTTTCAGTATTAGTCAATTAAAAAAACTAGTTTTTCATCTTGGCCTTTTCCTACAGTGTGTGCCTTTGATGTGCATGGGTGATATTGGTGTGGTATCTATTTTACAAATGTGATTTTAAGGCTAAAACTTAATTGGGCTTGTACTCTTGTAATTGACAGTTTCAAGTAAAATTTGTTGCCATATAGTCCTTATTTGGACACCATCTTGGTCCAATTCCTAAAGTACATGATCGATCTATGTGGAGATGTGAAAGACATCCGATGCACCTGTCTAATATGAAACTGATCTTGAGTGCCAAAGACTGCCCGCTGTGTCCAATTAACAGCCTCTCCATTATCAACACAGCCCTAGTGACTATCCACTTGAATCTAATAGGAGATTGGACTGTTCCGATGATTAGAATGACATTGATTGACAGAAAAAAGTCTATTTTTCTTGATTCTTATCTCATCTCTAAGCAACGGTTGGTGTACCCGTCCCAGACCAATTGGCTCATGCACCTTATATTCCAATATTTAATTACAAATATTAGCACAGTGAGTTCTTATCTCAAGTATGAGTTTTGCTTCATATTTAAATTAAGCAGCCTGTTGTAAGAAAAGAGGGAACAGTCAGAATGTGGATTTGTGATTTCTTAGTTCACAGATTATACATGCATAACAAAACAAATCATCAGAGAGGATATGTACCAGTTCCTCCACAAGTCATTTTTATATGTTTGTTGAGTTCGGAGGGAGCTAAAAATTGTAGTTTTTGCCCATGTATTCAAATTGTGCACTTGAGACTTCTCTTTATTATTTTTTGGAATTTGTATCAATGCCTAATGGACTTCCTGCTGTCTCATTTCGTGCATCTGTGCCTAGTCGTTTTCCATGTTTGTACAATGTAGCTAAAAAGTGTCACGGCATTTGGAGATGCATCTTTTTAAGACAACCTTAACAGTTTAGATATATTGCCTCACACCGGATGCATGTACTTGCATGATGCAGATTTCTTAAAAGTTACTAATTTGTCATCTGCCAAGTCTTGCTTTCTCTTGAAATACACTTTCTCATTTTCAAGATGTATTTTTTTTTTATAAAAATACACTTTCCTTTTGTTGACGCAGCATGCTGTTGCATTACTTTATCTGAAATATGCTCTCTGGAATAAATTGTAAGTTTGGCATACAATTCAGCACGCATTGGGTCTCTACTTTGTGTTTATTGTAGGCAGACTGTTGTGCTGTTTAATGCAAAGACAACCTGGACTATTTTTGTGTTAGGTCTCAAACTGTTGGCATGCATATTCTAAATTTTAATGACTAGTCCTTCAAGAGACCAGCCAGCATTAAAAATTTGATGAGTACACACACTAAAATTGACACTGCTCTCCCCTTTTTTGAGTTGTTAATTTACGGGCGGGTGTTCTCTGACAGCTGTATTGACAGCCATGGCACAAAGGGGCTGTAATATTGCAATGGACTGGAGAATGTGACCTTATGACCCCAGCTCTACAGTTGGAAGGAGTCCCCTGAGAAAGGCGTCTTATATCAACAGTTGAGACCAGACAAATATGGAACAAGCTCCCTGCTTTGATCTGCTCTCAGGGCTTGCACATTAAAAGGACTTTTGCTGATTTGAGTTTGTATTTGCAGGTGTACATTCAGTCCTATTGATTTGTGTGTTGTGATGAAGGCACTGTAGCTGTATTTACGACATAGTTTTTCTCTGCCACCTGATACCAATGGAATCAAGCCCATGAAAACAGACCTGGTTTTCACTTACAAGGAAATGTTTCTGGTTTCTTGTCAATCTACCAAGCAAGTTGGCTATCCCTTACTCCCAGGAATTCTCTGGGGTGTATTTTGAATGTGGGTTACTCTTTCTTCTTCTCTGCCAATTCTGATAAGAGTTCATTTGTGCTGGGGGTTTGGAGTTTTGGAAATACATCCTAGTTGTAGATGCAGGGATCCTTGTTAATAGTGGAGCTCTGGGACATCCTCAATAATGTCACATATGTGGTCAGTTCCTAGTCTCTTTTATTATTTCTTAGGAATGCCTGCATGAAAATGAGGTACAGTCTTTCTTCCATCTGTTAATGTGTGAGTAGCACTGTCTATAGTGTACCAAAGTGTGACGTCATTTACCGGTAGAACCAGGAAGACTCAAGTGTTGTTCATACAAATGGAACACAAGTGCATGTTGGTTCACGTGCTGGTTCTCGTGCTTATGCCTTTTACTCACTTAATTGTGCACGTGACATATCCACTTGGGTACTTTGTAGGTATTGGAAAGCATGCACAGTACTTGTGTACCCGATTATTTGAGAAATTAACATCGCATTAGGCCTACTTGTTCCTTCATCTGACCATAGAGCTACAAATCGTAGCTCTATGATCTGACAGTTTGGCTAAATATCTCAAGAAAGTTGTCTTTGATTCAGGCCCCTATCAAAACTAGCTGGTGAAATTTGATACATGTAGTTGCACTTAGTACCAATAATTTATGATAAATATGGATTGTTATTTAATCAGACACTTCATTGCACAGGTAATGCAATATTGGTGTAATAATAATTACACTAGCTGTTCTGTACTTGATATTTTAATTTGTCCAAAATATCCAATTACCTGTCGAGGTTGGGCTTCTTTTGGAACTGAAAACAATCATGGCCGCGAATAATCAAAATTTTCACCATTAAGTTCAAATTATGTATAAAGAAAAACAGCACACATGTGCCATATACTGTCGTTGTAGACTTGCCTAGGAACATCATCAAGGAAAAACTTGTTACCTTCTCTGATTTATTAAAGAACACCAAATATTTCTTGTGTAATGAGGCTGAAAGACAAGCAAGACAGGAATGGAAGATTACTTGACTGTGCTTATCCTGTGAAGGACAAAGCCCTGAGGCCGTATGGACCTCCATTTGGTCAAATTTTTGTTGGATCATATTAGCAATTATTACCTTGTTGTTAAGCACCAGGTCTGAATGGATGCCAGTTAATTGGTACTGTACATGCAGCATAGGGTTTGAAAATGGGGGGGGGATATCTTGTGATGACACAAGATTGAAGGAATTTTTCTCCTAGAGACTTGTTCCTCTCATCAACAGCCTTGAAGGGTCCTGCATATTTCAAGTCATTAAGCCATACCCCAAATTTGTTTATCCAGAAGAAAGAGCAGTGTAGTTTATGTGTACCGCATACCACATTAGCAATGAAGTGAAGGTCGGTGATGTGGCTGTGGGACTTCCCATACTATCCAGGATCCTGTGGAAGTATGTTTTAGCTACTGTCTGGGGATACTTTCCAAAAGGAAATGTGTTAATTGCCAATCTTGAGAGGAGACTAGTCCTCACACTTCCTGGAAGCTTCCCCTGTTGAAATGTCAGACTTTATTTCCTTTTGAAAAAAATCTCCAGCGCCACAATCATAGCCATTATTCAAGTCATGTTTCCCAAAGGTTTGTGTTTAAAAAAAAAGAAAAGAAAATTGCACCCAGAATGGGGATGCTAATTCCTCCCCTTTATTCCCTTGAAATATATTGGTGAAACAGTAAGCACTTGGTAGTAGCACAGTTACCTTGTAGCTGGTGCATTTTGATTGTAGGGGTTTGTAGTCAGTGCCAGTCACCCAAATGAACAGGTGATGAATACTAAGGAAATCTTTCAAATTGCATGACATTTCAGCAATCAAAGATCTAAACTCTGCTTCAATTTAGCCTACAGCTAAGTTAAAGAGTATAAATTGAAGGGCCAGATTTTAATAAAGACATGAAAGATGACCTAATATTAGGATTTTTTCTAGAAGGTAGAGTTTGTGTGAACATTATGAACATCAAGATTCTGTTCCTGTTGTGATCAGAGAAACTGACAACGAAGTAATTTACAGCTCTCCCTTTGCCTAGTTGTTACCAGCCTGCTGTGACCCATTAGTACAAATTGAAGGTTTCACAAATGTAATTAACCAGATGGGGATAGCCAAGTGGTGTAATGGATTGGTTCGGGTAGACCTAGGTAAAACAGGATTATTGGTCGGTCCCAGTACTCCGCTTTCTTGGTTCCAAAGGCCATGTGCTCCTGATGAACACTGCCAAGCCAGTATATGTTAGTTGCTCATAATCACATATCCATTACAATGTTATTTTAGATTGCAAATCCAATTAACGCTTGGCAGGACGGGTCTCCTCCCAGCACACATATCTTTGACATGTTTAATCCGCCAAGTGCATACATTTACTGAGTATTTCAATCATTTTTTTTCTTTTGTCATTGTTTGTGCTTGGAGTGGAAGGTAACAGGATTCGGTAGTCTTTAGTAATTTTGCTTTTGGGTATCTTATTCATAATAGAAGTACTTAATGAAATCCCAAAAGACTCGCAATATTTTTGTGTGATTACCAGTAACAATCACTATATTATTTCTGCCCAGTTGGATACCAATGTAACATGTAGTGAGCAGGTTCATCGCTTGAGTTGCATAAAGTACACTGTACTTTTGGTTTTCTGGTGAATCATCGATTTCTGGTCAAAACACCATTGCAGTCACTGCGTAGATGTCATTGTGATTCCCGAGAAGTTGTTAGGGAGTGCTGCAACCTGAGGGATTTTTCATTTGAGATGATATATTTCTTGCACTGTCATAGGTTACGATAAAGACACTAGACAGCAAATTTATGTAAATTGAAAAAAAAAGTCAAAATGTCAGTGACTAGCCAACATGTTTTTTTAAAACTTGATTATTGGTTAGTTGATTGCAGAAATGCATATGTAAGTGATAAACTGCTGATGTGTCCTGCAGAATGCAATACCACTCACCAGCTTGATCAGTTTGGATACCTATAGCATTGAAGCAGTCAAGCTCCATCTTGGTTTTCTGCTGGGAGGGGTAAAGAGGTGATTGGAAATTCATATTTTTAGAAACTTAGTTTCCTTAGTTTTGAAGAAGATTGCAGGGTATAGTCATATTCTGCTTATCCCAGTAACATGTTTACAAGAATGTTAACCATGATCACACATGTTTTCTGGTTTGTTCAGCAGGTGTTTCATTTATCTCGTCAAGGTGTCTGGAGCTAGACTATTGTATTCTTATCTGAGCCATTTGTTTCAAGTAGCCACTTCATATTACAACAATCTCCAAATGTTTGTTCCATCCAGAAACCAGTCCATTTTCAGCCACTTTAGGTTTTTCATCCTCTTGAGAGATAGGGCGCTTGGAATTCTTTTTGCAAAAGGGCGGTGCAGCTTTGAAAACCAACTTTGGTCGTGTCATTCTTAGTTTTGGGCGATAGATTTCGTAAGACTGAGTACATTATCTCAATGCATTTTCCTGTGCTCTTTTTTTCAAGAGGTTTTGCACATAGGCCTTAATGTGCCAACATGTGTTCTCTCTTTAGTCAAGAATGGAATGCTCTGAAATCTTGAAGTTACCTTTTGATGTGTTTATTTCAAGCTGTTGGTTTCAAGTGCCTTTTTCACTCACAGTAAAGGAAGTGTTGTGAATTTGCATTGGAAGAGTTACATGTTCTCGTGACTTTGTGTAACACTGCACAGGATGTTTGGTAATGTAAATTTGAAGATGGAATGCAATCAAAGACCATTTGTGATGCATGAGCCCTTGGCTGGAAACCAAACTGGAGGCTAAGATTTTCTGTACATACTGTGCTTGGAAAGTACAAAGTGTGTTTGTCTGAAGAGACTGTAAAGACTTGGTTCTGCAGAGATGCAGCAAACAAGGCATTTGAATGACAAAGAAGTCAGGCCAGTCCTATTCAGTGACTGGCTCCAATACATCTCACAGAACTCAAGGATATATAGCTGGCAACAAATAGATCAGTTAAATGGATCATGAAAAGACCAATTAAAGACACCACGCCATTTCCCTCCCTGATCCTTGAAGGAGGAGAATAGCTCTCGTTCCAAGCAGATTAGTGAGACCTTGTGCCCAGCATCTTACCATTTCTGGTCCTTTTATCAGTGCAAATCACCCATGTTGGTTTGCTGGAGTTGGCCACAATCTCCTGACCGTTAGGTATCCCAGGTTGCACCTCTACACAATGCCATAATGATGATGATGGAGGATGGGATTGGTTTGGGTTCAACCAAGCATGAAGCATTGGTGGTGTGTGACTGTGCAGCTTCAGGGAAGATGTGATTATGTACAGCTCTGATTATCCAAGTTTGAAATTGAATTCCAGCAGTCTACTTTGTATGGAGAGAGAAGTTTCAGTCCCGAACAGCTAAAAAACTATATAGACACAAAGTCTTTGGCGTCCTCAATGACGTTGTTTATATTGTACTGAGTGAGACTCCAATAACTTATTTTGGAAGGCTCAGAAAGATTCAAGGAATTGAATTTATGCAGTATTTTCTTGCAGAAATTCATCCCCCGTGGTGGACAATTTTTTAAATGAAAACACCCCTCCCTATTGAACCCTGCTTTACAGGCAGTCAGCATGAAATTGCTTAACACTTTATTGCTTGCTAACATAGCATGATGATATTCTGTGGTAATGAAAATTGATTAATGTAATAATTAGACAGGAATGGATTGTCCGGAAGTTAAAATGAATAGCCTACTGCTTCGTTAATGCAGTTGGAATCAATATCTTCAGTACATTTCCTCTTTCTTGTTTGCTGATAAATAACAGAGCAGCATGTTGTCTCCAGTTGGTCTTAGGAGTCCACAGCAATGAAAATCTGCAGTGGAGTATTTTGTTTCAGTGTTCAGTATAGTTAAAGGTGCAGATAATGAGATGCTTAGAATAATCTGGACCAAGGGAAATTCATGGAAAAGTTGAAAGGATTGATGCAATGCAAGTTGGGTTTTGGAAAAGTGTTTGCTTGCAGTGAATCCTAAATATTTACGCCTAATGCTGATGTTTCTGTAAATTGAACAAGGAGCCTTGTTGGAACGAAACTGCTTTGACTGTAAGCAAAACAAACAAAAATTGAGCTTGTTTGAGCAAGTTCGTCTTGGGGTATTGTTTTGCTTGCCATGTTTACAGTTTAATGCATGAAATGAGCAGAGACAACTCCAGATTCAGCTTGAAAAAGTGTGTTATATAATACAGATTGGGCTTGTGTCTGCTGGAAAACAAGTTTGAGATTATCTATTTGATGTACATGTACTGATTTTGTGGTCGTGGTTGTGAATTGCAGCATTATGTTACTTTGCTCAGATGGTGAATTCTTCATTTGGCATCTCACTGATGTGAGGTTTATGGCAGTTGTCACAATAGACATGAGTAACTTGAACTTACAAAATGCAAACTGTCTTGAGTTGAAAATTGGTGAGACTATTAATCATTGCAATATGTCATTTTTCTGGGCCAGTGACATCTCTCTGACACAGAAATGTAAGGGATTGGCATGGTTGCTGCAGCAACCAGTGAAAGTTTTAACTTTGCAGCTCCAATGTTTCATTGTTAACCTTAGTGATAGAAATTGATTGAGTGAGTGGATTAAAGGGGGCCCTCTGTTGGTATGAGCATCTCAGGTTAGATTTGATTTATGATTCAAATTCAAGTTCAATTAAAGAAAATGGTACACTTTTTCAAAAACTTTGATTAAAAAAAATTCCTGCTGTGTAACCACGAGATTTATAGCAGATTCTTGTATTTATTTCTAGAAGACAGACGGAACCTTGGAAGAGTCAAGAACTCTGAGAGACCAGAAGCCCCAACAGGAAGCAAACCACCTACAGGAAGTGAGTTAGAGTTTAGAGAAGGATGGTACTCAAAGAAAATAGATCACATCTTGAGACTGAAATTCAGCAAGTACTTTTAGTAATCAGATTACTTTGGAAATCAGTATGAATCTGTTTTATTGAGATGAGACAGCATAAATAGTGGTCTTGTAACTGTGTATGATTAGTTTTCTGTCTCATGAGCAATAATAGGTCTTTCCCACTGACCAAATCTTGGGGGTGGCCCAGCGTGACTCGGGGATGAACAGAAGCCATGTTTCCCACTGGAACTCACCTTGGGGATGAGTATTCCAGTGGGAAAGGGCCATTTATTTGCCTAAAACATCTACAGATTCCTCAAGTTTTTCATGATAGTTCAATCATTTACACCAGGTATTTTGCCATAATATGTTAATCAGATTTGTGACTGTCAACCTGTCACATTTTGCACCTGTTTTTCCTTGCCAGCTAAACCCAAATTTTCACAGCCCTCCAAGATGAGAAAAAAGAAATTTGTGTGCCCCTTGAACAGCTCAGTGAAGCTGAAATGTGCAGCAACTGGCTACCCGAAACCTCAAGTCCTCTGGATGCGAAATGGAGTAACACTGACAGAGGAGGAGCTAGAAGAACAGAGGGCATCCTTTACACTCAAACTGAAAAGTCTGAAGGCCTCTGATTCTGGAGACTACACATGTGTTGTGTTCAATAGAAATGGTCAAATCAATGCTACATACTCAGTGGAGGTTGTAGGTGAGATACAATAATTGTATTAGTCACTAAAATGTAGCTGTACAAAAGCATTGGGTAAATTTCTGGAAATCCATCAAAAATCACCAAATTGTGGAGAATTTTGCATGAGGAAAAGAGAGCCCTAATGTCTTACACAGGATTTTATATTCTTTGATGCTGAAGCACAAATACCATTGGATTCAAGTGTACTGGTTGATTTTGGCTGGTTTAGGTAAAAAATTTCAAACCTGATTTAAAAATAAATAATGGTTTCATACCCATTTTACTGTAAAGCAAGATAAGATCTTGTTAATTGGTAATTTACACCAATGAGCCAACATTTGAACATATTTTAAAGTTTCTTCTGTGTTTGGCCATTGAATCTTATAAACAATTAAGACCAACTGAGGACAGACTGAAGTACATTTAGTAGAAATTTTGTTGCTTGCTTTGACCAGATCAAGCGCATGCTAAGCCAGTGTTACAAGGTGAACATCCAGTCAACACCACTGTCGCTTATGGAGGAACCACTTCATTCCAGTGTCGAGTCCGCAGTGATTCGCCCCCTCACATCCAGTGGTTGAAACGAGTTGAACCACACAACGGCAACCAACGTATCAATGCTACCATCGACATGGATGGGCAAAAGTTTGTGGTATTGCCAGCTGGTGAGGTGTGGTCAAGACCAGATGGATCCTACTTGAATAAACTTATGATCTCGCATGCTACTGAGGA
Source organism: Acanthaster planci (assembly GCF_001949145.1). Next base: position 2,775,156 of record NW_019091366.1, read on the forward strand.
GGATAGTGGCATGTACATATGTCTTGGGGCTAACACGAATGGTTATAGTGTGAAGAGTGCATTCCTGGAAGTATTACCCGGTAAGTTAGTCTGTTCGTTAGACAGTCTGTCTGTAGCATATTTTGTTCCATTGGTTTGGTAAGAATATCATTATCTGCTTTAGATAGCAAGTGAGCATTGTTTGCTCATGATGGCTCTTCTAGCTATATTTGTCAAAGATGTGTAAAGCTGTTTTCAGCCAGGTTGTTCAGTTATCTGGTTCATCTTCTGATTTTGAAAGAAATAGTTAATAGCTTAATTTATAAGTTTGGGTCAGATATCAAATTCGTAACATTGAGTGTTTACAACCAAATCTGGTTGGTTTCTTAACACTGGTGGTGTTGTTATTTCTTTTTGCAGCTTAAGCCTTTTTTTTCTAGTGAACATCTTTAAAGAGAAGTGAGTTGATGGTGGTTATTAATTGTTTGTTTTTCAGATCCCAATGGACGATCACAACCAGGAGGTAGAAATAACAATTTCAATGTTAATATCAATATGAATGATGTCGTTGCCAAACAGAATCCACAGGATATCGACACCACTAAGAAAGTGCTACTCATCACCATCCCTCTAGCCTTTGCTGTTCTATTCTGTCTTGGGGCAGCTGTCTGTACCTACCACCGCAACAAAAATATTCAGGGCTATGCAAGCCCTGCTACTAACCAACCGTCCAATCACCTTGCAGTACGGGCGGAGCATAAACGCAACACCCCTGTGCATCCAAATCAATCAGACTGTGAACAGAGTGTACCCTTAACCTCACCCCCATCAAGCTTAGGAGGGGTACACTCATATCACCCACCCAGTCGAGAGGGCGTAGCTATCAACAGATATACAGACTTGGGTATGAGTGCGGAGAGCTACTCCGACACACTTAACAGTAGTGGCAGTGTGTCTAGTGGGAAGGTACACACACATCAACATGTTCATCAGCATCATGTCGTTCACCATTGCTAGCATTCAGTATACTCCTGCATAGAAATGTGTAAATTTAAGGAGTGTGTTATTTACAAAATGGTGTCTTGGTACAGTGTAAGTGGTACAGTGGGATGACCTTTGAACCCCCCTGACCTGCTTAAAGAAAATGTTACAATATGAGGTTATTAAGAACTGATCCAGGGGTCACAGTCATTGGGTGGGGGGAGGGACTTTAAAACATGAGTTTATGATCTGTTTTGTTAAATGTTAAGTACTAGACGTGGCGTTATAGCCACTCAGTTTGTATGGAATTTCTACCAAATTAGGCGTGAAGTCAACATAATAATGTGTAAATCAAATCATACATCGGGAAACCAATGACTATGTCCTAATCTATCAATTTTTTCTTGTCAAGTTGCCACTAATGTTGATTTCCCACAATGCTTTGCATTTTGTCTTAACAGGCGACATCATATTTATAAATAGTGTTTACATACCAGTATCTGTACAGCTGAATGTATATATAAATATATATTAAATAGAACTTATTTTTAAAAGATTAATTAATCATTATAACCATAAGTGGAGAAAAGGTGGACATGATTAGAAAATCACTGCTCAGAATTTTAAATCGAATTTTAATTTCTGGAAATTCATGATGTGTCATGGAAAATTAGCCACTGGTAAATCTGGTTAATTGTCCGAGGCAATCAGTCTTGCAGTGATATGGTTCATTGCATTTTTGAAAAATGCAGTAATTGAAGCTATTGGTCTTATGAAGCATGTAGCTATTTAACCAGTATTTGAAGCTTTTTTCCAACCCTCCCCCCCCCGGAAGTTTGAAGGAACCTTCCTAAGTAGGCCCTATTCTACTACTTTTTGCTGTGCAGAAGACCAGTGGTTTATTGCTTACATGTAAAACATTTGACGACCATGAAAGTACCAGTGACTGGATTCTGCAGAATCTTTTCAATCCTTTGTCTAAGAGTTGGACTGATCTTGTAAGATGGACTTAAATATAGATAATACGTCATCCTCACCTCCACTTCCTATCTATGTGTTGATAGCCTTTGATATCAACATGGGTGGATTTGTAAATTGAAGAGTTTAGTGTAATTAAGATTTGATGTCACAATGAAGATACGTCATTGCAGGGCCCTGTGGTGACATCCTGAGATCTGTGTCCTTTTCATTCCAGATCTCTTCAAGAAACATGTTTATGCCTTTTTGTTATCTTCAAATTATGACTGCTTTTAAAGAATATATTAACTGCATTAATTTTTTTTTCAAGAAGTATCTCAGCTCTGAAGCATGTCATGCAAGTGATTTTTGGAGTACTTAAAATGACTTGGTGCTGGACACATCTGAAATCCATTATGCCTGTGCCTTTTTTGTTACTATCTGCCACAACATTTCAGGCTTTTTCCCTCATTCCTCTTAGTGAAAATATTTGTGGCTAAATTATATGTTGACGTAAATATTAAACGCCTATACTTTTTCACGTAAATATTAGACTGGTAACCAAGTTTTAATTATACATTTACTTTGTTCTCTAAAAACAATCACTGCCATAATCTCTCTTTGATTTTCTATTTGTTCACTGCCAACTGTTCCTTATTACTGTTCATTTGTTCATCCTTTCCATTTAGTCAGTTCGGTATTAGTCTGTGTTCCAGTTGTTCAGGTTATTTGCTTTTGATCCCCAGTTTCTGTTAACGGAGTATAACATTAGAGGGCGCAATAAGAACTTTCTGTGGTGCTCCCTAAAGCAGTTGTATTGGTGGTTCAGCCACTGATGACTGATTTTATCCTTCCATGTTATATTTAAGTTTCCAACATGTTTCACACCCTTGCCAAAGATTTTTCAAGCATCAGTTGTAACTTGGGCTGTGGTTTGAAATGTTAATCATGACTGCATTAGATGGTGACTGTAGACATGTGTGTAATTTCAAGCCACAGCCAAATAGGTCAGACATGGCCTTTCTGTTTTTGAGCTTTTGACTAATGTCGGGGATTTTCTAACAAGCTGCTTTTTATTGCCTATTGAGGCCATATAAACTTTTGTATATAGCAGTTTTTAAGAGTAAAATGGCTAAACAATGAAAATTGAATTGAAAGTTTGTTTGTCTTGTTGACTGAAATTTGGAACATACCAATGGCAGATATCCTAGAGTTTGAAGTGAAGAAAAGAGCTCCAAAATGTCTATTCCATGCAATGTTATACATTTCCTTTTCATGGCATTAAAATGTTACTAGAATTACAAATAGAATCGGCTAAGGTGACAACCTCCCCCCCCCAAAGAACCATGGCTTTTATGTGTTGAGAAATATAAAGAAAATACTGACAAGGCTTCCCCTACTAATAATAGTCAGTGTTCTACTGAACTAAATGTTTCTGGAATGTGCAGATAACAACAAAATGACGATCTCTCTTGAAAATGCATTTGTAACAGTTAAGCGAGAAAAAGTAAATTCTGAAATTCAATAGACATGCAAGGCAAATTTTTTTCTCATATTACTTCGCTTAAAAGCATTCGAACAAAGTTTTGACAAATAATGAAATTTTTGTCAGTTAAATCAAATTGTAAGGGATTAGCCTTACATTTGAAGTAAACTTTGGCTTCATCAAAATAAAAGGTTTAAAAAAAAAACTCAAGCAAAATCTGTCTGACATAAGCAAACCATGTGATCTATGGGGAAAATACAGAGCTTATAAAATATTCAAACATTTAATTACCAAAATATGATTAAATTTGCCTTTATCCTCATACCAAAAATGGTAATGAGTGATTAAGTCGAAAGTCAATTTTTGACCCATTTTTCTTTAAACGTTTTGGTTCTGGATGAAAGAGGAATGATTGAAGTTAGCTTTAAAATTAAGGTGTGATGTTTTGATTCTAAATTAAAGAGAATTCTGTCACAACTACAATGAGAGTCTAACTCTCAAGCTTTGAAATAAAGTGACGTAAATGTTAATTACAATCAGCCAAACAGATATATCTCTTGAAATATATATTAATGAATACACTGTTGACAGATCTTATTTTATCAGATTTAGAATTTCAGTAAGTTATCAAAATCTAGCAATATTCACTACGAAAACATGCAGCACTCATGCATGTAACAAATTTACAAATTTAAGGGATGTTTCCCAGCACAGATGTATTGGATTAGCAAAGTCTTACAGATGTTCTAATGTAAGAAGTCAACAATCTTAAGGCTTGGACTCTACTCATGATCACACTTGAATTTCAATAATTTTATGATCAAATCAGCCAAAGGAATGTCTTGTTTGCTGATCAAGTGCTCCAGTAAGCTTAGCTCAGCTGATGCTGAATCTACAAAAAGAGGTCAAACCACAAATATATAATGTAAAATTTAAAGCCGAACTTCAGTTCTCCCATGTTCCATTTTAGATCTAATGGACCTTAGATATGTTAGGCTTTTATTTTATGCACTTTCACACCAACACTTAAACTTCACTATATCTATGATCAAATTAGACAGAAATGAGAGGTTGTTCACTGTCCAACTCATATGTTGACTTAGGTGTACAGTACATACCAATACAGCCCCTATGTTCCTTGTCTGTGTGTCGTTGTAGGACTCTTATTTCATCTTATATGGATCATTCTAAAGAAAGCACATGGATTAGCAAACTAACCTTCAACAACGGTGAGAGTAGCATTCTTGGAGGAAATGCCCAACAGGTTACCAGCAACGCATCTGTAAACCCCTGCATCAACAAATGCTACATTATGAATAGTAGTAATGCTGGAATAAACTGTGCGGAGTCCAGACCGGTAAGTTTTCTGTGACATGAAAAGATAAAAGCAAAATCAGATTATCTCTGAAAACCAAAAGGCTCATACACAGAGAAAGGTCACTGGTGGTTGTGATAGGTCTATGTTGGGTCATCTTGTAAAAAGTAAACAAGTGGAATATAAACATCCAAATTATAATTTTCACTCTAAATAATCAATCCTATGCAGCTGAATGACTGTAATATTTCTAACCTGTCTTTTCTTCCAAATTTACAAAGTGCACCTATCATGATGTCTTCTCGTCAACATGACATTACACCAAACAAAGCTAAGTCAAAAATAAAGTCACTGAAACACACATGTACACCATTAAAAAATTCTTACATTTATGATGGTGTGTCTGTTAGGGAAGGCTTGCTCCATTGTAAGGTATTCTTCACAATTTGTAAGCAATATAATTTTTGGTGATGTGTCACTTGTGACGTTGCATTCAAATGAAACATTTCTCCCAACAATTGCCAGTTTGTTGTTAAAGTCGAGGATGGAAGGACGAGTCAAAAGCACACCTAAAATAAAAGAAGCCACAAAACAAAGTGTGACAGACATTAATTACATGGTGAACAGAGACAAAATCCACTAAGCATTTAAGCAGGATATTGATTTACAAGTTTGACTGACAGTTTCGGTACAGTGATACTTGAAATTACAGTGTTTGAGATGGGTCCACTAAGATTCTGAATATCGCAAAAGTGTCAATGGTATCTGGTTGATCAGTATTGGGCAGTAAAGTAACAAGCTGGGAAGTCGCATTTTGAAAGGCAGCAAAAATGTGATGCCTGAGTAAACAAATGAATATCAAAGAACTAAGATAAAAATTAAGCTGACAATACCACTGCCCCGTTAAAGATTATCCCAACAATGGCATTAGAAAAGGGAAAACTACAGTCAAGATTAAAACAGCTGTGACGTTGGTACCTTTTGTTGAGTACTGCATAAGAGGAGCAGAGATCTAACACCAGAGAATTATGAAAGGGTTGTGTAGCACTGTGATCAGAATATTGACAAGCATGTATTTATTAGTGCTCTCAATTTATCTTATTGCCGAGCTTTCGGAAACTGTGAATATATGTCAGGGTAAGCAGATTCAGTTCTGAATGAACGCAGAAAGATCCACGTTCATTCCACCTGGACACAGTGTTCCAAGTTGAAGATGACGCACTGCTCCAGTTCCTTATGCTGTAAATCGGATGACGCTTTCGCGGGATACAGATGCTTACATCACATAGAGTATGCGGCAGCGCGGAAAAGTGCTGCATGACAGTGAGACCAGGTGTTTATTGGCACACACTGCGCAAGTGTTCCGTGATACAGAAAAATCTCGATAAGTTGAAGCCTGTTAAGTCGAAACTCCGTTTACCTTGATGTCTTTCTGTATTCCCGACAAAAGAATAGGCCTTTATGTACAATAAACTATCCGTAACTTGAAACGTCAATACCACTAAAGCCGCTTATCTCGAAGTTTTGGTAGGCCAATAAAAAAAAACCCACTGAAGAATGATGAATAAAAAGTGATGAAAGAACGCTTGCCTTCATTATGAGTCATTACTGTCACGTGCACAGCTTTTCTTTGATGAGCTGAGCATATTCACACGGGCTGCCATTGTCACGCTGACAAGCAATGGGTGGGCATCAACCGCAACCGTAAAGGCCGTGTCTGACACAGGCTTTCAGAGCTACGGCTAGGTCTACTGTCTGCACGTCTCCATGCATTTCCAATGGAGTGAATACCAAGACCTAGCTCTAGACAAGAGATTCGGATGCAGCCTAAATCAGGCACGAATGATGCACCCTCAAGCGCCTTGTACATGTATCACGTGACACAGCACGGAAACCCTGACCGACTGGCCCACGCGCTGCGTTATGCAGTAACAGCCCGATCAATTCTCAAGACGTAGACACAGGTACCGGTACATAACTTCATTGGTTTATTGTTTATTAATGTACCACATAAAAACATGTTTAATGATGATGTTTGAGGAAATCTTGCACAGTAGGGATAGCCTAAAATCCACTTCGTATTCGACTCAGCTTGCAGGCCAACTGCTGTAAGCCAGTAAGGTTACATGTGCACTGAAGCATGTAACTTTCGATAACTTGAACGTCGGATAACTCAAACTTTTCGTCCATTCCCCTGAGCTTCGACTTATCGAAATTTTACTGTACTTGGTCTCTCCAAGTACCAGCAACATATTTAATGCTCTCAAAGGTCAGTATCAGCCAAGAACACCTCAATGTAAAAAGATGAAACATTTCCATCACTCACCACTCCTTTCAGTGACCTCTAATGTAAAGCTGATTTCTATGACTCCAAAGTCATTACTTCCTTGGCATCTGTACCTTCCACGGTCTTCTCCCTCAAGGTTGCTGATGGTCAGTGTTGTTTGTTTAACCGTTGTCCTCCCAACTGTCTCTAGCAGATGGTCATCTTCATCATACCATTGGATATGTGGCTTTGGGTTGCCATCCAGAAGACATCTGAATTTAGCAGTGTCTCCTGCCATCTTGTAAAGATGAGTGTCTGTTTCTCTCTTGATGTATGGCGCTTCTGTGAGACAAGTAAAGTTGGTTAGTGGTTAATTTTAACAATCATATGTCACAAGCTACTGACTTAAATATTGATTTCAGTAAATAACAATTTACACGTCTCCAATGCAAATATTCAATCATGAGTGACTGATTGGCTGTGGAGCATGTCATGGCTTGCTGTTTCCATCACAAAATAACTTTTCAGCTCGTTAGCTTTGTCTGGTAAATTTGGTTGTGAAGCAGGCACAACATCTTCATTTGTTCAGCAGGATGCCATGGATTTGACGTCCCACCCTTACAGAAAAACCATTTCTGAAAAGCTCTCATATAATGCTTAACGAATACCATTCAGGCAACAATACATTGGTGAAAGGGAAACTTCAAATACCGAAGATTTCTTGGGCCTCCAATCCTATGAGCATGCTAAAGAAGCACATGATGAAGACACAGCTTGAGACCATTGTGAAAATTATCGGTAACACCTGTAAACAAAGCAGATAGAACATACAGTGTAATTTGACCTTGATAAATGGATTCAACAAGGATGGATTCACTCAGTTTGTTTTTAAATTCTTGTCAGCTGCTGGCATTAGGTAAATTGTATGAGCAGTAAAACTTAGTCACCCAGCATCCTTAACCATGGCAAAGCTATAACTTTGCGTAAGAAGTAAGCGTATAATCTAAAACTTTTACATGTTCAAAGCACCTGCAACGGAACGATTTCAAAGTATGGGGGCCAGTTGTTAGACCATCAGGCATCAGCCATTAATAGGTTGATCCTTTGGTTTCCACCCAAGTAAACAACCTGCAAAAAGGGGACGGCCAAACCTGCTACTGGTTCAAATTCAGCTTAACGTGTATCAGTGAAAATCACACTGTCAGAAGAAAGATTGGCTAGAAACTTATTAAGTCTGAGGGAATGATTTAAAAACATGTCATCACTGATTTGACAACAATTTGAGCTAATGAATAATCCCGAAGGAAAAGTGGATGTTTCACTCACCCGGCGAAATCAACTGTTCTTTCAGCTCATTCCATATACAGAGACACCTGTAGGAGTTATCTGCCAATCTGAAAATGCTGAGAACTTGAGGGAAAACACTTCTAGTATGGAATTTTATCAAATAAAACAGACAAGGGGTTGGGGAAGGGTATATTTACAAGTCCACATTATGAACCTATTTAACTTTGAAGGGCAAACAGAAATGGAACTGAAAGATTGATAACTCTAACATTAAAGAGAAGTTGGCTTCACATATAAAAGCATTTCAAATTTTAAATCAACCCAAAGTTGTAAACAAATGATTGAAAAAATCAAATCTGTTTTTGAATGAAGTAAATTCTCACAACAAATGCAAGAGGCTTCAAAGAAATTGGACAATATCTGCTGCTTACATTTTACACTGGAACACTCTTGGTGAGTTTTCAAAACATCAAGTCTGGGATAACTTTAACCACAAATTTTGGAGAACTATTTTCCATAAAAAAGAGTCAAAGTCTCCACAGGGATGTTCAGATTCCAACAACCAATACCAGGTCTTTATCAGTCAAAATACACACAAATGTATAGCAGATTTTGAACTTCTGCTAAAGTTGAAATATTCCCAACAAACATTAACCACATGCTGCCGGGTTGAATTTCAAGATTTTCTGTTTTCAAAAATCTTCAAAAATTCATCATTTCAATTAATGAACATTTACACCCACATGAATTACTGTCTGGTGGCCACTGTAGCCTGACAGACAAAATCTATTGACGCCCAAGTATTTCAGCCAGGCCTGCAGCCTTGTAAAAAGAGCCCAGATTGTGCGGTGTTATATAACTTTCTTTTGTTCATGAACCTGGCACAGAGCGCTGCTGGCCTCTTTTCAACAGGGGCCAGATTAGCATGCAGCGGTGCTGTGTGGCTCATCACTGCAGTGCTGGAGCGCTTTTGTACCCAGTGGTAATCCACTCGCAATAGACACCCAAAACCGTGGTACACTGTTTCAAAACAAGACTGGATTATCTCCACTATTGAGAGTGGAAAAATGTTGGTAATGCCCAGCAGCTCAGTCTTTCGTGCCAAGCACGGTCTTTTGTTATAAGGCCCAGCTCTTTTGTCCCAGTTTCGGGCTCCTCGGCTTCGTGTATTAAGCCTATGTGCTCGAAAACAGGTCCCCCGGCAGCAAGTGGTTAAAACCCCTGCCAAAATGCCGACAAAGACTGAGCAATAAACCAAGTGCATAACTCTTTCATGCATCGCATATGTTTATTGTTTCCAGCAACCTTACACAATTTAAAACACTGCATTGATGGAAATAACAGAAAATTCTACTTGTTTGGAAAAACATATTTTCTTGTTTATCAATTCAATGAATGTATGTGTCTGAATTCTACACAGCAACGTGTAATGAGGTTTGATCAAAGATTTCAGACTCAAAGAACTATTACTAGAGCTTACCAAAGTGAATAGGTCACACGCACAATTAGTGTGTAAAAGCCATTAGCGTGAGAACCAGCGCATGAACCAACGCGGGCGTACTCCATTCGTTTGCACTACACTTCTGGTTCACAGTGACATCACACTTCAGTACGTCACATGTACAATTAGTGTGTAAAAGGCATTAGCGCGAGAACCAGCGCATGAACCAACACGCGCGCGTTCTCCATTCGTTTGCACTGCACTTCTGGTTCACAGTGATGTCAAACTTCGGTACTCTATTACTCATTGTCTCATTTGCATTGAAAATTTGAAAAAGAAATATCAATTACTTATTAAGATATCAACCAAAGTAATTTGAAGCTTTAATTGATTAAAAAGTGCTTAACCCTTCCAGTGAATCAAAAGTAAACATCGATCCACAAAAATGCAAAAGACTCTACAAGCATTGACCTTTTGAAGATCATTTTTGTGAAATGACATAAACATCCAAAAATTGAAAGAATCATTTTTTTATAATAAAGAAAGGCAGCCCTTCTTTAATACAGCACCCAAGTGCCCAATTTATTAAACCTGTCTTATGCAGACTTGTCCTGGAGAACAAAATTTAATTATTTTACATGTTTTCAGGACATGAAATGCATCACATTTAGTGCAAGCTTCCATTGAATAGTTAGGCATTAACTTGTCCATAATGTAGCTGAATGATAAAAACAATACAAATAAAAGAATCGACATGAAGTGGATCTGGGAATATCCATGACAAATCATGAATGCTACATGAAATAGTACTAGCCTTAGTTTGCACGTTGTACATGTATAGACATCGGTATCAAACCTATTACATGAACGTGTCTCTTCACGTTTCGATGAATGTTTCGAAGTATCAACCCTGTTATGCCATTCTGTATAGGGGGAGCAAAAATGGAAGGAAGTTTTTCTCAGGAAATTTTAAATAAACCCAGCGAATTTCCTATTCTCTTATGAGGGGTTATGGTTTAAATGGTGCATACATGAACATATAATACACATATTTTTACTCTGAAAAATTGTTTATCAACCAATCAGACAAGAACTATTAATACCAAAGTAACTCATTGTGTAATTTCCTGGGAAGTGTGTTTAAAGTTAACTGTTGAAGTAAACTAGATAGGTTTGTGGTAGCACCATGGATATATCTTTCTTTTGAGTATGTGGGGTTCTGAAAAGAACCGGTGGTACTCAACGTTTCGGACAGTATGCTTTGTCCGAGCATACTTTCGCGAAACGCTGAGTACATGTACCACTGGTTCTTTTCAGAACCCCACATACTCAAAAAAGAGATATATCCATGGTGCTACTGCAAACCTATCTAGTTTACTTGCTACCTCCACCATGAAAAGCTGTCAATCTCAGCTTAACCATTCAACCAAGAGGTCTGTATTCTTGTAGGCTTCTACTGCAACTAATCACTGATATTGGTCCACTCACTGCAAACCAATCCGTGCTTCTGTGATGTTGATCTCTGGTTGCAAGACCATAAAAGCTCCTCTGCCATTCCTGCATGAACATGTACTATATTGAACGGTGGATTCTTGAATGAGCCTTGTTGTCACTGTGTCTCTAACTCAGATTGATTCCAGAGGACTGACCGAGATTCTATCGTCCTCTATGTTATCATTCAGTAACTCCTTCATGTTGGTTCTCCAGGGAAATGAAAATAGCGCCATCTTCAGTTTCATGCAGTTTAAACAGCATCCAGGGTTTGATCTTTGTATGGCTCATTAGGGTCCACTCATATTGCAACAGGGGGACATGTTAGACAATGGATGATTGACAGAGGTTTTTACCAGCCTTCTACTCACCAGATTACAAAGTACAGCATGACTTGGCACACAATGTAGTGATATCAGGATGGCAAGACAGTGAACTTTTCATATGAAATACAGAGCATCATCCAAAAAATCGACTGATTACAGCCTCAAAGAGAAGCTCTTGGCACATTTTGTAAGGTTGACAAGGCTTCAAGGTGAGCCCTTCAACTCATAACTTCTTTGCTAAAATCCAGTACACATCACACCTGCCTATCTAACCCCCAATTGTGTTTCAAAACAACTTACTTTGAGGCGTTTGGGGTCTCAATTATTCTGTATACAGAACCTTTGATGTTGATGGCATCCTTCACATAGAATACTGGCCTGGTGAGGGTTGACCAAAACGTTGATTCTCAGACACAATTGATGAACTAGTAAGGTCTCTTATCATTGCTTGAGGAGTGTTGTAGCTGTCATATTGCTTAGCAGCTTGATGAAGCTTCTCAAGGAAGTCAGGCATACCTGGGGGGGGGGGTTGGGGAAAATAAAATCAGTTTGGCTCAAGCATTGTCTAATTTGAGAATATGGTCAATGTAGACCATCCCAAACAACGTCTTATAACTGTATGTATGCAAATTATATGCAAGTAATCATGCCTGTCAATTAAAGCTTTGGGTTTGAAATACAAGCTACACTCTGATTTGTCAGTAGCTATAAACTGACTTCACTGCATTACAGAAATGCTACCAGATTGGTCATGGTCACAGAGTAAAAGTGCTGATGTCTTGCACAATTAATAAGCCTTTTGCGAGTTAAATTCAATTAAAATCTGGTACAATGAGTTCCTTAAATTCACGTGAACATTGAATTCTTCATAAAAATTCACCTGAACATTGAATTCTTCATAAAAATTCACCTGAACATTGAATTCTTCATAAAAATTCACCTGAACATCGAATTCTTCATAAAAATTCACCTGAACATTGAATTCTTCATAAAAATTCACCTGAACATTGAATTCTTCATAAAATTCAAGTGAACATCGAATTCTTCATAAAAATTCACCTGAACATTGAATTCTTCATAAAAATTCACCTAAACATTGAATTCTTCATAAAAATTCACCTGAACATTGAATTCTTCATAAAAATTCACCTGAACATTGATTTCTTCATAAAAATTGACGTGAACGTTGAATTCTTCATAAAAATTCACCTGAACATTGAATTCTTCATAAAAATTCAACTGAACATTGATTTCTTCATAAAAATTGATGTGAACGTTGAATTCTTCATAAAAATTCACCGGAACATTGAATTCTTCATACTAAAGACACTGTTGCTATACTTAGTGATTCTGGGCAAGCTTTTGCTTAAATATATACCACTCAAAAAACTTTAGGACCACTTTTTCTCAACTAGTAATTTTTTCCAAGCAATGGGGGTCTAGTTCTTTCATTTTTTGTTTGTCTAGATGGTGTTCTCACTTGAATAAAAAATTTTGTAAAATGGTTCAATGCAAATTTTTAGCAGTGAAATATTTCATATAAAAAAGTATGCACAAAATGAAAAGTGATGTTAACTTTTTTTGAGTGATGTACATAAGAGACGCCTTGCACCAATACACTGTTTTCAATAGATAAGAAGGGCAAAACGGAACTAGTCCATTCCAGAAATGGTGGTTGCTATGTAAAAGCTTGCCCCGAATCACGAGGTATAGCAACAGTGTCTTTAGTCTGGGGAATTCAAATTGCTATGTTTATGTGCAATCAGATAACTCAGTGTACCAGATTTTATTCAAATTTAACTCGCAAAAGGCCAATTGTAATATGTTTATGCATAGTTTGCTGAGGATAATCTCGAAAATCTTACAAAATTTTTCTTGTGGCACTTAGCTACAAGATATGAACTGTGTGCTAACATCAGTGAATGATAACATATGAATTCTGACCTGATTCTGTCATCCAGTTGACACATGAGGAAGGAAAGGAGGTTTGTGGGTCATCATGGTACGTCAGTATGTAGTCAAATCCATTCTGTCAATTGAACCAACAAATCATGCAATTGAATTAATCAACTTAACACATCATGCTTGGTTGGGTCAAAGCATAATGGCAAGGTTGAAGAATTTGCAGATTAAAACACCTGCCCCATGCAGTTGGGGGGGTAAGAAAATCTGACGTTAACTGGTTAACAACACAGCCACTACAATTATTTCACCTAAGAAAATGAAGGAATTTCACTTCTAGATGTACTCATGAAGGACAATGAACATGATCACGTAGGACCTCACAAATGCTATCAACATGGTGTATTATATAAAATCAGAACCTGGGCTACCACATTGTACAAGGAATGTACTAGTCTGACCTAATATAAACTATTTACTCTTTACCACAATGAAGTTCAGCAAACTTTTGAACAATGGCGATTAGATAGCTTTCTATCATGCGCCTTGCTGACAAATATTCATTTCTTAACCCTAACCCTCCTCAATCATTCACCTGTAGGAGGACTGAGGACTGTTAGGGTTAATACAAATAAAAGTCATCAGTCCAAGTGATCTTCAATTCAACCTACCTCCTCAAAGCTTCGATGGGGTCTAATTACCATCTGGGAGAAGTAAGAACTGACTCGGACATGGTTCTTACTGGCTGGAACTTTAGGATGGTCCACAGCCTTGGAGACAACGGTCATGACATTATTGGCATGATCAATTTTATAGCGACGGGCAAAGACATAGTCTCGACTGTACATCGGGAACTGTAACAGAGTAAAAATCAGCAAAATTATACGAAGTATGGTACCTCTGTAGTTACATGTAAAAAGCACTGAGCATAGTTTCAAGAACACATCCTTTCTTCATAAAAATAGTTCTTGACCGAGACCTTGAGTAATGGACACAGAGGGCTGAAAGTAGTAAGTCCGAGACACAATAACAAGGGTAAGTCAATTAAAAATTAAGACAGAGTAAATCAAAAAGAAATTTTACCCAGCTTTGCCAAAACCACTGGGTTATTGAGACAAATCAAGCAATATTTTCATCGAAACCACTACGTGTATATAAAGTCTGCTTACAGGGTAGTGCGTGACCCAGTGGATGACCTCTGACCCCGTCTCATTATCACGGTCCACCACATCCAGCTTAATTGCATACTTGTCCCATACTTGCCGATATTCAAGATCTAGTTGGACTTGAAAGAAGGATTTAGCTGAGATATCCATGTAGCAGCCATAGGCTTTTGGAGGAAAATAGAAAAAGTACTCCTGATTAAACATTGTACCTTTTAGGAGAGTTTCAGGTTGCATGGTTCATTGGCTTTTATGCTTAGCACTGTGACAATAAAATTATTATTAGTTTCAGAAATTAAGATTCAATTTTATGAATATCTGAAACAATGTCAATGTGTCATTGTTAAAAGGCTTATCTGTTCAACACAACCCTGCTTAACATTCCACACACAGCTGCTCTTAGTTGATATTAATCGTATGTTTATGATTTTCTAACCATAATCAAATTCCTATGATCAAGGATGTCAACCTTTTTCAAATGCTTCTCAAATGCAATTCCCATAGTAACTTCCACCATGACACTTTGACTTCTAACCTTTGTATTCATACAGATAGGTGTTATTTAAAGGTCGTCTCCAGACTTTAAGATGATTGTGTTTGAAGATGATATCCCACGGTGCATTGCTGGTCACATGGTCAGCACTTTCCAGCTTCTCCAGCTTCTGAATCATTTCAAAATCACTGGCACAACTAAAGAAAAACAAAGCAAAATCCAACAAAGGAAACTGTAATTCATGGTCTCTGCAGCCACGGCAATGCAGTGGTTTTGTTAGCAGAAACAGCGCAAATGCAAAATGAACTGCAAAACATAAAAAAACAATCAGGCTGGATGCTTCACTGATAAATAGTTCAAGACTATTCTAAAGTATGAATTAGCCATATAAAAGTAGGTATCCTTACATCACTGTTTATTTCAACAGGTTTGTTGGTCACAATTTCTAAGACTGCTGTGTATTTAAAATAATGCAAACTTGAAATTCCATGTTAGACCATCACAATTTCAGAGTGTCATAAACAATTTTACCCTAGCAATTTGACAGATGTTATTTTTAATCATCAATGTTGAAAGCTCTTTTTTTCCCCAAGAATCATCAATGTATCGAACAATCTTCATCAGACCGTACCATCATTGACCCACCCTCAAAGTAGTGTTCAACAACTACGGACAACTATGTTTAATAACCATTCTCATATCAAATCAGTTCCCACTTTCCTGACGGGCTTCTTGTTAATCCCTGGTGGAGAAGTCAGGAGGAATTCCTACCAAGTAAGCCTTCACCTACCCTGTATTTTAAACCTGTTCCTATATAAATTATAATCCCCTTTCCTGGCTAAAATCCCCCTTAAAAATAACAGGCACCCTTTTTCAAACACATTGATCATGTTGACATTTATGTAGCCTGAGTAACTTGGAGTCTACGAATGGCTTCTTTTTAATAACATTTGGACATGGTTGGGTGGCGGTGTCTACATGTGCATACCGACAATTATTTCCTGAGTGGTGCAATGTTAAGTAGACGTGACCACATTGGGTTGTACACAGGACATTGCACTGCCCAGGAAACAGTTGTCAGCACACACATACCACATGCTTATTGTAAATGGTCCACCAGCTCAACCGGCACGTCATGATGTCGTCGCCAAGTATGTTAGCATACAGTTTGAATGGCTACATGAAGATGGTGACTTTGGGCCTTTCTGATTTGAACAGGAAATTTCTCTTTTCTTCCCATACGCGAGTAAACATTACCACCATCACTCGAATCTCTGATTCCCACTGAATCGTACAGTAGGCAAATAACACTGTTTGACCCTAACCGCCAAGCATATTGTTTGGCTTACACTACACAGAACTTCAAATTACTAAGTAGTAGTCTGAGCCTGAAGCACCTTGCACCTACAAATTATTACTTCTGGCTAGGTTACTTCAATTGTTACTCATACTGAGAACAATAAAGCCATGCATTCACAGTGCCACAGCACTGTATGGTACATTGTCTTTTCTACTGTATGGCTTCACAGAACAATAAAGTCATTTCCTCTTACAAGCGACAGCGCTCAGTATTACATTTTACTGCAAGTAGTAATTTGTAGTATTATGTATGGTTAGGGTTAAGAACCGTTTTGGAGGTGAATTCTAGGGATCTTGATATCTGGTACAACAGTGTATGAGCTACAATCGATTTATGAAAAGGAAGACCCATGAAAGGTTCTTGGACTCCACTATCATCTAACCATGTCCAAATATTACAAGAGTCGATTTGCAGAGCCCAAGTTACTCGGACTAACATTTATCATGTTTATGACGCCTGCAAATTATGGAAACGATTCCATATATGTATGCATAATTGGCCATCTGAAAGCAACAACATGACCTGAAAAAAATTATCAAATTTAGCAGGGAAGATATTGAAAAACAGTTACATGTAGGGCCTAGTTATTGCATACAGAAAACAATGAAAACACTTGTAGAATTTTTCGGACCAGTCATGCCAGTCTCGCAAGGTTTGTGCAGAGAGTGTTAAGTGGCATCCGTATGTGGAACTCTTTCCAGAATTGTGCTGATTCAAAAGAATTCTGTAATGCCCTAACCTATCCATTTCTTGATCTGATATTTTGTTATGTCTATCCCACACAAAGCAAGCTCCTCCGAAGAGAAAGTAAAAGGGCCTCTTTTTTCCTCTCACAAATCGTCTGGAAAAACTGCCAGCTAAAGTCTGCAACATGTTCTCTGCGTAAAGGTAGCCATAAAGGCTCATCACTCCTTCCATGCGACGCAATTGTTGCGATGCGTAAACGTTCAACTGTCTTTGGAGCAACTTGAATATCGTGTCCATACATTCGGGCAGACTTTGGCCCCGCAACAGGGTCACACGCACCCACGTTCTCCATGGTTCAACACGTTGTGAACTTCCACTTCGCCAGCACACATTTCTTGCAAAAGTCAGCTTACTGTTGCAACTAGAAGGTCTCAGAAGCCTTCTGCTTACTTCTCGTAGCGAATTTTGAAAAGCCATCATGCATTTCCTTACTCTTCAGAAGACTGGAAAGAGCTAAGTTACAAAACGGTCACGTCTTCAGGAAGCCATCTTCACGTGAACTTTCCACACTAATTTGTACTGACTGCATGTTAACATTTGCATCGTTACCATTTAGTACGTCAGGGAGCTGAAATTTAACTGGTAACCAAGATACTATTTATCTAAACAATGAATACGAAGTACCAGCTAATGTCCTGGCAACAGAGAACGCACGTAATGCATGGACTCAATTCGGACTTATTTCAATTGGATTCTGCAGCTTGCAAGAAAAATAAATTTTCATTAAAGTTAGTGTGCGATTCAAAACAAAGATTTTGTGGTTCATATACAAGATATGGATAACATTGGAACGTTAGAATTAACGTAAGTAGCTGACAAACAAAATATAAATGTGTACTGAGAGACGAATTTCTTTCAACATGTTCAGTGTCTTAGGGTCAACTCAAGGTCCTATCAGATCTGCCTTCCGATTTATGCCTAACATTAGTTCCAAACACTGTAGGGCCTACCGTCATTGAAGGGTCAGTGGAGAGGGAAGTCTTAACGGTGGGGGGGGTAGGTTTGCTGAATGGGGGATGGAGACCACTTCCAACAGTGAATTTGTAATGTTTACATTTTTATTCTTACACTAATTTCTTGTGGTCAATGATTTAGGCCTCCTATGTCATAGTGAAAAGCCTAAGGCTAGGCCATGCTATGTGGGGAACTAGTGCCAGTGGAGTGGCACTGCCTGGCAGTGTATTTCTGCCTAGGCCTAGCATCAAAATGCGGGAAGGGGAATTTTGTCCCTTTGTGGTGTGGCAAAAGGCCAAAGTGACGTCATGCCGACAGTGAGAATTGCTTTTGACAAATTTCTCACCAAGTTGTGGTCGGGACAAGGGAACGGGCCTAGCCCCAAGTCAAATTTCTAGTTATAGGGCCTAGAGGGATTGCTCTTCACATTTTCAATGGTTTCTTGCCATGTCATACTAGGAACATTTACCAAATTCCAGTTGCATTGTCTATTTGACAATGTTTTTAGAGCTTAACCATAACGTTTGCAGAATTAAGACTGTCCCTCCCAAAAGGACAAGGCTTAGCGTATTTGTTGCTAATTGGAAGAACTTTGGGCCTAAATTGAAATTTCAGAATTTAATATTGGTTTAATATTGGTGGGAATAGTCATCAAACTGCTCTACAATGGTTTGAATCTTTTCTGTGTGTCAAAACCTAGGTGGGCACAAGGCTATGGTGGCTCAGATGCCTTATTCATCAATCGTAACACCGTATGCCATGTATGCAGCAATGGTATCAAGTTCATTGATGTCACTACACATCGTGAGTCTGTCCATCCGTCACCAGGGCAAGGCATTGGAGTATTTACTGTCAGTGGTAGTATGCATCTTGTTGCATTCTCTGAAATGTGCCTGAACCCAAGGATTTTTGTCTTTTCCTATCCTGGATTCACACAGAAAGCCATCTGTCAAGGTTAGTTAGTGTATTAAGTAATAATGGTAATGTTGTGATCATGAGGTTACTGCTGGTGATATGGGTAAACCCAGATTCGAAGATTACACTCTTTGGTTTGTGAGTTTCCAGGACTTAAAAAACTTCCTACTTCAGGAAAACCCACAATTTTGTGGTTGCGTTTGAATCATTCCTGTTATTCAGTACTGATATTTAAACAAATTTACATTTCGTCATTTCTAAAGCAAAATATTACCTAGTTTTTGTTCCTTTAATTTGCAGGGGGGACTAAGTTGGAGTACAGTGCTCTTGCATTCTCACACACACATCCATATCTTGCAACTTGCTCAGCTATTCCTGACTTTACACTGACACTCTGGTAAGTATTTTAATTACAAATCTGAAAGGTTAAGCAAAGGCTGTATTGTAGCCACTGTTTTCATATTCTAAGTATAAAGTATATGACTGTATGGAGTGTAAGTAAGATAACATTATCAATAGACTATTCATGTCAAATTGTTACATCATCTATCTAGGAATTGGGAGACAGGTTCATTGCTGTGCAGTAAATCAATGTGGGGTCTTCCAGCCAGTAATGTTTCCTTCAATCCTACTGACTGGCACAAACTCTGTGTCGTTGGTCCTAAGCAGCTGACTGTGTGGACCATTGAACAGGCTGATAAGCTCTACTCACTCGTACCAAGGTAAGTAATATTCCTTGGCTTGCAGATAGTCTCGTACCACCAGTATTCATTTGTACTGCCACTGAATACATCCTTAAATGCACCCTGGATGGCCAATTGATTGCAACTGATATTTGTATTCTTGAAGCCTATTGGCTGGAAATTCACTTCGCAAATAATAAATTGGAGTGCTGTTGGTGTGCCAAGTAAAAGCCTGAGTAACAAGTGCCTTTGATACTTGAACCACAGCAAAGCCAGGCTTCCATACTGTGATGAGGCAGAAACTAGACCCAAGAGAGTAGACGATGTTCCAGACAGACCTCCTACCGAAGGAGGACTCTTTAAAATCGATCCAGACAAGTCAGCAATTGCTGGTCTGGTTGGAGAAGAAGCAGAGACCTTTGATGCAAACTTTGATGAGAATCGTAGGAAGGTTACCCCAACGTCAATGTGCTGGACAACAACTGGGGATGTTTACTGTGGATGCGAGGGAGGCCAGTTGCTGAAATATAACACAGAGACTCAGGTGGTGACCATGATGTATAATCCTGATGAGAGGAAAGGTTCTGTAGCCTCAAGAGCACAATCAGCTGAAGCTCTGTCAAGAATGGCACCTGTCCCTGATGGTAGGTTATGAAAAAAATAGTGATCATGTCAATTTGCAATTTTCTATTAACTTTTGTGTCTTCTCCCTGGTCATTGTAGGATTTAACAATTACTTCTGAATGATTTCATACATCACATGCTCTTGGATTCCCCATGGCTGAAATGAACAGGAAGTCTCAGTACTGTATTATGTAAATAACTTAGAAGTGCTTGATTTGTATTACCACTTGTGACCCAACAGAGGAAGAAACCAAATCGGCAAGCAAGAGTCTGTCTATCAAGGAAGGCACTTTGAACTGTCTAGCTCTTCATCGCGAAGGTCTTTTTGCTGGTGGTGAAGATGGGATCCTACGTTGCTTAGATGTAGCTCATGGCGTGGTACAGGTTCTGGATAGCTGGAGTAGTGGGGCAGCTATATCATCACTTTGTTGGTCTCCCAGTTACAGCAAGCTGGCTATTGGCAGCCCCAAGGTAGCCCCAGTTCCCTATACCCCCTTAGTTTTGTTTTAAACTTGATTACAAGTCTGTTGAGGTAAAGATGTTTCATAATTGACTAATTGTTGAACACAGGTCAATGAAAGGAAGGTTCTGGAGTGTATTCAAAATGGCCACTTATTTTGATCCAAGAATTGTTCTTAGAGGTAACAGAGATTTTTGTCAAGACTAAGCAAGTTAAAACCTTTTTGAACTTTTGAATAAATCTTTTAGTACGAGTTGCTGTTATGGTATTGTTAAAAATCAGGAGTAATATTCTGTGTTGTGTTATTTCTTGTCAGGGCTGTATTCATCTCTATGATCATAGTAATCCAGGCACCGCTGATACGCTGATTGATACTCACAATGGTATCTTCATTGCTGTAGCAATGTTGGCACCTGGTACTCAACATTGTGTGGTAAGATCATATGGCTATGGTTGTGGATAGTGAGAGTAGAATGTCGCTACTCCCACTGAGTTGAAAATTAAACCATAGTCAAAAAAGAACATCACACTTTTAAGAATAAGTATTGTAGAAGCCAGATAATTTCATGCAGGATTTGAAATGAAAGTACATGTAGTGAG